>OZ035844.1:4851050-5404143 GCA_964034765.1 Knipowitschia caucasica | reverse complement strand
AGCATATCCACGCTCTGTCTGTGTGAGAGCTCTGCTAGCAAAAGCGATTGGTTTGCCTTTCTGGAGGAGTGCTGCCCCCAAACTAGTGTCTGATGCATCACATTGCACTTCTAGGTCCTCCTCCGGACAGTAGTATTTGAGAACAGGAGCATTGGTAATAGTTTTTTTTAGTTTTCCGAAAACACACTCATGTCGCTCTGTCCAGTCCCAGTCTGCGTCTTTGTGTGTTAACTGCCTTACCACTTCACACTGATCTGAAAGGTGCGGGCAAAACTTTGCTAAATAATTTACCATTCCTAATAGTCTCTGAACTGCTTTCACATCTGTGGGCCTTGGCATTTGTTCAATGGCTCGGACCTTGTCTGGGTCAACTTTTAGACCATTTGCTGTGAGACGGTGCCCTATGTATGTGCACTCTCTTTGTCTCAGTTTGAATTTTTCAGGGTTCAGCTTAATGTTCTTGTCTTTGCATCGTTCCAAAAACTGCCTTAACTTAGTGTTGTGATCTCGGACAGCGGCCTCCTGGCTCGCACCTTGCCCTGTGATGACCACGTCATCCGCTACGATGTAGATACCAGGGAGTCCATCCAGTGCTCGGGTCAGTTTCCTTTGGAAAATCTCGGGTGCTACACTTACCCCCATGGGCTTTTTGAGCCATCTGTAGTGCCCAAATGGAGTAGAGAAAGTAGTGAGATAGCTTGACTCCTCTGCGAGCTTCACATGCCAAAATCCACTTTTAACATCACATACTGTGAACACTTTAGCTTGGGACATGTCCGGGAGTACATCCTCTATTGTTGCTAATGGGAAGTGACTACGCTTGAGCACCTTGTTTAAGGGTTTTGGATCAATGCACACTCTAGGTTTCCCGTTTTGTTTTTGTACTACCACCATGCTGCTGATCCAATCGGTGCTACAGTCGACTGGTGTGATAATACCTCTACGCTCAAGATCCTGCAGCTCCTCCTTTAGTGGCTTCATCATCGTCACTGGAACGCGTCTCTTTGGAAGTTGCACTGGTTTCACACTTGTGTCCACTTCCATTTTGTATTCTCCTTCGAGACAGCCGTCTCCTGTGAACACATCTTTAAAGTCCTTTTTAATCTGTTCCATTGACCATTGCTCGCTTGTGTTTTTCTCTGCAGTCACAATACTGTCAATAGCCAATATGTTTTCATAGTGCACCTTAATTAGTTTCATAGCCTCACTAGCTCGTTTACCAATCAATGGCAATGTGCATTCTGTGTTTACAACTTGAAACTCTAACTGGTACAGTGTTTGGTTTCTGGGATTTCTCAGTTTCACTTTACATTTACCCTGTGGCTTCACCTTGCTACCATTATACATCATTAACATAGTGTTCGTCACATCCAGTTTTGTATCACTGTTCAACAGGTTAACAGGTAACACATTACATGTGGCTCCACAATCAATCTGAAATCTTACAATATCTTTGCCTAAGAGCATACCTGCAAACAGTTTAGTGTCTTTTTCTTTGTCAGAGTCTGTTGTATTCTTATTTTCACCCAGTGTCACTTCTCTAACACACAGAATGTCCTCATTGCACTCCACCGTGTTGTCGTTGTCCGGCTTCCACTGGTGGCGCGAAGCTCCTTGCACAACGTGGACGTCCTCAGCGGTGGGACCCGCTATGGCTCTGCAGTTTTCCCGCGACAACGCCGGTGCTCTGCAGAGCTGGATGCCACTGTCTAAAGTCAGGGCTCTTTCCCTCAAAAGTCTCTCTCGCATGTTGGCGCTGTTAATACCACACACGACTCTGTCCCGAATGAGGGAGTCTCTCAAAGTGAAAAAATTACACGTTTTGGTGAGTAGTTTGAGCTCCGTAATATAGCCATCAATGGATTCACTGGAGCCTTGATTTCTAGTGAAGAATTTATACCTCTCAACAGTTTCATTCACCGTTGGGCTGCAATGTTGATCAAACTTATCGATCATGTCCTTCACAATCCAGTCAGCCTCCACTGTGTCTCCCATGAACGTATCCAGCAGCTCCTTGCCACTTTCTCCGACTAGATAACTGAAGAGCTTCACTCGCCTTTTTTCGTCATCTTTGGCAACAGTTAAATCAACATAAAGTTGAAACTCGTCCCTCCATGTCTTCCATGTTTTAGACAGGTTATTAGAGTCCAGACACAGCGTCTGTGGAGCTTTTAGTCCGTCCATTCTATTAGCTTGTCTTGCAATGCTAATCAATGTTCGACGATTAGTACTTCACCGTCTTCTCTAGTGACTCCGCAGCAATTTCCAAAAACGTCTCAAAAAATCCGGGCAAAGTTCATTACCGCTGCCACCATGTTAAAGTGTGGGTTTGTAACAATAAAACAAGTCCAGCTTCTTTGCTCTGGCCCAACTGGGTCGGCATTTATTGAAGTGCCCCATTAAAGTGTACAGTCATTGTAGTACAAACTCCGGTTAAAGGCTCGCGTGACTGCCCCCTCGTGGCGTATAACATATATGCAGTATAAACAATATACCATATTGTAACATACACAGCTGCGTCAGGGCATGGCTAAAAGCTCATGTTAGCATTAGCGTTAGCCACAGCGCCCTATCTGCATACGGTAAGAAACAGAACATTCACTCACGCTGCTGATAAAGTATTCTGTGATTGTTTTGTGGGGATTCTGTGTGTAATTTATTTGAGTATTTTTCCTTGAATAAGTTTAGTTGAAACTTGTGATAGTAGTTACTTTGGACTGCGCTCGGATCGGGTCAGAACATCCTGAGACTGTGTGGTAGATTCTGCCTCGTTCTCATTATTGTCAGTGTGAAAAAAGTTAAGTATTGTTGTTTTGTTGTGTACAAACTACACAATGTGCCTCCTGTTGTGTTAACTCTGTCTTTTTGTGTGTGGTTTGCGATGTTGACAGTTTGCTGCTGTGACGATGGACTTCTGCATAATTATTTTTCTAAAAGATTGTTGTTCGGATTGTTCTTTTATATAACTGTGGTCCTCCATGGTTCTTTTATATAACTGTGGTCCTCCATGGTTCTTTTATATAACTGTGGTCCTCCATGGTTCTTTTATATAACTGTGGTCCTCCATGGTTCTTTTATATAACTGTGGTCCTCCATGGTTCTTTTATATAACTGTGGTCCTCCATGGTTCTTTTATATAACTGTGGTCCTCCGTGGTTCTTTTACATAACTGTGGTCCTCCATGGTTCTTTTATATAACTGTGGTCCTCCATGGTTCTTTTATATAACTTTGAAAACACTGTGAAAGCAACAATATCAGTAGCTCATGTGAAATGAAAACGCGATTCTCGCATCCTTTTTGTCCCTTATCCACCACCGTTTTTCAAGATGGCATATTTACGTGGAGAGCACTCCTCTCTCACGGACACTTACAAGTTAAATTCTAAGCCTATGAATTCAATTAAAAAAACATTGTGAAAAATCCCTTTCCTCCCCTCATTTTTTGCCTGTCTTGGGCCCACCTCTGGGCGGCACCTGGCTCCGCCCCCAAGTCTATAATTACAGTCTCATGGCACCTGCTCTGTCTTGACACTCCTGAGCTGAATTTGGAGAATCCCTTTTCCTGTGGAGAACTGCGTAAATGCCTGTGAGTTTTGATCTGCTACTTTGTGTTTTTACTTTCTCAGAAGATTATCTGACGCTCTTATTTCTCCTTTGTAGAATGACCAGTTTCTCCACCCTCCACTTGTTCTGCCCTCTCCACCTCCATATCTTACCATATTCCACCAACTAACTACAATTCCCCTCCTTGCCTCCTCCCACTCTATGACCAAGACAATTCCCACAATAAATATTTGAACTGGACTCTGTTGCTCTGTTTATTACGTTGAAGCCATTACCTGGAACTAGTACAGTTAAGGATACACCACATCTACAGTAAATCTATATTTTTCATGGTCCTTCGAGCCGGATTTTCTTCAATTTAATGGACAAGGAGCAGCTTCCATCTTCATCATGAAGACCCGTCCGTTCCGAAAACCCCCCCATATATCTGAAGGATTATGTGACATCACTAGCAAGTATCACTCCACCTAGTACTAAATCTCATTCGAGGCCTCAAAGTATTCCTCTTCCAGGACCTCTGGAAATGGATTCAGCACATGGAAACAAGACTGAGATAGACAACTTAAAGGTACAGATTGATGAAATTAAGAACTTGATTTTCCACCTGGGGAAAACTGTACAATCACTGGTGGATAAAGATGATTCCAAATCACGCTCACCTCCCCTCCTTTCAGGTGCTACAGCTAGTTTGGAACCGGGAATGCCCATTGTAAAGGAACTACAGAGTTCATTGTCTGCACACCATGTTCCCTATAGTGCACATGCAGCTATCCCTTGCTCACTGCAGCCCCCTCCTGGCTCGCACCAGTCTGTGTGTGACCTTAGGCCACAAGGCACCCAGACAAGTGGGCTCTCCATTGACTGCGGTGGGGATGAGTCTGACTCTTCTGATGACTATTCTGAAGATTATACTGGGAATCAGCCTGGAGATCTGAATCATAGACCTGAACCACCCATGTCATATCCTGTGCTGCCCCCTATTGACTAAAATCTTCAAGTTCCTTCGAGAGTTTTGAGTTCAGCTTTGCATGTGCATTCTCCCCCATCTTCAGACTTTAATGGGTGCTGCTTCTGGTTTTCCGCAGCAGCCTATGCAGCAATCTTTCCTTCAACCTCAAGTCCCTTTAAATCCTTATGGCTTGTCTATGTCTGGGCACTCATCGTTGCACCCTACTGCCCATTCAGTGGACTATACCCAGCCCTATACAGCACCTCGTATTTTGAACAGAGATGCTACCCAGCCATTGTTGTCCAATCCGCCATCATTTCAGGCCCAATCCTTTATGCGGCCACCCAGGACATACCACATCTCACCACCTTCCTTTCCTTCTTTCACTCGCGATGATCCACAACAGTTTGTGATGCTCAAAATGGCGTTTTCAAATCTTGTCCCTGTTGAAGAGAGTGAGCAGTTTAAATATCATATCTTATTAGACCATTTGAAGTTTGATTCTGCTAGTTCCCTGGCTTTGGCTTAAGCACATCACCCCCAACCGTACACCCGAGCTATGGCTGCTTTACAACGGAGGTATGGTCAGCCTCAGCAGCTTGTCTTGAGGGAGATTTCTTCCATCCTGAATTTTCCCAGCATACGGTCAAGTGACTCCCGGAGTTTTAATGACTTTGCCATCCGTGTACGGGCCCTCGTGGGTATGTTGCAGTCATTAGAGAATCATGAGGGTGATCCAGAACTGGCATGTGCCTCACATGTTCAGCACTTTTGGGAAAACTGCCAACTGAGTATGTGGCCAACTATGCCAGATATTCCCGTGCATCCAGACCTGGGCTTCCTTATAATCTGCTTGACTTCGCTATGTGGCACAAAGAGGAAGCAGAATGCCAAGCCATGGCTATGCAGTCCCGTGACCTACAACGCCCCCTCAGAGAAGCTAAACCTCACTATCCCACTTTTACTAAGTCACAGAAGTCTTCAACCATTCTGCATGGCACAAGCCATCCTCCTTCCCAAACTCATCCGAATCGTCCGGAACTCCTCGCCAAGCATGTCCATATTGTGGCGTCCCTGACCACCATCTCAGCGTCTGCCCAGACTTTTGTCGACTATCCCCTGAGACTATCAGAAAATGGATTAGAGACAAGTCCTTCGGCGGTTCAAACACCTTCATAACTTGCTTTTAACTGCTTTCAGGGAGGTACAGCCGCTCATTCTTATCGGCTCTGACCATCCACACCTTGTATGCCAAATTGACAAGGTCCGCTTAGGCCCAGGGGGTGGCCCAGCAGCAGTGTCCACTTGTTTGGGATGGGCTTTGCAGGGTCCAACCATTCTTCCTGATGATCAGTCTTGTGTCGGGCCCAGTGAACATACTGTGGTCCAGTCATTGTTCGTATCTTGTGATGTCCCTGATGTTGCCCTGTATCATGCAGTCGAGAAGCTCTGGAGATTGGATGTCGTGCCGTTTCTTAACCCTAAGGTCTCCACAAGATCTAAACAAGGTCAAATATGCCCTAGAGTTGTTGGAGAGAAAGACAACAAAAGTGGACATAGGAGGTGTTCACTACTCCACCCCTTTACTGCGCATTGCAGATTTCCCTCTGATCACAAAGTTACTCCTGGCTGGTTATGTCAAGAAGCTGACATTGGCAGAGATCTCACCTGTTCCTGAGTCCTGGTACATTCCTCATCATCTCGTGGAGCATAATGGAAAACACAGGTTAGTGTTCAACTGCTCCTTTGACTATAATGGACAGAATTTGAATAAGCTCCTCTTACCTGGCCCAGTGCTTGGTCCTTCCTTACTTGGCGTTTTGCTGCGGTTTCGTCAGCATTCAGTTGCCATATCTGGTGATATCAAGGCTATGTTTCACCAGATCAGTCTTTTGCCTGAAGACCGTCCTTTACTTCGTTTCTTGTGGCGGAATATGAGGTGTGAAGCATCAGCCGATGTGTATGAATGGCAAGTCTTGCCTTTTGGCACCACATCCAGCCCATGCTGTGCAATCTATGCAGTACAGCGTCATGTTAGAGAACATCAGCCTGGCCATGAGGATGTCCTCTCATCTGTGCTTCATTCCTTTTACGTCGATAACTGTCTGCAGAGTTTCCCTACAGAGGAATAAGCCATTCACCTTCTTGATCGTTTAAGACTCCTGCTTGCATCTGGTGGCTTTGAGATACGGCAGTGGATGAGCAATATCCCTTCTGTAACCCGTGCTGGCTTCCTAGAGAGGCTAGATAAGAGAGTACAGAGCTTTGGTTGAGTCATGATCGAAGTGAACCTTTCGAAGGGGCATTGGGTTTAGTCTGGTACTGTTGTTCGGACACTCTGGCTTATCTGACAAGTACCGGCCTGTCAAATATGATACTCTTACCCTTCGTAATATCTACAAGGTTCTTGCTAGCCAGTATGACCCGATTGGCATTCTCATCCCTTTCACAACCAGAGCCAAAATTCTTATCCAGAAGTTGTGGGAGAAGCGCGATTGGGATGATCCCTGCCTTCCTGAAGCTTTCGTCAGGTCTTGGAACTCATGGGAGAGTGAGTTACCCCTGTTGTCAAAGATTCGACACCCATCCACACAGACAAAACAAATATATTGATCATTCGTGAGTGAGAGGCAGGAGGCTCTTGGCTGGCAGCGAAAGACATAATTCGATTTTTACAGTTGAATTTCTCCGAGAGGCCGAGCATTCTCACAACAAACAGCTGAGTTGAAATTGAACAACAAGAATATTGTGACACGAAGACAGGAATTCACAAGGTCTCACAAGGTTGCGTGACAAACTTCGTTAGCATAGAGGCTAACATGGAAAGTGACAATGAAATCAACTCAAACTTACAAGATATAACTCGCCTTACCTTGGAGCTCTGTGAGAGCGACCAAGCGACCATTGAAGATCTACGTAAAGAAGTCCTTCGTCTCACCGCAGAGCTGAATCAAAAACAGTCTCTTGTGTCCAAACTTTTTGAAGTAGCTGGTGGGCAGCACTCACGGCTAATGTCACTGAGCGCTGCGTATCGTGACACTCTTGTGTGGGAGAGGTCTTTCAGTTCTGGACCCTCCTGTTCCACGCCTAAGCGCCCGGCTCTGAATGATGAACCCGTGGACCGGGAGGAGCCATCAGGGGCCGTGGCCCATGTCCTGAGCCTATCCAACCGCTATGCTGCCCTCTCCATTGACATCCCTGCCCGTGAAGCAGAGCCCCTGGACTCCGTGCCGTACTCCACTGCTCCACGCCAATCCAAGTCCTCTGCCAGAAAGACCCTCTTAAAGGAAGCAGTACTCAGGAGAAAGAGTGGTCGTTCTTCCTCTTTGACCCTTGTGCAGCAGCCTTTTGGGGTAGCGAGCCATCACCACCGCTCGCCTCCACCGGGTCAGCAACAGCACTCCGAGCCAGCCCCTCCTGCGTCCCCGAGCACACAGCATGGGTCGCCCGGAGCTGAGAGTCAACATCACCGCTGCTCCGCTCCATGTGTTCAGCGGCGCTCAGGTTCTGATCCTGCTTCGGATGAGCCCGTTAAATCCGTACACCGGGCGCCCTCTCCGCGTCCGCGTCCACTCTTTGCCCCGACCACTCTGATAGTTGGAGATTCCATCATGAAACACGTCCGCTTCTTTAACGCGGTCACTCGCTGTTTTCCCGGAGCAACTGTCCCGGACCTGCTCATCCGTCTCCCTCCTCTGCTTCACTCCCTGCCCGATACTATTTCAAAGGTAGTCGTGCATGTGGGGATCAACGACATGAAACTTCAGCAGTCAGAAGTAACAAAGAAGCACTTTATGGATCTGTTCCGGCTGCTCCAGTCCTCCGGGTTGTCTGTTTTTATCTCTGGCCCAATTCCGACTGTAAACCGGGGTGACTGCTTGTACAGCCGTGTTGTGGCGCTAAACATGTGGCTCCAGACTGCATGTAGAACTTTTAACTTTGTTTTTGTGAACAACTTTGGCCTGTTCTGGAAACGGCATGTGGCATATCGTCCAGATGGTCTCCACCCGAACAGATACGGCACCAGTTTGTTTATGGACTATTTACGCCATGTTATTCAGTGCTCCCCGAGGGGGGCGTGACTGTTTGCATCGCAGCCCCCTCGGCCCCCCCCACCACCACCACCACCACCCTCCTCCTCCTCCACACCAGCACCGGGTGAGTACTGTGGTGCAAACACTGACCCCTCTCCGTCTGGCAGTGTAATGACAGTCCTGCCACTAAACTGTGATGAATCCTGCTCTGAGCAACAGAGCAATGCCATGCTGAATTTGGGACTGACACAGCAAAAGTTTTCACATTTTAAATCAATTGAAACTGTGTGCGTTTCCCGCACCAGTTCAAAAATATGTTTTAATTCTAAAAGACAAAATGATCACATCAGAAGGAAAGGAGCTAGGCGGTCCATCCCTGCAAATCTAATTCCTATTCCTTGCAGTAATCAATCAACCACACCCACTGATACTGATATTAATTTTAACCTTGCTTTGCTTAATGTCAGATCACTATGTAACAAATCATTTTTAATTAATAACTTTATCTGTTCTTATGATCTTGATTTTATGTTTATGACCGAAACATGGCTTGACCAAACTACAGGAAACACGGTTTTAATAGAAGCAACGCCACCAAATTTCAAATTTGAGTCTGAAATGCGAGAAAACAAAAGGGGGGAGGCATAGCTGCAGTTTTTAGAAATCACATTGTCTCCCATAAAGTGCCTTTGGGAAAATTTTCATCATTTGAATATGTGTCTTTTAAAATTGAACAAAAGCAATCTTCTTCTATTCTTATCATTGTCCTATACAAGCCACCGCAGTCATGTCATACTTTTATTGATAATTTTACCGAGTTGCTTTCAGTTGTATGCACAGATTTTGATGGTTTAGTTATTACAAGCGATTTTAATATTCATGTGGATAATGTTAATGACAGATACGCAAAAGAGCTGAGTTCCATACTTGAATCCTTTGGCCTCACTCAGCATGTGAGTGGCCCCACCCATAGCAGAGGACACACCCTGGACCTGCTTATCACGAAAGGGGTGAATATTTCAAAAGTTAATGTAGTTGATGTTGCTCTGTCGGATCATTTCTGTGTATTTTTTAACATGTGTTTTGCTACCAGACCACCCGCTAAATATGAAATTGTTAGAAGTAGACACTTAAATGAAAACACGGGTGAACTATTTATGGGAATGATCCATTTTGAGAACACATCATGTTCTACTGTAGATGAACTGTTTAACTCTGTCACCTCTAGTGTGTTGAATGTTCTGGACGCCATTGCCCCTGTGAAGGTAAAAATGGTCACAAATAAGCAAAAAGCCCCATGGATAAAAGCAGGCCCGGTCAGGGCACAGAAGCAAGAGTGCCGGAGGGCAGAGAGAAAGTGGAGAAAGTCCAACCTCCAGGGTGATTATAAACTCTTAAAAGAGAAGTTGTGTGAGTTTAACAGAGTACTGCGTAGAACAAGAGAATTATACTTTTCTGAAACTATTGAAGGCTGCAGCAACAATCTGCGTGTTCTATTTTCAACAATCAATAGATTAACGAACCCCCCTGTTGAGTTGCCATTAGAACACTACTCCAAATCCAGGTGTAATGAGTTTGCACAGTTCTTTAGAGACAAGGTTCAGGGTATCAGAAATGCCATCACCTCCACAACACAAGTAACAATGCAACATCCAGTGAGGCTTTGTGAGCTAGCTCAATTTGCACCTGTCAATGATGAAACTGTTAAAAAGATAATCACAGGTCTGAGTTCCTCTACCTGCAGTCTGGATGTACTACCTCCTAGATTTCTGAAGTCTGTTATGTGTAGTCTATTACCCTCATTGACAAAAATGGTAAACATGTCTTTTTTATCTGGAACATTTCCAATGGCCCTGAAAAAGGCAGTCATCAGGCCCCTCCTAAAAAAGAGCAGTTTGGATGCTGCGGTACTTGAAAATTACCGTCCCATCTCAAATCTGCCTTTCATGGGAAAAATTCTTGAAAAAGTTTCCTACCAACAACTTACTGAATTTTTAATATCTAATGACTCATTTGACATGTTCCAGTCTGGCTTTAAACCACACTGAGACCGCTCTAGTCAAGGTAACAAATGATATTCGGCTTAACACTGATGCAGGAAAAGTCTCTGTTTTAGTCATGTTAGATCTGAGTGCCGCTTTCGACACCGTTGACCATGAGATTCTCATGCAGAGACTGGAGGACTGGGTTGGTGTTGCTGGTACCGCCCTAAGCTGGTTTAGGTCCTATCTAGAAGAAAAGAAGTATTGTGTGGAGATTGGAGACTATGTCTCAGATAATATGGCCCTGACCTGCGGAGTGCCACAGGGGTCGATTATGGGACCTCTCCTGTTCAATATTTACATGCTGCCATTAGGTCAGTTAATTCAAAGTATGAAAGTGTCCTACCACAATTACGCTGATGACACTCACATCTATGTTTCACTGACTGCAGGAGAACATGGACCAGTGGACTCACTCCTTCACTGTATCCAACAGATCAGTGACTGGATGCAATACAATTTTCTCCAGCTAAATGCAGACAAAACCGAAATAATTGTCTTTGGTCCCGAGAAACAAAGAGAGACCGTCATTTATCACCTTCAGTCTCTCTCCCTAAGGCCTTTAAATAAGGTCAGAAATCTGGGAGTAATAATGGACTCTGACTTAAACTTCAATAGCCATATTGGATCGGTAACATCAGCAGCTTTTTATCATCTGAAAAATATTGCCAAAATTAAAAATATTGTGTCCAAAGCAGACTTGGAGATTCTTATCCATTCTTTTGTTTCCAGTAGGCTAGATCAGTGGTTCCCAAAGTGGGGGTCCCGACCCCCCGGGGGGTCGCGGGAACCCCTGGGGGGGTCGCAAGATGATTTCCACACAAACAAACAAAAAAGATCTTTTTTTTTTGAGCAAATATAAAGTCCTTAAATATTTATTTAGCATTTGATTTGATTCAAAAGGACTACTTGTTAAATTGTGTTTGGAGACTATAATATATTTTAATAACGTTAGTAATTTTGTCCCAGTCATTGCAGCGTCAATCAAAATCATCACGTAACACAGCTCACATCATGCGCAGCGACAAAGCGTGTCCTGCTGTTGTTTGCTAAAACTAAAGGTGTTTGGAGGCTACAAATAAATAATACCTGCTTTAAAATGAAACGTGGTTAATATCCACAACAGAAAAACCCGGAGGGGGAGAAAAGTCACTTGTATCAGGGGTCAGGCTGATGGTGCGAAGAGAGGGAGAGAGGGCAGAGGAGGGAGTGAGGGCAGCGGAGGGAGGGAGGACAGCGGTAGAACAGCGCGTTAAAGAGGCCCGGCTTTTCGGAGTCAAAGGTAAAGAGGTCCGCACATTAAAAGCGGGTGGCCGGTTTATGCCTTTACTGACAGTAAGTTTGGAAAGAGAAGCCGCGGGGATGAACCGCATAAAGTAACAGCAGAAAGCGGCCGCCCGCTTTTAATGTGCGGACCTCTTTACCGCTGACTCCGGAAAGCCGGCCCACTTTACCGCGGTAGGAGAACAGTGAGGGCGAGCCGCAAGAAATGCGCTCCACTTCTGCTGAGGAGGGAGCCCACCAAGCCCATCACTGTGTCACTACATGAGTAAAAATATGCAAGCCTCCTTTTTTGGGCTGGACAGTGCAGCTCGGTAGTGGCGTGAGTCTCTAGAAAGCGTTACTCCGTATCAAGGAAATACATGCTCATTTCATGTGACGGAAGGGCTGTTGGGGGTGGGGGGTGGGGGGGGGGGTCGCGGGTTACCAAGGAATTTATGATGGGGGTCGCGGGCTAAAAACTTTGGGAACCCCTGGGCTAGATTACTGCAATGGCCTGCTCACAGGTATCTCCAAACATGCAGTAAAACAGCTGCAGTATATTCAAAATGCTGCAGCCCGAGTCCTGACTAGAACCAGGAAGTACGACCACATTAGTCCGGTCCTCAGGTCTCTGCACTGGCTTCCTGTGGCTCAGAGGATAGACTTTAAAGCAGCTCTCCTGGTGTACAAGTCTCTCCATGGCCTTGCACCAAAGTACATCCATGATATGCTAGTCCCATATGAACCAGCCCGGACTCTGAGGAGCACAGGGACGGGACTCCTGTTAGTGCCCAGAGTCAGGACTAGACAGGGGGAGGCTGCTTTTCAGATTTATGCAGCTAAAGTCTGGAACAGTCTTCCTGAGGAGAGACTGGCTGACTGAGACTGGCTGCCTCTCTGTTAATGTTCAAATCCATGTTAAAGACTTTTCTTTTTTCCTGTGCATACAACTAGAGAATTTTATCTTTTTAACACACCTTGTTATTTATTGTTGTAACTTTTTGTGTTTTTAACTATTTTATTGTTTTTAATTACTTGTGTGATTCTTATGTTTTTAAATTACTTATGTGATTTTAATGCTTTTTAATTACATATATGTTTTTAATTGTATTTTAATGGTGATGATTTGTGCATTGTGTGGTGTGGACTGTGAGGCGCTTTGTGTTGCCCTGTGCAGGAAAAGCGCCCTATAAATAAAGATTGATTGATTGATTGATTGATTGACTTCCAAGATGCTATGACCCGGATGACGTTCAGCCAGTAGTCAGAGAATTACATGTGTTTTGTGATGCTTCAGAGGTTGCCTATGGTTCTGGGGCTTACCTTCGTGTTGTTCATTATAACCAGATTAGAGTTTGCTTTATCATGGCTCGCTTAAGGGTGGCTCCACGGCGCCAAATCACTATACCCCGTTTGGAGCTGTGTGCTACTCATTCTGGGGCTCAGCTCGCACATCTGATGAGATCCGAGCTCACGCTTCCTCTTGATCGGCTGATAATATGGACAGATTCTACCACTGTCCTAGCATGGCTCCAGTCAGAGACTTGCCAATACAAAATCTTTGTGGCTCATCGTATTACCGAAATATTGGAGCTCACGGATGTCTCTGATTGGAGATACATTGACACCTCAAACAACCCAGCAGACGATATTACAAGGGGCAAAACACTGATTGAACTGTCTGCACCTCATCGCTGGCACCAGGGTCCCTCATTTCTGTTATTGCCCGCAGAGCAGTGGCCAGCAAGTCCCAATCACATGCCCTGTGATGATTCGGAGCTAAAGAAAAGTGCTTTCTGTGGTAACTCCCAAGTCACCTCTACAAATGTTCCCCCTGATCTCACAAAATTCGATACTTGGGAAGACATGGTAAATGAAACCATGAAACACCTGTCTCCAAACTCTGCAGTCCCTACCCGTGCCTCAGCCGAAACAATGCTCCTTCGACATGCCCAGAAGCAACGTTTCCCTGAAGAATAGACCCTATTACAATCTGGCCGACCCATACCTCTACAGAGTCGTCTACTCAACCTTGCCCCTGAGTTTGATCCAGCCCTTAATGTCATTAGAGTGGGAGGCAGGTTGCGTCATTGTGATGCCTTGAGCTACCAAACCATCCATCCGATAGTCCTGGACCCAACCAATCACATAACTCAACTGCTCATCAAGAGTGTGGACAAAAAGTTACATCACCCTGGCTCAGAGAGGGTGCTGGCCAGCCTACGTAGGAGTTTCTGGATCTTTCGTGGACGCCAAGCAATTAAAAAGGTACAGCAGTCATGTCTGGAGTGCCATAAATAGAAAGCCAAACCCCGCACGCCACGAATGGCAGACCTTCCCCCCTACAGATTGGGACTGTTCAAGCCCCCTTTTTGGTCCACTGGAATGGACTGCTTTGGACCTTTTCATGTGAAGGTTGGGCGCAGGCAGGAGAAACGTTGGGGGATTCTCTTCAAATGTCTTACCACACGTTGTCTCCATATTGACCTGCTTACGAGCCTTGATACAGACAGTTTCCTAATGTCCTTTCGTCGGTTCGAAGCTCGTCGTGGTACTCCCTTTGAAGTAATCTCAGACCAAGGTACCAACTTTGTTGGTGGGGAACGAGAGATTGAGAGAGCTTTTAAAGAACTGGCCCTACCCCTCCAAGAACTGCTGGCTAGTCGAAAGGTCCACTTCAGGAGGAACCCTCCGCACGCTCCCCACTTTGGAGGGGTATGGGAACGTGAAGTGAGAGCCATTAAGACCACCCTGCGGGTCATTCTGGGCTCTCAATCGGTCACTGAAGAGGCCTAAAGTAGTACTAGAATTTAATATGCTGCTATCCAGAATATATAACTACAATATGTGTTTATAATATTTCGGGTGTTCATTTTGACATGTTCAGATGAATTATGTTAAAAAAACTGATTTGAAGTGGCACCTTTTCACTTCCGCATAGAAACGCTAGGGGGAGCCAAAATGGCGGCGATGACGTAGGAGAATGACCTCTCACAGCAGCAGCAGCAGTCTGGGCTGAAGCTGTAGGAGGTTTCACTGTCATCTGAACAAGGTATAAACATATTTTCATCCGTTTTGTACATAATAGTGCGCAACTCTTTTAAACTTTTAGCCTTATTTGTGAGATTCAAGCTAATTAGTGTTGGGCAAGTTAGCTAACTCTACTTGATATCATAAAACATGCTAACAAGGCTAATATTCGTTTTTACATTATGTCAGTCTCACTTTGGTTGCCTTAGATTTATTTACCACAATGTACATTGTAATATTCAAAAATGCTAACACTTATTAACGGTTTAATTAGCATTTTTATCAATGATTGCATCACATGTAGTTAGGGTTGCCAACCGTCCCTTGAAATACGGAATCGTCCCGTATTATAGAAAAACTATGTGCGTCCCGTATTGAACTGATACGGGACGGCTCTTGTCCCGTATTTTCAGAGTCGCCTTAAATGCATCACTCACTCACTGCATGTCACACAAGCGACACACGCACACACAGTAATCACAGTTTAAGCGTCTACCTTTCGGCCAAACAGTGTCAAAGGGGGCGTAGGCTTGATCACATCCATGGGTTTACCCTTACTGTTGACAAGTGACAGCGTGGGCCGTGCATGGATCGGCCGTGCCCGCAGCATCATCCTGGCAGAAGTCTGGTAAAGTAGCGTCATATTCCCAGATTCGGACTTCCGCGGTCAATAGCTCACGGAAGTTACTTTGTTAAACAAAAGTAATTTGCTAAAATGATCACCTCTATGTTGATTTTTCAAATCCAATGCGCTGTTTTTAATGCAGAGAAATCCATTGAATCCAGTTCACTGCAAGCGCCGAGAAAAGCGCTTAGGGACCGTCAACCAATGTCAATACCAGCTTTGTAAACAAAAAATAGCTTTTACTGAAGCCATGTACACGCACTAAACTCTCAGACACTATAAATAATGACCATATCTAACTGCTACAGACTTTGATTTCAACATTTGTGAGTTTTTTTAATGAATACATGTTTTTCTTTTTTTCTTTTACAGTAAATGGTCTTTACTGTCTTTGTCTTTTTATATGTTTTATTACTAATAAGAATGCATGAAGTCCTTAACCAGCCAAAGAGTTCCACCTATTTATGACATTTATTTTTTGCCTAAGAATTTTATTGATTTTTATATGTAGCCAATAAATTTATATGTAGCCAATAAATTACATTCTAAAAATGGGATTATGAAATTCCATGATTCCTGTGTAGATTGAAATTAGGACTAAAAAGTGCTCAACCCGATCCACCCAAATGGTGTCCCTTATTTTTTTGTTCTCAAGTTGGCAACCCTACATGTAGTCTATGTTTTCAACTTCTGCAGCTTTTTGTTCATAAAAGTAAAATATTTATTTAATTCAAGTTATTTTGATTGGCATTTATGGATATTACAATGTACATTGTGGTAAATAAATCTAAGGCAACCAAAGTGAGACTGGCATAATGTAAAAACGAATATTAGCCTTGTTAGCATGTTTTATGATATCAAGTAGTTAGCTAACTTGCCCAACACTAGTTTGCTTGAATCTCACAAATAAGGCTAAAAGGTTAAAAGAGTTGCACCCTATTATGTACAAAACGGATGAAAATATATTTAAACCTTGTTCAGATGACAGTGAAACCTCCTACAGTTTCCAGCTAAGACTGCTGCTGCTGCTGTGAGAGGTCCTTCTCCTACGTCATCGCCGCCATTTTGGCTCCCCCTAGCGTTTGTGAAAAGGTCCGACTTCAAAGCTGTTTTTTTAACATAATTCATCTGAACATATCAAAATGAACACCCGAAATATTATAAACACATATTGTAGTTATATATTCTGGATAGCAGCATATTAAATTCTAGTACTACTTTAAGAACTGTGCTCACTGAGGTGGAAGAGATCTTGAACTCAAGGCCCCTTGGTTATTTGTCATCTTCTCTTGCAGACCCAGAGCCTGTGACCCCAAACCTTCTCCTTATGGGGTGGCTTGAGGCTGCACTTCCAGTTGTCTACAGACACTCTACTTCTGGGGACCAGAAGATGGCGGCATAGTCAGGTGCTTGCTGATCAGTTCTGGAACAGCTTTATCAAGCACTACTTGCCTACTCTCCAGTCAAGGCAGAAGTGGAAAGTGGAGCAGCCAAACCTGACCGCCAATACTGTCGTGATGATTTTCGACCCCTTGCTCCCACAAGCTTCCTGGCCAATTGGAACTGTAACCAAACTTCTTCCCAGCTCAGACGGCAGAGTAAGGGTTGCCGAGGTCAAGATCAAGGAGAAATCCTATTTGCGCCCTGTCAACAGACTTGTTCCCATGGATCTATTATAATAACTGGATAGAGTATTACTAGCTTGTAGCTGAATAACTCATGTGCTCGGGGGATTCTCGCGGTACTGCAGACTGAACCAGACTAAATTCACGTGGGCTACCCAGAAATTTTCCCCATAGAACTCAATGCACATTAAAACAGCTCAACCTCAGCTGACAGAGAACCTGACAGAGAACCAACAGCTTTCATAAAGGTCGGATTTTGTGGGGATTTTAGTGTTCCTTGTCATCCTGAACTTTTTTTCTTCTTAAATCCTTCGGTTTTGTTTAAATCCACACTTTACTGCCACAAACTCTGCTCGTCTGGCTCTCGCTCTAACTCCCGCTCTGATGAACTGCTCTGATTGGTCAGAGCGCGGCCGAGCCCCTCTGTGCACGTGTGTGAGACCCGGTGTGAGACCCACACACGTGTGTTTGACGCAACGCATTATGGGAGATCATCCACTGCACAGAACCGGGAGGACCAGACGATGCCCAAATACAGGCGAGTTTCCCATAGATCTTTGCGAGTTTCAGGCAACTTCCGCTAATCTTTTCAGCCCCCATGCTGTCACAAAGCGCCACTGAGCACAACCATTCATTTGAATAGGGCGCCATCTTGGATCGCCGGGGCTTGCTTGTTCCCCTTACTGAGATCCGGGATGATGGCGATCACTAGATTGGATCTT
This sequence comes from Knipowitschia caucasica, assembly GCA_964034765.1. Classification (NCBI taxonomy): domain Eukaryota; kingdom Metazoa; phylum Chordata; class Actinopteri; order Gobiiformes; family Gobiidae; genus Knipowitschia; species Knipowitschia caucasica. The sequence continues at coordinate 5,386,289 of OZ035844.1, read as the reverse complement.
TGTGATTTTTTGGGTTACAAATATGTCTTGCATATTTGGGGGCGGCTGTGAAAAATCCCTTTCCTCCCCTCATTTTTTGCCTGTCTTGGGCCCACCTCTGGGCGGCACCTGGCTCCGCCCCCAAGTCTATAATTACAGTCTCATGGCACCTGCTCTGTCTTGACACTCCTGAGCTGAATTTGGAGAATCCCTTTTCCTGTGGAGAACTGCGTAAATGCCTGTGAGTTTTGATCTGCTACTTTGTGTTTTTACTTTCTCAGAAGATTATCTGACGCTCTTATTTCTCCTTTGTAGAATGACCAGTTTCTCCACCCTCCACTTGTTCTGCCCTCTCCACCTCCCCGTGTATATAGCCCATTGTATTACAGCAACATTGACCTTTAACCTTGAGTGTTGTTGTAACTGTGTAGAGATGTGCAATCCAAACCTGTAAGAGGAACCTGATCAATTAAAACCAGTTCAAATAAGAGCTCCAGTTAGATTTAGAGTCCAGACCTTTAGTGGAGATCTAAGTCTTTTGGAACTTAGATCTAGTGTCTCAGTAAAAGGAAAAGGATAATTTTCTGCACTTATTAAAGAAACAAACGCTTTTATTTTGAAACATTTAAACTGATCATTGACCTCACATTTGTTCACAAGAACAATGTTTACAACACAGATGTAACAGCATGGGGTGAGGGTTAGGGTTGGGGTGAGGAGGATGAGGGTTAGGATTGGGGTGAGGGTTATGGGTTAGAACCCTTAGGATCCTGTGGTGTCAGTTCTGGGAAGTGCGTTGCTCACAGGCACAAAGGCAGACGGACGCACAGTCTTGAGCCTCCTGCAGCAAAGCTTTGGCCTCACGCTCCGTCTGCAACAACATTAAACACAAAGTGTCATTTTTTTACGTTTTACAAATAGAATATGAAAAATCCGAATATGATTTTTTTAACCCTAACCCAGAGCTGCACATATATCCTCAGGGTGAGGCTGAGGCCTCAGGGTAAGGTTGGGGCCTCAAGGTGGGGGTAAGGGTGAGGCCTCAGGGTAAGGTTGGGGCCTCAAGGTGGGGGTAAGGGTAAGGGTGAGGCTTCAGGGTAAGGGTGGGGCCTCAGGGTGAGGGTAAGGGTAAGGGTGGGGCCTCAGGGTAAGGGTGGGGCCTCACGGTAAGGGTGGGGGCTCAGGGTGAGGGTAAGGGTGGGGCCTCAGGGTGAGGGTAAGGGTGACGCCTCAGGGTAAGGGTGAGGCCTCAGGGTAAGGGTGAGGCCTCAGGGTAAGGGTGGGGGCTCAGGTTGAGGGTGAGGCCTCAGGGTAAGGGTGAGGCCTCAGGGTAAGGGTGGGGCCTCAGGATAAGGGTGGGGGCTCAGGGTGAGGGTGAGGCCTCAGGGTAAGGGTGGGGGCTCAGGTTGAGGGTGAGGCCTCAGGGTAAGGGTGAGGCCTCAGGGTAAGGGTGGGGCCTCAGGGTAAGGTTGGGGGCTCAGGGTAAGGGTGGGGGCTCAGGGTGAGGGTAAGGGTGAGGGTGAGGCCTCAGGGTAAGGGTGGGGCCTCAGGGTAAGGGTGGGGCCTCAGGGTGAGGCCTCAGGGTAAGGGTGGGGGGTAAGGGTGGGGGCTCAGGGTAAGTCTTCACCTTCAGTTTAAACTCTGTGTCGGTCACGTCCTTCAGATTTATGATGACGTTAAAATAAGCTCCAAACACAGAGGTCTCCAAAGCTTTAGCCGCGACCTGTGACATCACACCGGGTTAGATATGTAAATAATATGTATATTATATATGTTATGGTCACATGACTCTCACCTGAGCATCTGATAGGCAGGCTGCGTTGCCGTGGAGACAGAGCTCTTTTAGAGGACTCCAGAGTCCAGAGACTCTTTGGGCCAACAACAGGGGGACCTTCACTGCCTCCTGTAGACCAGACTGCATCTGCTGCTGCCGCCTGACAAATATTATTATCATTATTATCTTTATTATTATTAATTAACCCATCTGCTGCTGCCTCCTGACATCACACGGTCGGGGTCTTACCGCATTCGCTCCTCCTCTGTGTTCTTGGGCATCTTCAGAGCGGCCTGAGAAACACCACAAAATGCTCTGAACCAATACTCCAACTACCCCTAGTACTAGAACTCCAAGTAGTAATACTCAAGTACCCCTTGCACTAATACTCCAAAATACCGCTAGTACTAATACTCCAATTACCCCTGGTACTTATAATCCAAGTAGCAATAGCCCTAAGCAGATATACAATGTTTCTGACTTGATCGTAGTGTGGTGATCGAGAGGTAAAAAAAGGAGTCTGAGGCACTCTGTTGAATTGAAAAAATGTAAAAGTCCATTATTAAAATGGACTGCCTACACGTTTCCACCAACGCAGTCTTCATCAGGGCATGCCCTGACTAATACTCCAAGGACTCCTAGTACTAGTACCCCAAAAACTCCTAGTACTTATACCCCTAGTACTAATATTCACCTCTAACCACCCCCCTCGACCCTTACTACTCATAATACTAATACTCCAAGTACCCCTAGTGCTGATACTCCAAGTACTCCCAGGTTTAGTACACTTAGTACTAATACCCCTAGTCCTATAGCTTAGGTCCTGGATCTTCAGCCCGTCTGTCTGTGTGGAGCGGATCCCTCTCTCAATGTGGATCTCCCCGAGGTTTCTCACTATTGTCCCACAGGGTTTTAGAGTTTTTCCTCTGATGCAGGAGTCTGTTGGACAGTTAGTGTCTATCAAGAAGGACTGTGGTGATGATCCATGACACTTTAATACTCTTCAACATGTATGGACATTCTTCAACATTCATGGACATTGGTCTCTCCATATGGTCCATATGGTTAACTGTTGATTCTCTGATCTGTGTTGGTGATTTCAATAGTTTTGTTAAGTCTCTGAGATGATAATTTTGTGATTTAGGGCAATACAAGAATAAATGGAATTGAATGGTATGAATACTCCAAGTATTATTACTAATAGGGGTGGGAACCTAAGGGTACCTCACGATACGATACGATACACGATACAAAGCTCACGATAACGATTTTATCACGATATGACAATTATTGATATATTGGTTAGAAATATACAATATGCCAATTTATGGCATTCATAAAAGAAAAAATACTCTTTATTTCATGATAAATAGAATGGAGATGCGTAATGTAGCCATATATTAAGTATTGATACCAATTCAAAAAAAAATATAACAATTCAAAATTGATATCAATACTTGCCAAATGCATTTCGATAATCGAATCGCGAGAGAAAGTATCGCCCTAATTACTAATACTTAACCAAGAGTTGGATACGTATTGTTACCATGTATGCATTAAAAGCATTGGCGTCTTCATCCACCATTTTGTAAAATTGGTTCATGGCCGAGTGAAACGGGGGTATGAGCTTCCGCATCATTGGATCCAACGCCTCAAACTGACGTTTCCCATAAGTCATCTGTCCGACCATCGAGCCCAGTGCTGCCCCCTGTGAGTGAGAGAGAGTATTACACCTGTGCACTGCCCCCCAGCACACTGTCAACATCACCAGTAGGGGGCAGTGTGACTGTCACTCCCGTATTCGTCCTGGAAACCAGATTCGTCCGGAAGTTCAGTTTGCGCTTGTCAAAAAGTGTAATAAGTGGTGACTGGTTAAGTTTTAGGTGTGAACCAGGACTGCAGTGGACTGTGGGGTGGGGGAGGGGCCTGTGGAGTGGGATAGGGGCGGAGGCAGTGGATGTTGCGGAGATGAAATAAAGCGGAGCGAGTGCTGTTGTTAATGTTGGAGAAAACTCTGAGTGAGTATTATCGAGAATGACACCCAGACTCTTGACCTGTAGGGAGGGAGATATGGAGTAGCTATCAGTGGTGATGAAGATGATTTTGTTAAGGGTGTAAGAAAAGAATTGGATAGAACCAAGGACCAAGAACAGAACCCTGGGGAAAACAAAACTAAACTAACTTAACTTGAATTAACTAAACTTTCAGAACTATTCCAGCATGTTTGAGTCATATCTTTTCTCTGACAGCAGAGATGCCTTTGCACCCCCTGCATCTTCTCATGGGAGCAATGACCTACTGATTTTGCCCCCTGTGTGTGTGTGTGTGTGTGTGTGTGTGTGTGTGTGTGTGTGTGTGTGTGTGTGTGTGTCTGTGTGTGTCTATGTGTGTGTGTGATGCAGGTGATGGGTGTGGTGGGCCCCTCCAGCGTGGCAGATGGGCTCCCTCTCCTCCACCTCAGCCCGTACCTGTCGCCCCCTCTGCCTTTCAGCACCGCTGTGGTCCGCCTGGTGGCTCTGCAAATACAGGTCACTAACTAATATATAACACATCTGGTTCAAGATGTTCCAATGAACTATGATTCCTTTTACATATCATACCACTCTTTTGTTTCTCACTCTTTCAGGGTTAGGTTTTTAGAACAAGAATTTCAATACAGAGCATCACTGAACTCAAAATCAAAAGTAACATTCCAAACTAGATGGTTCTTTTCGGCCTTGACCTGTTACTGCTGCGCTCTGCTGTCCCTATACAGTAGCTAATGCTAGTGCTAACAACATTTATGGACATTGGTCATTCGCCCCAATTGCTCTTTGTGATTTTCTTCATTGCAAATCCTGTGTTTGATTCTCTGATCAGTGTTGGCGAATCTACAGCTTTGAAAAGTCACTTTATTGTGGGATGAGTTGCTTTGATTGTACGTTACTTAGCATATGTGATGCGGTGATACGTAACTGAACATAAACAGTAACCCATACATTTTTTGCATGTTTTCTAAAAAGATACAGTAGTGAGCAGTAAGTGGCAGTCGATTCACAGAGCACTTTCTAAAGTGGGGAAATGCGCTGCAGGCCAGATTTGATAACCATTTCTTGTTACATTTCTATTTTTTGTGAGCAATGTGAATATATTCTGTCTAAAATGTCATCTCATCTTCTCTCAGGCTTTGAAAGAGGACTTCCCCCTCAATCATGTGATCTCTCCTTTTACCAATCAAGAGCGACGTGAAGGGATGCTGCTCAACCTGCTCATCCCCTTTGTGCTGACCGTGGGCTCTGGAAGCAAAGGTACACAATGTCAACTTGTCTGAGCTGTTTGGATTTAGAGATTTGGAGTACAATGGTAAATAGCCTGTTCAACTGGCCATTTCGTATACTCTCCCCGTCTCCCACGCCCACTGTCCTTCTCGGATGTGTTTGTTGATATTGGTCAGAACTGACTCTACAATTGTAGTCTATAATAACAACAGTACATATGCAGAATAAACCATTATTCCGCACAGTATTCCTGCATTCATGAAAACAATTATAGTTAAAATAGACATGTAATGACATGCGTTAAAGTGTTGAATCCTTTAGGGAGCAACATGAAAGTGTTAGCTCCACCTTAAAACCCCTCAACAGTAGTTATCTCGGAGGACTTTACAAGCCGTCTAATCTCCAGGAAACCGAGCAGTGCCAATCACAGCTGACACAATCTTCAATCTTGGATGGTATCTGATCTTTTCCCAATGAATTGGGAAAAACTGAATGTCCACTGGATGTAGTGTGTCGCCGTCTCGGACGCATGTCTCTCACCGTCCAATAGTACAAAAACACTGTGCGCCACAATTGTTCATTGCCATTCATATATAGCCACACTTCTTTTTATTACTATTGTTTTCAAGATGGAGATTTTATACTTGTTATTGATGCTTCTATTTTAACTAGTCTAACTATTGTTCACTTATCCTGTGCTGTGTGCTCCTCTTTCCTACTGTTCTATAACTTGTGATGCAACACTGAAATTTCCCTACTGTGGGACGAATAAAGGATCTCTTCATCTTAATCTTAAATAAAACAATAGTTTGTTGATCTGAGAAATACTGGCAGCTTATGCCGCATAAGACTTCAGTTGTGGCGATACGAGCAGTAAAAGTGTGTTACTAACGGTGACAGTGATGATTGTGGAAGATCAAGGCAGCAGACCAGGAGTCGAGTCTGCATCAGGAGAGAGCAGCTCTTCATCACTACAGCACTCACTGCACTAAACAAAACTACACTGTGCGGCTGTAAACACATAAAGTACATGTGCGCACAAACACATACAACAGTCTTCTATTGTACGTACAATTTATGTATATTGTTTATTTTTTCACTTTTTATTTATATGTTTATTGTGGCAGTGGAACAACCCTCATGTGGTTCACATATTTCAAAAATAAATGCATTAAACACTAAAATATTGACACCAAAAGGGACATTTAGAAAAAAAAAAAAGTAAATTGCTTGTGTTGTGCGTTCATAGACAGCCCACACTTGGAGCCTCCGGAGATCTTCCTCCTCCTGCAGACGGTCATTAACATCCTGCTGCCCCCTCGCATCATCTCCACGTCCCGCACCAAAAATTTCATGCTTGACGCCTCCCCCGCCCACTGCTCCACCCCGGGGGACACGGGGAAGGACCTGAGGAGGGAGGGGCTGGCCGAGTCCACCAGCCAGGCTGCATACCTGGGTCTGTAACACACTTGGTTCTTCATCGATTAGACGATTAGTTGTTGCACACAAGGCCTCTGGTTAACTGTTCCCGTCCATAGATTGTTACTCCATAAAGTAAACTGCCAGTATCCATCTTCCAAACTAACCCCAACTCGGCAAACGCAACGCTGCACACTGTTCCTGTTTTTAAACGGCACAGGTGTACGTTGGCACCAGATGTCATTGATGATACAATACAATACAATTTATTCTTGTATAGCCCTAAATCACAACAGAAGTCATCTCAGAGGACTTAACAAAACCATTGAAATCACCAACACAGGTCAGAGAATCAACAGTTAAAACACATGAAAAATATAAAGCACACACAGAAGAAAATGTCCATACATGTTGTAGAATGCTAAAGTGTCCTGATCATCATCAATCCTTTCTGTTGGACACTAACTGTCCAACAAGACCCTCCTGCATCGACAAGGAAAAACTCTTAAAAAACCCAGTGGGAAAAAGTGAGAAACCTTGGGGAGAACTAGGGAAACCCACAGGGAGGGAGACCCATATGAGAAAGGGATCCGCTCCTCCGGACGGACAGACTAATGATCTAGGACCTAAGCTACAGGACGTGGACCAGTGGCCGCTGAACGTGGACAGGTCCGGTGCAGGACTGAAGCACTCCCAGGCGGGTCGGGCGGGGCAGTCTGCAGGTGTAGATGGATGATGGCAAGGCAAGTTTATTTGTATAGCACAATTCATACACAAGGCAACTCAAAGTGCTGAACAAAACAAGAAAGCATTAAAATCATAAATAATCACAGAACATTAAAAATATAAAATCCCTCAGTTGTATGCACAGCTAAACAGAACGGTTTTTAACCTGGTTTTAAACATTGTCAGAGAGGAGGCCTGTCTCACACAATGATGTCACAACGAGAGCCGGTTTTTGCAGTAAAAGTATTTTCCTGTGTTGTCTCCAGGTTCAGGGGCTGACTCTACCGTAAGGGGAGTTCATTTAGGGATTAATCCTTATTTTCATCATTAGATTTGACCTAGAATTGTGTAGAATGTAGAAATGCATTACAAAGAAACACATTATACTAACAAAACTACTCTTTCCAGGGGAAAGTAAAGGAACGCGTTAACTATCAACAATTTTGTTTTATTTTTTGCTCCAGCGCAATGTTACTTTATATTTACCACGGGCAGCTGTGACCATCGACTGGAGCTGTCGCATCGGTCACAACTCTCGCTCAGTTCTCATTCCACAGTATGTGTAAAAGTCTCTTCCCCAACACTGATCAGAACATGCAGTGTCATGAGAAGGTTCTGCACAAAGAATGTTGGAGGATGGAGGATCAGAGACTAGTGTGAATAATGTATAATGGTCCTTGTGCTCTTTCAGCCCTGAAGGTGGTGCTGGTGTGCTTTGAGCGCTCTCTGGGGAATCAGTGGTACCGCCTCAGTCTGCAGGTCAAAGACATGGCTCTGAGGAAGGTGGGCGGCCTGGCCTTCTGGGACTTCATCGACTTCATCGTCCGCACACGCATCCCCATCTTCGTGCTGCTCCGCCCCTTCATCCAGTGCAAGGTGAAGCCTAACTCCAGGCACCCAACACTCACACAGAGGCTGCCAGATATTCAGTTTAGTTTTAGTAAATTTGGCACTATGACTCTATTGTTTTAGTTTAAGTTAAATTTGTTAAGGACGATGTGCAATTAGAGTACAGACCAAAAGTTTGGACACACTTTCTCATTCAATGAGTTTCCTTTCTTTTCATGACTATTGATTGTAGATTCACACACGGCTGTGTACGGGCTGTTTGACCAATAAGGAGAGTGATGGGTGCTGGGCCACATGACCTGGCCTCCACAGTCATTGGACCTGAACCCAATCCAGATGGTTTTGGGGTGAGCTGGACCACAGAGTGAAGGCGAAAGGGCCAACAAGTGCTAAGGATCTCTGGGAACTCCTTCAAGACTGTTGAAGACCATTTCAGGTCACTACCTCTTGAAGCTCATCAAGAGAATGCCAAGAGTGTGTGAAGCAATAATCAGAGCAAAAGGTGCTACTTTGAAGAACCGAAAATATAAGACATATTTTCAGTTGTTTCATACTTTTATTAGTACGTACATAATTACACATGAGTTATTTCATAGTTTTAATGCCTTCAGTGTGAATCTGCAATTTCCATAATCATAAAAATAAAAAAACTTTTGGTCTGTACTGTACATTAAAAATATGGCTGTACCCGATTTAGCCCCAGCTTCTTTCCATCTGTAGACCTTGATAATACAAGCATATAACTTGCATATTAACATAAAGTTCAAACAAAAAATTGCAACTTACCAATCTACATATTAAAATAAAGTTCAATAACAAGTTACCTTCATAACACAATTTTCAAACAAAGCCATGACAAAGGTGTGCCCACGAGGGTATCATCCATATTCTAACTGTCGATACGTTGTAAAGGGTTTCATTTTTTATTTTTTATTTTTTTATTTATTTGTTTATTTGAGCAGACAAGTACTGCTCAAAAGGAGTGGGCCGAAGCAAAAGCTTATTGGTGCCCACCCCCAAAACACTACATTGATGTAACTTTCTTCCTCAGATTCTGTCTTTTTCTGGGATCCTCCTCCATGTATGGTTTTGGTAATCATGGGAACTACTGAACTGAACTCTCTGCTGTGCATTTGTGCTAGGTTTTTCTTTTCCTTTTTTCCTTTTGATTAAAATGCATTTGTAGCACTTTGGGATGTTGGAAATGTGTTATAATAATACAGTTGACATTGAGATTAAAAAAGAAAAACCGGAGTCAGTTTGCTATGTAGGGTAATTATATGTGGGGTAACTATAAATTGTAAGAGAAGAATAATGTAGTAAGATGTAGTGTAGTGCGGCTAGTCTCCAAATCAGAGTCTGGCCGTCCTACACGAGTGGGGGATCTGCTTTTATTTTGGGCACCAGCAGAGTTTGAAAATTTCTGCACAGATCCAACTAATTTGCCTCAAATCAGTCTTATAATCTAATAGGTAGTGAATGCGTATATCAGCCAGAGATACCCAAGATTTAAAAACACGACGCTGATATGATTGATTTAAAGATAACGGGGTTTTATTGACTACAAAAATGAAAATAGAAAATACGAAAAGGGTTTTCTGGTCACATTAAGCAAAGATTGTTATGCATATCATTTGAATCACACTTCCAACAAGGAACAGTCTTACTTTGAGGAGCGTAGAGGGGTGAAGAAAGGATTTGGGATGGAGAATCAGCCCACGTGGTTTCTTTGTCCGGGCAGGCGGGAGATACGAAGCCAGCGAATCTAGTCCAACTTTTGATCCACGCATATACAACTCAGTCCGGAATGAGTTGCGTGCGTAGGGTCCAGAGCCAGGAAAAGAGGCTGATGATGGAACAGTTCATAAGATCCCGAGCCAGGAAGGAGGGCTGTGCTCGCGGAGTGGAAGGCCCAATGCGTGCAGGCGCGGCCGTAGTAGGAGACACGTACCGCGAGACGCGAAGGGCAGGAGAGCTGCAATAGTGATTTCAGGGGAAGACAAGAGGTCGTTCTGTTGCATTGTGTGTGTTTATATTGACTTCTAAAGGGGGCGCGTCCGTGATGTCATCCTTGTGCGCCTCCCTGGACCTCCTTCACAACAGACATGTTATAATGGCACAAACGCAGGATTAGTACAGACATTCATAACACATGTACAGGCACACACCGCATTTACATTACTTGACAATGATACACACGTGTAGGGCACAATGCAGATTATTGGAATAATGAATCCAGGAGTGCTGGTTAAAATTGTCCGTCCCGGGTGTGATAGTGTTCAGTGTCCACTGGGGGGCGCCAGAACGCCGTGGGTGAGTCATTCATTGTCCAGGGACAGGAATGTCCAGAGAGGGAGAACAGAGTCGCGACCTTTTGATCTCTACAGACAGACAGGGACCAAGATGTTTATTCTTGTGGGGACTTTATTGCTCCGTTTGACGCCTGTAATCCCCATGATCAATGGCAGTCCTACGGTTGACCCCACGGTTCCTTTGAGGCCGCGGTGAGATGTCTTCCCCCCTTTTGGCCAAATGTTTACACAGTCCAGGGCCTGGCTGTTGTCTGGCCCTGTACCTTATTTAACCTTACATACCCCCCCCCCACGGCAGAGATGCACCTTCCTCAGATATGCCGAGGAAGGTTTGCTGGGGCAGAGGTAATGGATGTCCTTGGTGAGGGTGCACATCCTTAGATTTGGCGTTAGGTACAAATTGGGGTTACTGTCGTGGTAGGCTACTATGTCTGGTGTCTGGACTCTGACGTGGGCATTGTCCCTCCAGGTCCCTAGGTTAGTGATCCCTTTTAGTCGGTAGATTTTATCGCCGGGAACTATCGGTAGGGTGACTAGGAAGGCTACCTCGCGGTCCAGAGGATTAACATAGATGGGGACTGCAGCGCCCAGCGTGTACGCTAAGTGGGCTTACATGGGGGTTACGGCGTCCCGTGTGGCTACGGCTAGAATGTCCTCAACTAACGATAGCGGCACGAGGTATGGCGGGATACGGCCCATGGCTAGGTTTTCGATCGAGGAACTGAGGTGACGTAGCATGTCCTCCATCAGTTGGGTGGTCAGCTGAGTATGGGCGTAGTCTAGTTGGAGAACGTCTAAGAGTTGGTTGACCGCAGCGGAGGTGCGTTTAATCGCAACCTCGTGCGTGTTAAGTACTAGCATGGTTCCTTTCAGGGACTTTCCCAAGGTCACCACGTCGTTCTGTTGTTGGTCAAGTCTGGTTTTGACATCCTCGAGTTCAGAGGCCATTTCTTGTTGGTGGCGTCTGAGGGAGGATAGGCTAATGGCGTTTACCGTGGACATCCCCAGGCTAAAGAGGGTGCCCAGGGCGGACGCCGCGCCGAGGAGAGCCCCAATAAATCGTTTGGGTCTGGGGCGAGGGTCACTGAGCTCTGTCCTAGTGATCGTGAACTTCTCTAGTTGCGTCAGCATGTGTTGTATGTCTGCCTCAGCGTGCTCCACGACCGTCTGGGTCCAGCGTGCACCTGCCCAATCTTTGAGTGTGACCTTCGAGGGCAGGTTCTTGCGGCAGACTTCACTAGGATTGAGTCTGACAAAGATTCGCTGTGTGTGGAGTCGGACGTCCGTGATGAGGAGCCCGGGTTGTTCCTTTAAAACGATCCCGGAGGCTGGTCCGGTCTCAATAATTTCTGGGGTGCCGAGGCACAGTATGCAGGTCAGCATGAGAAGGAAAGTGGGCCACATGTTCTGCAAGGCGTGAAACAACTGTTAGGGGTTAGACAGAGAGAGAAAAGAGAGACTCGATTAGTGCAGCCGAGAAGAGTGTTAGTGGGTGCTGGACTAATCGTGTTTGAGGTCACGTGGTGTGTTCCTAACTGGGGTTTGTAGTGTGCCCTGCTTGTCCCATGGGGCTTTGTTTGTGTGGTTTGGTTTGGCTGTAACGGGCCCATCTGAGGGTGGGCTCTCTACCTTTTGTGACCTCGATCTGGTGCACTGCGGTTGAGAGTTTGTTTCCCACCCTGTATGGTCCTGACCAGCGGGGTAGCGATTTCCGGCGTAGTCTGGTGGGGCCGGTCCCCACGTGTCCTGGGGAATGTGCCAAGGTGTAATACCATACCTGGTTTTTGACCTGGAGGTGGTCCTGCGGGTCGGTCCTGTATTGGTTTGTCCTCAGGAGCCGGGGGAGTTTCACGTTCTCGTCACTCCGGTTTGGGGATACGTACCTTAGTATTTCGGTCACCGTCCGGTCCGTCCTTTCTACCTGTTGTAGTGCCTGACGTGTGTTGTTTATACCTGTTTGTTCCGCGGTAGGTGCGTCATGGGCGTGTGCCAACATCACCCCCCTCATGCTTCGAGGCACCACGAGTACCAACGAAGTGAGTGTATCGGAAGCAGAACCTAACAGCCCATGGCGTATTGGCAGTTTGTCATTTTCACGGCCGGAGATTCCGAGCGTCGTGTCGATCGTGACGTCGAAGGGGCGTTCTCTATAGTCCGGGCAGTATCTTTGGCCTAGGGCCAAGTCCTGGCGTGCGTCAGGGGGGGTGCCGTGGGGTTGCCCTCCATGATTGGGGAGGTCCCCGGCGTTCCCATGGCGGGTCGCTGGCCATTGTGTCGCAGCATATGCGGACGGCCCAGACTTAGGGTACCGTACGTCGTGTGGTCCATGTAGCATGTTCTGATGTGCGCCAGGGGGGTTGTTGTAGGGTTGTCCGCCATGTTCAGGTCGGGCCCTTTCGTCCCAATGGCGGTAGTCTGAAATATGTCTCGTATGGACGTCAGGTGGGCCAGAGTCGTGGGTCGGGTAGTCATGTTGTCTAATGTTGTGTTGTGGGTTGGCTGTAGTTGTGGGCGGTCCCATTGTTTGGTCGGGGTCGCGCGCAACGTGCTCGGGTCCGTCGATGAAGTAGCAGTGGTTCTCGCCCAACGGGCGCGGAATGGGCAGGGGCTCCCGGACCTGTGCCCAGATCTTCAGACGTTGGAAGTCTATTAGGGGCTTAAACCGATTTAGAAGGTCCTGGCCCAGTAGGAGCGGATGCGCGTCGAATGGGGAGGTGTAGACCGGGTGGACCAGTGTCATGGGGCCCACGGTCAGTCGCACTGGAGGCATTTTGCGCATGGTCGTGTTTACCAGGGAGTAGGGTTGTATTATCAAGTCGTACGGCTGCGTGTTTAGGTCATATGTTATGAGGATACTTACCGGGTCGGCCATGTTCCTGCGGTTCATCTCGGGCGGCGGGTCACCGCAGTCGGAGAGAGGGGATTGTGACCGGGAGCCGTTTTCCCGACTGGTTACGGTCGTCATAGCTGGCCTGATATTCGATGCGCGGGCAAGATCCATGTTCGCGCTTGGAGTAACGTCCCGTCCCTGTTGGCGGGTTTTATTTACCTGTGGGTGTTGTTCTGTAGGGCTTGCGACGGACTTCCTAGCTTCCGCTAGTTGTCGTTGTAGTTCCCCTACCGTGTCCTGAAGCTTTTTAGCCTTAGCTTTGGCATTGCGCAGGGTTATTCTGGAGATTATGGCTAGTCGTCCTAGCCACTGGGTTAGGGTCTTACCTTCGAGTTTCGTCGAAGTAGCCTCGGATGCCAATATGGAGGTGGCATCTTGTAAGTCAGAGAGTGAGCTGTGCTCAAGCGTGTCATAGCCCCCTGGGGATAACTTCTCTGTGAAGTCGCGCAGAAAGTTATCCACTATGTCGTGTCCTTCCAAGACACCGTCGTGCTCGCTTGGGCGTGGCGAGTTTCCGCCATCGATTTCCATATTTGTGTGGGTGAGTGTATGGGAGTATGACTTGGAACGTGTGTGCATGACACGGTGGGAGGAGGAAAGGAGGAAAGCAGTGCTATAGAGCGGGTAGTACAGCTGTTGTTTGTGTGGTGGTGCAAACCTTGGTGTGTGTCAAAGCCGTGACTACAGCGTCCTCTTCGTGCGGTGGTGTATGGGAGTAGGTAGCTTAGGACTGGGGTCGGGCGTTAGTGCTTCTTCACCTGTGTGTCAGCGAAGAGCGTTGGGGTTAGTGGCGTTGGCGCACGTAGGGTTAGTAGTGGCGCCAGCGGTAGCAGCAGTAGTAAGGGCGCGGCGTCAGGACGCGGCCTAAGGACGCGGCGTCAGGACGCGGCCTAAGGACGCGGCGTAGGGACGCGGCGTAGGGACGCGGCGTAAGGGCGCGGCGTAAGGACGCGGCGTAAGGACGCGGCGTAAGGAGCAGCGGCGTTTGAGACGCAGCGGCGTTTGAGACGCAGCGGCGTTTGAGACGCAGCGGCGTTAAGACGCACCTGCGTTGGGACGCAACTGCGTTTGAGAAGCAGCGGCGTTAAGACTCAACTGCGGCGTTAGGACGCACCTGCGTTGGGACGCAGCGGCGTTAAGACGCAACTGCGGCGTTAGGACGCAACTGCGTTTGAGAAGCAGCGGCGTTAAGACGCAGCGGCGTTAAGACGCAACTGCGGCGTTAGGACGCAACTGCGGCGTTAGGACGCAGCGGCGTTAAGACGCAACTGCGGCGTTAGGACGCAGCTGCGTTAAGACGCAACTGCGGCGTTAAGACGCAACTGCGGTGTTAGGACGCACCTGCGTTGGGACGCAGCGGCGTTTGAGACGCAGCGGCGTTAAGACGCAACTGCGGCGGTAGGACGCACCTGCGTTGGGACGCAGCGGCGTTTGAGACGCAACTGCGGCGTTTGAGACGCACCCGCGGCGTTAGGGACGCAGCTGCGGCGTTAGGGACGCAGCTGCGGCGTTAGGGACGCAGCGGCGTTGAGACGCACCCGCGGCGTTAGGGGACGCAGCTGCGGCGTTAGGGACGCAGCGGCGTTGAGGCGCAACCGCGGCGTTTGAGACGCAGCGGCGTTGGAGACGCAACTGCGGCGTTAAGATGCAGCGGCGTTTGAGACGCAACTCAAGTAAGCAGTAGCAAGTAAGCAGCAGGCTGAACGACAAGGCAATGCAGTTTTAGTGACAGCACGTGGCGTGGAGGGGCAGAAATAGAGTATGAGTTTTAACCAACGCAGCGATGTGGTCTAACAATGACATGCAGGGGGGGGGGGTGGGAGTGCAGTATTTGTTAAATCAACACACAGATGCGGTTCAACAATGACATTCAGTAGAAGGAGCAGAGTTAAAGTATTAGTTTTACCAACGCAGTAATGTGGTTCACCAATTACATGCAGCAGTGAGGAGCAGAATCAAAGTATTAGTTTAACACAATCAAACATCGAGTTTGTCAGTGTTGTGTGGTTATTGAGTTGGAGCAAACCAAAACAGCACAGAATTATAGCAAAACAGTATTAATGTTAGAAACACGGGCAGCAGTTGGGCACAGGACGTGGTGCAGAATCAAATGTCAAGGCGGCAGCAGTGTAGCCCCGGAAGTAGCGCACCGGGACCGGAAAGTAGTCCTGTGTTAGACAATAAAAGAGGTGTAGCTCTGTTTAGCAGCCTGCAGAGACGGGGTTAGCACCCTTTGATCGCCAAAACACAGAATCAGTGTGAGCCAGAATAGCTCGAAAGTATAGCAAGTAGTGTTATTGTTAGACAACGGGTAAGCAGAGTGGTTCAGAATTAGTGCAAGCACGGTAGCGGTGTGGGCTCGGGCTGGCGCACCAAAGCCGGAAGTTAGCCGTATGCTAAAAACAAAGGAGTGTAGCTAGCCGGTAGCTTGCCGAAAACAGCAGGTTTAGCAGTACTCTAGGCACCAAAACATTTAGTTTTAGCAACCGAATGCAATTTGGTTAAGCAGAGTGGCACTAATCTTAACAGTAACAAAGCAGTTATTAGTGGAATAGTGTGGTTAGGGCCAGTGAGCCCTGCCCGAGTGCAGGCCGGCTAGCGCACCGGGACCGGAAGTTAGCCCTATGCTAAAAACAAACGAGTGTAGCTAGCCGTTAGCTTGCCGAACACAGAGGACTAGCAGTAGTTTAGACAACGGAAGTATCGCAGCGAGTTATACGATTCGCACGAGCACGTATCTGCAATGGTGGAATGGAGTATGTCTGTATTGTGCAGTAGAGTCCTGGTGTGTGTGTAGTGTGCAGAGGTGGGACAAAGTCATTGTTTAGCAAGTCACAAGTCAGTCTCAATTCATTGCCCTCAAGTCCCGAGTCAAGTCACGAGTCAAGACAGGCAAGTCCCGAGTCGAGTCCAAGTCAAAGGCCAACAAATCTCAAGTCAGTCCCAAGTCCTACGGTTTGACTTTCGAGTCCTCTCGAGTCTTTTTGACCGCGATTTGTTTCTTGTTGGTCTCCACGTACTTTTGTAGGCAAACAAAATAATGTTAGGAATCATTTTGCTGGTGCATTCTCGTTGGTCTCTGACCCATGGACTAACAGTTTGTTCCATGTCGTTGGCTGCTGGTAAATCAAAACTATGTTGTGCCAGATGCAGGCTCAGTTACACATGCACAGACCACACATAAAATCAGAGCAGTCCGTGTCAACATACTTTTTATCTTTGGGGTTTTTAATGGGAAGTAGCAAGTGCAGCATATATGAATATGAGTATTGGGCTAGGACCTGTATCTATATAATCAGTTTAATGTCCGTAGTGGTTATTGTTCCAAATGTCCTACTGTAGAATAGGGGTAGTATGAGGGGTCTAGGCTTTGGACCTGGGGCAGCTCGCCATCAACTGGACCAGCATTAGCAATATCTCATAATTACCAATATATCATTACATAATAAAATGTCTCATATAAATTAATTCAATCAGTCAAAGCACTGATTCTCATATCAATGCACCATAAACAATAGTGCAAATATTAATCTAGCTTAGTGCACATAATCAAAACAACTATCTAATGTATGCAAACTTTAGCAGGAGGAGCACAGCAAAAACATACTCATAATAATAGGCCTCGGCGCCCACACAGAAAAATATAAGAAAGAGCCAACAGAGCAGCGCAGGCTAGCGCTAGTTTGACTCACCAGTTCCTCTTTAAAACACGGCACACAGTGTGACAACTGCGTCGATTCAATTGTATGAGGCGCCTGTAGTGAAAGCATATCAATTACGGTTTGTAGAACAAAATATGACGTTAGGTCGCGATAAATACCTGCAGCTCGATCATTTCCAGCTCCCCTACGACAACACACCCACCGGTGAATGCAGTCCGCTTGTTTAGGGAAGTGTTGTTGCACGAACTGTGGGGAACTCACGTTCGAACTCTCTCGCGAGCGCTACAACTACCGCGAGGCTTTATTTCTTCAGAGACGGCATAGATAGAAAGAGAGATGCGGAGAAAGGTAAAAATGGCCCGGGTGCAAGTCCAAGTGAAAGTCAGAGTCATTGATGTTAAAGTCCAAGTCGAGTTGCAAGTCTTTTTATATTTGGTCAAGTCGAGTCTAAAGTCATCAAAATCATGACTCGAGTCTGACTCGAGTCCAAGTCACATGACTCGAGTCCACACCTCTGGTAGTGTGTGTAAAACAGCGGCCTGGTCAGCAGGCGGAAAGAGTGGTGAGACAGGGTTAGCGGGAGCCACCTAGCAGAACAGTAGCATCACATTCAAACGGCTGCCATTCATAGCCTTTATACACATATATATTTGGTTACGATCCTTCGTGACGCGGGTCACAAAGGGATACAGAGTAGGTTTGTACGCCCGTGTTCTGGGCACGGCGTACTTTGTTTCTTCAGGGGGAGTTTTGCGCTGTCTCTTAAGAGATGGAGCGGCTTCACGCCGCCTGCTTGGCCTAGCAGGGCGTTACGTTGGAGAGCCGCGTAGTACCCAATACGAAGTCGGGATTTAAGACTAAAATAAAATAGTCTCGTGCATGCACGTGTCGCTTTATCGCAAGCGGGGCGCGGGGGAGCTCGATTGGCGTTGAAATCACTATAGCAACGGGCAGCAGGAGGCGTGGGGTGAGGAGGTGGGGGGAAAAGCGCTTGGAGCGTGGGCAGTACTTAAGTTAGCGTATAACGGTCAAATTATCAGGGTACGAGTTGATAAATCTGGTTATATGCGCGGATCTCACAAACAGGGCATCATAATATGTAGGGTAACTATAAATTGTAAGATGTAGTGTAGTGCGGCTAGTCTCCAAATCAGAGTCTGGCCGTCCTACACGAGTGGGGGATCTGCTTTTATTTTGGGCACCAGCAGAGTTTGAAAACTTCTGCACAGATCCGACTAATTTGACCTCAAATCAGTCTTATAATCTAATAGGTAGTGAGTGAAAAGGTAAATAAATGGCCCGGGTTACGCAAGTCTTTACAAGTCTATTGTGCGCAAGTCAAGTGGGAAGTCAGAGTCATTGATTGTTAAAGTCCAAGTCGAGTTGACATAAGTCTTTTTATTATTGGTCAAGTCGAGTCTAAAGTCATCAAAATCATGACACGAGTGCTGACTCGAGTCCACAGTCACATGATCGAGTCCCAACACCTATGGATTTTTGTGGGGGTTGGGGGGTGTATTTTTTTTTTTTTCATCATAGATTTATATATTTAATTATCTTATGACCCAACATCACTATACTTAACAGTTTCCTTAATTTAAAGTGTGTAGAACAGATTTTGTGGATTTTTTTTAGAGGGATACCTGGTCTTCCTGTACCGTAGCCCTCAGTCTACTCCTGAAACATAAGCCATTCTTCCTGCAGACTGTTTTTAGGTGTATGCATGGCTTTTGACAGCTGCAGCAGCGCTCAACCTTCAACAAACAGGTTTGATATCTCACTTGAGTCGTCATTTCTCTGTTTCGATGTGTAGAGTTGTGACGAGGGGTTTTACAGCCTTTTTAATGTCAGCTGGCGACTTAAATGAGAGGTGGGTGGGGTCGAGTATGACTTGGAAATGAATGGGATGGGTTGCAGATAGAGATAACAAAAACTAAAAAAACATGTATTGACATCTTAATATTCTTATTTTTTTTTTTTTTTTTTAGTTATGTCTTGTGCGCAGTCACAATCTGATTTTGGAATAAGGCTTGGATTGAGTAGCATAGCCAACAATTCTCAATTCGCACACTTTCTGACGTTAGGATAAGTAATTTTATTTCATGTAGCGCCTTTCACTGACCCAGTTGTCTCAAAGCGGCTTTACATTGTGGGTATTTGTCTCTCACTCACACAGAAATGGGAGCGAGTTAGCTTTACACATAGGTCACATGCTAAGACCATCTTATAACAGTTTTTGAGTGGTAGGGGACCACACGGAACACCTGGAGGAAACCTGCGCAGTTCAAGCAAACTCATACACAGAAAGATCCAGAGGTGGAATCACACCCAGGACCATTCTTGCCTGTGAAAAGGTGTATATACTGTATCCTGCACACTCACAACATCTGAGTCTACAGTGCATTCCATACCACCATACATCCGAACGCCTCACAAACAATAGAGTCAGCTGTGAGTGGACTGCGGTGGCTCGAATTAGTACGCCCTGTTATTCTCCGTTTGCCAAGTATCCCGGATTTAAAATCTTTCCTCCACGTTCAAGATGGATTCTCCACATTTTCTGGCTGTCCTGGTGGACCCATGGCCATCTGGCGTTCAGGAAGTCTGGACTTTGTAAATAAATGGACTGTATTGGATTCTGCTTTCTTTGAAGGCCTGGCTTTTTGATCTCTACAATGTCGAAATGCAATTTGTCAATTGTCATTTTTCTCGCCCGAATTTGAATATATCTTGTCACTTTGAATTAGCTGTATAATACGTTTTTTTCTCTTCTGACATTTTGGCTGTGGCACGCTCCCAAGTAGTAAGGACGAAACATACAAGTGATAATCAGCCACACGTTACATTTTGCTCAATTTTGTTACTCAATTGACTCAATTCTTTAAATTAATACGCGTCATTTGATGAGGTGTTTGTGAGGCGTTTTTGGGGCTTTTTAATTGCCTCGTGTGAGTTTTCATTAGCTTGATGATGGCTTAAAGTGTCAGCGACGAAGGGGGGGCCACAGATGAAGCGTTAGCAAAAGGCGTGAAATCTTTTGACTTTGGCGAAGACATGTGCGACGGAGCGAGGGGTTCTTAAGGCGCTGCGGCGTGATTCATTGTCTCTGATGTAAAGTCATTATGGAGGAAGAGAGAAAGATCATTTGCAAGATAAAGAAGTGGATTAGATTTGACTACGCCAGCTGCTGCCGACCATTTTATACACTACATATATTTTCTGAGCCACTCAATTCGTTCTTTTATGTGGTCTCTGTTTACATAAGGCTATGCATGTTTGTAATGAATGAGTATTGTTGAATTTTGTATCATGGCTGGGCTCTGCAACTACATTGTTTTTTTGGATTCCACCTCCACACCTTTCTGTGTGGCGTTTGATGTTATCCCTCTTGATCTGTGTGGTGCCTCCGGGTGCTCCGGTTTCCCCTACCACAGAAAATGGTACAATAGGATGTGCCTCCTGTTACTGGTGACCTCACTCTATCTCCCAGCCACAAAACAATTGTAAACGCGCTTTTTGACTTGGTCTTCATCATGTACATTAAGTAATTAACCACCATTCTATATTATCCACAGCCAGTAATATTAGGAAGAGCAGTTCGACACAATGGCAAGGATTTGATTTGGTATTGCACATTCATTGAAGCTGTGCGGGTGAGCTGTGGGCGGGGCTAACTGAGCTCGGCCTTGAATTGTGTCTCTCTCTTTGCAGTTTGTAAGGAGTTATGACATTACAAGAAATACTTGTAAGTTATGTTTATATATATGCGCCTTTCAATGACCAGAGTCACAAAGGACTTTGCAATTCACTCACTCCACATCTGGATGCGGAGCGGGGTCGTCTTACAGGAGGCCAATGCAGACTTAATGTAAATATTTTCATGCAATTGGCAACCTGTCAAATTTTTTAATGACGATTCTTACAATACACAGGGTTCCTTCATTTCCAAATTGCGGGGGAATTATCTTCTGACTGCATTGCTCTAAATAAAAGATGATGCAGTAATAATTCGAAGTTATTTGTGATTCTGTGTCGTTTTTCTTTTTTGTATTCTTACAATAATTGGACTAATAGGACACATTTTAAGAACAAACCAGACCAACATCGGGCTTATAAAAAAACATTTTTTTGTTTTAATTTTGCAACACTGTATAATGTAAGAGCCCTCTGAGTCACTGTCGATGCTTTGAGCAGAGGCTGATTGGGCGAGTGGGATGGCCTGTCTTTTTCAACTTTCGGTCGAAAAAGCTGACTTAAAAAATGTGACAGAAAATCATTCGTAATAGTTCAAGCTGTTTTGCGAGGAATTGAATTTGAAGTTTTTTTTCAAACTAAATCTCTTTGTGGTGGTTTGAAGTTAAAAACACGTTTCAATGATCATGTTTGTGGCAAAATAATTGCTGAATGACAATGAATGCCATCTTGTTAATCATCTAATCATTATGCACATCAATACATCATGTGAAAGCCCACAGAAAAACACTCTTTTTACTTTGTTTTTCCTTATCGATTTCACAGAACACAAAACAACATGGCATCCACAATCTCTCGCTGAGCAATCGGAAAAACACACATCGCGGCACCGCTAAATCATCCTTCAAATACTAAACACGTACGCTCCTCCGTTTCCTCAGATCGATTTGACTGAGTTTGCGTAATTCTTTCTTTTCAGCGTTGTGCTTTTGGAGCTGAGTTTACATGAAATTGCATTACTGTATTTGTTTGATGCTGTCGGTGCGGTGGCTGTCAGAAGAGTATGCCTGTCCACGTAATGTTAGTGACGGGCATGATGTGTTTGGAGGGTGTCGCTGGCTGTTTGAGTTGTATAATAAGATGAATGGAAGCAGGATTTGCACACACGCATGCCTGCCTGTAGCTAGCAGCTGCATGCAGCAGCAGCAGCAGCTCAGCTCAGTGAGATCCATGGAAACTGGGGGTGTGTATAAATTTGACTAAGTGTTGGCAAGGCTGTGACGGGTGTGCAAATCGATGTGCACATGTGCCAATAAATCAGTGGGGGGCGGAGTAGGATGGGCCCACAGCTATATCTGAGTGGCAGGTGGCTTCTGGGTCTCCACACACACACACACACACACTCAGGAGAAGTGGTGGATTCAATGGTTTTCTCACGAGTTGGATGAGGGAAGGTGCAAGTTTGTTTAAATAAACAAACTGAACCTTCCTTCTAAACTGTAATTGTAAATGTAAACAATGGATTCAAAAGATTGATTCATTTTCTTTTTTTCATTATGATTTTTTTGTTAGTTAGTTATGTTGGGCGTCGGTAGAGCATTGGCCTTTGGGTCTGGGGTTTCGTGGGTTGAGCTCAACCACGGTACCTACCTTCAACTGCTCCAAAATGTTGCTGTGCTGTGTCCTTGGGCAAACACCGTTGCATGAAGCTGCATGCTGAGAACAACCAGGGCTGTGGCCACCTGAAAGTGATAGTCTGTGTTGAATAGAATATGTCCATTCTTGTACAATGTATGTCTTCTAACTATGCTTCATGAATCTAAACAGATTCATGTGGGGTTGTTGTAGAAATATCACGATGTATAGGTTGCGTTAAAGATAACTTCAGAAGTTCTCATGTGAATGCAAACTATATAATACCGTACAGAACTTTCTGTCCTATTTGCCCAAATACTGTACTTATTCCTCAGTAACTCCTCCATTTGTGGTTTTCTGATTCACTGTGAAACATAATGAACTCAAATTCAAAGTTGTTTTAATTCCTCTTATCTTCTCGGCCGTTTAGTGGAACAGCTGACATCACTGCGATATTGCTATACGACCACGTGTCCGTTTGATTGTTGGCATAATTTTTGTTTTCATATTAAAGTGCATCAGAGAAGGTGAGATGAAAGGAGCAGTAAAGTTAGTGGTCACTTATGAATGCCTCATAACGACTTCCTGTGCTTTGAAACAGACTGCACTGGAATACTACGCTGGAAATGGACATTACAGTATTTATGAGGGTGACTATGCTTCTGCCTTACCGAAAAGAATCCACATTTTTTTAGACTGCCATCGCTGTGCTCTCATTTTAATATTTCAAATACATGGACTGCAAACAAAATGCAATTATAAAAACCTACAATAGTGTGAAGTCTTTTGTGTTATGATTCACTGCTTAAGCACAAATTCCCTCTTTGTAGGAAATTGTTACCTAATTCTGTAATTTGTCTAATTTCATTCGATGGTTGGACAATGACATGGCTTGTGCCATACAGTCAACTATGATGTGTGGTAAATTTGCTAACGGCTCGGAAATTGCTACTTGACCAATATTTTTTCTGATCCACAAAAGGCGCCAATGACGACCAGAGGGTACTGGAAGGTCATGTGCGAAAACTGCGGGAACCCTAATTTCAAATGATAATGGAGCATGGTTTGGGTTCAAGATCTCTTCAAATGAGTGATTATATCCCAAAATTTCTATGATGTATTTTTTTTATATTCAACGAGAGCAGCTTTTTTTATGGCAAAAAAGTTAATGTCAAAAACGGCATTTGTGGTCTGATGTGTACGGAAACGATTTTTTGTTACAAGACTTTTACTGTTGGGGAAAAAAACAACAGTAATAATATTAAGATATTTATAAGAGATCCTTTATTTGTCCCACAGTAGGGAAATTTCAGTGTTGATCTCTAACCTCTTGATCAAAGAATCAGTATAAATATCTCAGTCTTAGCATTAACAAAGAATATAAGAAGAAAAAGTACTGCAGTATATTTACATCGTGACATGTTAGCAAGCAGTATGTTGTACATAAGTGCATGGTAGCTGCGTATGTTTACATCTTACATGTTAGCAGCAGTACTGTGTAACATTCTGTACAGGTTAGCAGCAGTATGTTTACATTCTGTACAGGTAGGAGCAGTATGTTTACATCTGTACATTAGCAGCAGGATGTTGAAATCTGTTCATTTAGCAGCAGTATGTTTACATCTGTACAGGTGCAGCAGTTATGTGTACATCATGTACATGTTAGCATCAAACCAGTGGGGGCGGGTTCCGGGTCTATTGTGGCCAAAATGACGTGCGATTGGCATGACTTGCAATCCTCTATATGAAAAAAAATAATGTTACTACTGCTCTAATTTGATTACAAAAAAAGATAATTAAAATAAAGTAGTGATCCAAAGTGTTATGTGCTAGTTGAACGTGCATTACTCATACCAAAATCTCATGTACATGTACTGTCCCAACCATCCATCCATCCATCATTTTCTTCCCCTTAATCCATTTCTGGGTGGGGGGGTGGCAGTCAGGCTGCACCAGTCACAGTGCACCAGCCCCTCATGTTCCTCATGCAGGTGGTGAGTCCACAGGGCTGAGTTCTTTCAGTGGGGGCTTTGGCAAAGTGGGGTTAAGTGTCTTGCCCAGGACCACAACGACAGCAGTCTTCAGTGGGTGTCGTGAAAGGTAGGTCTTGCTGGGGGGCTTGAACCCACGACCTTTCAGGCTCAAAGGCCAATGCTCTTCCATCTGTGATACTGTCGCCCAGCTCCCTAAACCATACCAAATAAAACCAATAAATACTTTTAAATCAGTAGCAGAGTAGACAGTATACAGAAAATCCCTTGCTCGTCCAACATCATAATATCATACATGTCTGACTGAATTGGAGTTTCATTTAAGCCCAAATAAATTGTGATTATGGATTGCTTAACATGTACTTGATGCATCATTCATTCAATAACTGTTTCTAACTTGTTATAGACTAAAACGATGGAGCAGTGTTGTTAGGGTGTCTTTAAAATGCTATAGATGAGACCACTGCTCCAAAGACCACAACTGCTTCGAGTGTGCGTGGGTTTTGATACAGCAGCGTATTGTTCTGATGGGACAGCCAGCTGCGTCGTCATTGCCCACTGTAATTCACGGCCAGTCCACATGAAAGACAATATTGACAGGAGAATAGTGTCTAAGGCCGTAGGAGACCAACAGCCCATTCTAATGAAAGGAGGAATGAGGCTGAAAGAAAGAGCCGCGGATAGCTCCCTAACCAAAACGTCATTTTAAATCAAGCGCTCGCCATTGTGCTTTGTATTTAAGTCAGGCATAAACCAATGGTCTTGGGTAATGACGTCGTGAGGTAGGGAGGGAGATATTAATATGGCGGTGGAGTTGCAGGGATAGTAGACAAACGGTATTAGATGAAAAGATTATATTGGCTCTAGTTATTAAGATGACAGGACTGCTCACAGAATACACGCTGTAGTAAATGAAGAGATACTACTGCAGGAGCAAGTTGAAGGTAGAAATGTTCCGTCAAAAAAAAAAAACATATCTGCCGTTCGGCAATGACAACATTGAAGTATTTATTAAGTTGGGATTCAGTGGTATAAAGTGTGCAACGGAGTGATAAAATACACCTCTAGATAGCATTCAAAGAGACAGGAGAGGAATGTCCTAGTGTTCATAATTAGTATTGGAAAATTATGTCTACTGTTCAAATAAGTTTTTTTCTATACATTCTTTTGTGCTTATTCTTGCGTGTTTGAAAGGGCATTGTCTAAGTCAGAAGTTTATATGCCAGGAACTTGGCCTCATCTTTATTCTGAACACCAGAATTATAGTGATCATATGAGCAGAACGTTGTTGAATAGCTGAGCCTTTTTTTTATACTCACTTACTTCCTCTCAAGTTTAACTTTTACAATCTCTGCCGCCATCTCACGCCCTTTGTATTGGCTGGGGATGAGCCAAATAGCTTGTGACTCTGTTCCCTTTTCACTGTCTCTCTGTTTTATCGGCTTTTCCTGTAGTTTGCCTCTCTAGCTGCATGCTATAATTACAAAAGAATAAGAATATCACCTGACTCAATAGAAAGGTTAGGATATCAATGACATGGTTGCATGTAGAAGATTACTATAAAACATCAATCAATTTTCCTACCAGCTTGATGCACACTGTGTTCATTTGATTTAGAAAATATGGATAATGTCATTATTTGTATATTACCATGTTATAGTTAAAAGTAGTGCACTATTTTTTTGTCAATAGACATCTGGTAGAAATCAAAACTGTTTAAATGTTACTGAGTGTTTTAACAATTGTATTGAGAGTCTTGTTTGATGAAGGTTGTATTTTTGCTAAGTAGAGATATAAATTCAATGTGTGCTTGTGTTGATAGTGGTTAAAAGACCAAAAGGTTTTTTTTTTTCTTGGACCAGACAAATTGCTCTTATCAGACTGTTTTCAAGGTTCTTCAATTACTTTGCATTGTTTTAAATCTGTGGATCACTGTTTGAACAAAATTACAACATTTCTGACACTTTGCTTTGTTCTCTTCCCCAGGGGTGGTGGCCAACGTGGATGAAGCTCAGAGGATGAGGTTATAAGATCAACTGCGGACCAAAAGGAAGGAAGGGAGTTGTTCTGTCAAGTTGCCAAATTGCCAAAGTCCACCATAATATTTCACATCCCACAAGGATTACTTCAACGAACTAATTTCCGGCTCCTCCCCTCACACCATGTCCTCCCACCATTACCACTCACTCTTGTCATCTCCCGCCCTGTTCCTCCTTACCTACTGCAGAACCTTCCTCGATCCCCATCCTCACTCCTCTCACTTCTCGCCTCCCGAAGGAGGGACTTACGCATTTGCGTGGTCACAACAAAAGGGGCCGAGATCTACCTTGGTCGCGGTCAACTGGATTTACAAGGCTATCGAACAACCTCACCAACTCGCAGCCATGGCGTTAACGGTCCCAGTGACTGACAACCCACGCTGCTATCCCCCACCGGTGTGCAGTACTGCCTCACGAATTAATTCAAAACGTCCAAATGTGAACAATGCTTCTTCTCAGTCGCTTCCCACAATGCCTAATTTACTTGGGGAGTCGTTCAAGGGGATATGCCAGTTCTTTGTCTGGATGACTTGTTCAAACTTGGCGAGCCTCATCATCGCAAGGAGCACTACCTGTCAGCGTGGCCGAAGCAGGGACCAGTCTGGCGTGTGTGTTATTCCCCAGATATCTTTGGTGGCGATGTAAAACTTTTTGTTTGGAACGCCCCATTGATGGAAAGTCAGGAGTTTTTCCCTTCCTTGTCATGCGTAAGTTGATGTCCAATGAAGAAAACGCTGACATGTTCTGCTTTGTCTATCAAGATGGTTTGTGTCTTCGCAGTTATATAATTACTTCGGACACGCTGTCGAAATTCCCAGGCCTTTGACATCTACTACATTTACGGCTTTAACAGCGTAGCAGTTTGGTGTAACTATCTTCACCCTTCAGCTGGACACTCAACTTACATCACCCAGCGCCAGCAGCGAACATTTTCTTCACCTCCAAAAAATAGTGCGTCTTTGGTCGTTGATCCTAAATTATTCTCCATACGTGGAATTTCCTTCGGTTGCCCGAAAGTTGGGTGGTATATTCGTTTGGGTCAGGACGCCTAATCTAGCCAGACCGGAACCCGCGTGGCAGGTCCCTGGGTTATTTCAGGGTGCACGAGGAGGTCCTATTCACAGTCTGTGCACCAGGGTCAGAAAAACGAGCCAAGCCGCCCAGGAGACGGCGATGTGCTTATTCACAATGAGGAAGATAAAGAGAAGATTAAGGAGAGGATTCAGTGTGTTACAGAGGGAGGGAAGCTCCTCGATGCCGTGGTTTGTCAACAAGGAGCTGGCCTGCATCATACTCGTAAGTGTCTTTCACTAGTGGTTCAGGGGTTCATCAGAGCTTTATAAGTGATGCTTGGTCTGATTGTGAGTGAATAGAAAACTGCAGTTGAAAGTTTTGGCAAGGAAAACATCATTTATCAAGTCTGAGTGCTTCTGATGTTTTTGTTTCTGATATAGCATGAGTTGGAATATAGCTGTTTCAAAAATTACTGACAACTTCCCATTCTTTGCTTGCATTTAGAATTCTGCCACTGATTCTAACATATCAAGTAGAGTGGTGTACTAATTAAAAACAATATTGTCCAAGTTTAAAAAGTAAGCATATGTCAGTCCATTGACGTCCTTGCCATAATCTTGTAAGCTCTTTATACAGTACCTGCACCCCGTTCAGGACAGGCATTCCACAACATAGTTTGGCATTTGGCTGCATATGGGAATATCCTTCTCTAAGCATCCCATCTGGTGGCTTTTATTGCTATTAAGATACATAACTGTACTTTGACATTAGCTTACTTGATCCCAAGCATGAGATGTTTATTAGAATAATCTGTGTTGGTTCTTCAAAATTTACAAGATAGTATTAGAAGTCAATAAACAAAAGCAGTTCTGGGTTTTTTTTTCTTTCCAAAATCCCTCCAGGCATCCACAAATCTTCGCATCTGAATCTGCACTATATCTATTTCCCATCTTGCTGCTTGATATGAATGAAGGGCATCCCCACATCATGTTAGACTGTTTATAATATTTACAATGTACAATGTATCTTGTTTATGGTCTGATCCTTGCAGGCAGAGCTGGATTTGACATTGTTCATGAAACACTCTTTAAACTAAATTAATTACGCAGTTCACCAGCCGGCCAGGACACCATCCTATTTGTACATTTAAATCAATGTAGTTAAATATCTGATACACCCATAATCAGACGGTATTGATCGAGTCTTTGGGAACATGGGGTAATGTTTCCTCTGCGTTGCAGAGTGGATGCCGGTCGATGGTAGGCTTGTCTTTCTGTCGACGGGGAGGATGAGTTGGTCCAGAGGTTTTGGAGGAGCACAAGTGTAATTTCATTGGTCGTATGTCTGTGTTCGCCTGTGTTGCTCACGCACACATCGGCTCACAATGCACACATACAGCTCATGCATTATTCGGCTCTCACCTTGTTAACTCAGTGCCGTGCACCTATAAACAAGCTTCATAAATCTCGGGATGCTCTCCTTCACTCTCTGGCCTGTATCCCTGTCTTCCGCTGCAATGTCCGTTTTCTGCTTTGACGCGGCGTGTTGTTTTTTGACAATGATTTTGCTCTTGTTTATTTAAAGATGTAAGTGATTCATTTTGACTAAGTTATTTGCCTTAGGAATGTTCCCCCCCCCCCCCCCCCCCCCCCCCCCCCACCCCCCCCCCCCATCTTGCTGATATAAAATGAGAGACATTTAGCTAAAGATAAATATGAGAGGCTATTCGCTTTAAGTAAATTCAAATGTATGTGGGGTTTGCTTGTTATCAGTAGCTTCCCACACTGCACTTGAGGATGCCCAAAAAGGAAAATAGTGAATTGAGCAGATGCTATCATTCTGTTTGTGGGGTTTTTCCTTATTGTGCGTAAATCTTAGGACTTCAACTCCCCCCCCTATGAAAACAGGTTCTTCAGCAAAAACATCTGGTGCTATTTATATAATTTTTTTTTGCATAATTTGGTCCACCCTGCTACTCTTTACAACAAATCCGTAAATTATCTTTGTGTATCTACACTGTATGTTGCTTTCATGTTTTCATGTTATTTTGAATTGCCTTGCATTGGGGTTGTATTACCTTTAGTTTGCATTGCCTTTTTACACTAAACAATAAAAGACCTACTCCAGACTCCCACTGCTGTCGTTATGTCCTTGGGGCAGACAGTAACACCACTTTGCCTGAAGCTCCGCTGGAAAGATCAAGGCTCTGTAGACTCACACCTGCAGGAGGATCAGTCAGGAGCTGGTTGCTAAGTGTACTGGGTGCAACTCGGACTGCCAATCCCGACCTGAATTGGATTTAGGGGGAAGAAAATGGAGGTACAACAGTCATTAGGGGTCTGTAGTCTTAGAACAAACTCTTTGCATTCAGAATCCACCAGTTGTTTTCCTTTAGTGTAAACATCATGATAGAGCAGTATTGAAAGTGTGGCATAAGACTGCTTTGAGTGGATCGGTTCCATTAATACATTTCACATTCTGCAGCTTCCATTGTGATATTTGAACATCACCACTCCTCTGTTTTTGCCTCTTGAATGGCAATAGGGAGAAAAGAAAAAACATGGTATTGCTCCTATGGATTTGACAATTTTCCAACCACAATCTTTCTTTTTGTATCATTCCACTTGTTTTCCCTCAACTCTCCCTCCTGACCTCATTGCTTTTTCAATGTCTCCCACCTTGGACCCTGTCATCTCCTTTTGCCTGTGCCCTCCCCCACATCTGCAGTCCCGTTCCTATAGTCTTTCTCTATCGCGGCGCACTCTCATTGTCTTTGCACTGAGTGATGAGCTATAGAAGTGATCTAGTGTGTAAAGCCAGTGCCAGTATGTGATCTGGACTCAATGTGAGAGGAGGAGCCACTAGGGATTCGCCGAAAAGTCAGTTTGAGGGTGTTCGCCACAGAAATGAACGGATGAGAGGATACGAGGAGAGATAGATATGTTAAAACCTTCGTATTAGTTGCAGTAGTTTGAATTCTGTCTGTCACCCACGGATTTTTTTTGTCAATGTGTAAGTATTTTGAGTATGCTTTTGGCTGTATTGTGTGTTCTACGTTTATCTACAAACAACAGTTTTGTATTTTGTTTAATACTTTTAATTTACAACAATAGTCATGCAATGGATATGTTTCCCCATTGCAAACAGAAAAGGGCCAATTATCATTCCTTGTTTTAAATAATAATGTCAGTTGGTCAGCACTCAGACCACTAGTTTTTACACTTTCGGCAGGACTCCATGAGTGAAAGGAATACGCATTGAATCACATGTTAAAAATTGAAAGTGTTGGTCTCACTGAATACCCTTACATATGGTCAACTTTAATTGTTGGACATAAGTTAGTGTGAACTAAATCTTACAAGCAAAGACTAGCAGAGTGCATTACCATATTTTTCGGTCATGATTGACATAACCAACACATGATTGACTTATTAAAGAATTATCTCTTTAGTCTTTCCACAAGAAACTACAGAATTCTGAATACTATTTAGAGCTCATGGGCAGTCATTTTGACAGTAGTAGAATCATGTCATTAGTACGGTTTCTATCTTAATTAAACACAGCAAAAGGAAATGTAACTGCTGCAGGTACAGTGTGTTGCTATGGTAAACACCTGCTCTGAAGCTGAGATTGCTCTGAACCAGTCTGCGACCGTCAGGATGGATTTCATAAACGTAATGACATAGTTAATAAACTTCTATATTTACATAGAGAAGTTCAATAAGCTTTGAAGAACATAAGTACATAGCCAGAGTAATTAAAACTTACTAAATGAAAAGCCATCATCATGACTATCCTGGGTGTTCTTGTATTAAGTCTAATTTCAATAACTAAACTGTAAAGTATTCTGTATTTTAGTTTTTTAGGTCAGATACACTTAAATACTTGCCATAAAAGCAAGAGAGTTAATTGTCTGATGCAATCTGCTTGTGACTCGGGGACGCCAACTCACCCCCCCCTGCTGCTCTATCCAGCTAACCTGCAGGAAGGAGCCAGTCCTCCCGCACCGCCAGACAATGATGCAAATCACTGTCTCACCCCTGTCCCTTTCGCATCTGTATGCCTGCCTCTCTACATCCTGCATGACCATTGTCTGTCTGTTCGCACCTCCATGCCCTGTGTCTGATTGCCTCACAACAGGGGATGGCGCCAACGCTCCCTATGCGCCTCCTCACCGGTGGCCCCCTCCCATCTGTTGTGGGCGTGACTGTCCTTCATGCGTTGTCTATGTAAACAGGAAGCCGGGGCTCTGCGAGCAGAGCTGGGTATGCTGCTGCCTTTTGGATATGCTAGCTCTCCGCACGTGCGTTACAATAAACTTACGCTCCTGATTTAAGGACAAATACTTTTGGGCTTTCTCCTTGTTTTGGGGTATGTAATTCTACAACAATTTGGCGTTGCTGACATGTCTTGGCATGGATCCTTTCGGCGGGGACGAGCGGGCCGCGTTTGGCCGACCTGGAAACAACACCAGCCTCTTCTCTATTTGGAGACAAAGGAGGCGCGCTCGTCCGCGCATGGAAGGATTCTTTGGCCACACAAGACCAAAAAGAACCTAACTTGGTGAGTTTTGTCTTTTCATCTGCGTAACGAGCACTTAAGTGTACACGGGGATTTGTTTATTTATGTATTTTTGGGGTATTTCATGCATTGCCACAGCATAGACTGTGTGCGGGATTTTGGGGGCTTTTGTTCTAGATTGAAGCTAGCGGCTGCGCGTTAGTATCGCTCTGTAAGCGACCCTGGAATCTCTGAGTGTCTTCAGCCAGAACCGCTCCGTTTTC
This sequence comes from Knipowitschia caucasica, assembly GCA_964034765.1. NCBI lineage: Eukaryota > Metazoa > Chordata > Actinopteri > Gobiiformes > Gobiidae > Knipowitschia > Knipowitschia caucasica. The sequence continues at coordinate 5,354,265 of OZ035844.1, read as the reverse complement.
AAGAACGCGCGCTCGCTGGTTGAACCAGCGGGGGGGGAACGGAGCGCCCCAAAGTGGGTAAGAGCAGGGAGAGACTAAGCGGGTTAGGCCCATTGTTCTGTATGAGAAAATGGGAAAATCAATCTAGAGATGCCACACCGAGGGGAAGGTTAACGTCCCCCGTTACAATGACAATGAGAAAACAGTTCGGACCTAAAAGCTATGGAGGCTCTATGTCTCTGAATCAATTACGCATTTTGCGTGATAATTTAGAAGACTCTTCAGTGGGCCTTAATAATTCATGCTGAATTCCCGTAACATACGCTAACAATCTGTGGTGTAAAACTTAAAATTCTGGATGACTCCGGGGCAACAAATTCTGTGCTAAAAAGTGACAGCCTTTCTGTCTCCCCTAAAATGAGTGGCCGCTTCACATTCTCATTAGCAGCGCCGGGAGAGACGACTAAAGAGCAATTTACGTCACCGCTAACGTGTTTTGATTCTCAGGGCAACCAGCTTAAACATTCTTTTCTATATTCCCCATTGTGCCCGGTTAATCTACTAGGCCGAGACCTTATGTGCAGACTCAACTTAAATCTGCTCTCAACACCAAGCGGCCTACGGGTGGTACACGCTAGTGAGCTAGCAAATGCTCCATGTTTCACCATGCCGGTGAAACATGGAGCACAAGGAGGCACCGGTCCCAAAAGTTAACTACCACTGGAAATTGACACCAAACCCTGAGATTGCTAAGTTATTAGCCACAACAAGTGGATAGAGTGACGCCCGCACAAAATTTGGAGGTCAACCACGCGAACGACCTAAGCTGCTCTCTCCGGTCGTTCCCAGACAATAACTTGGAGTTTGAAAATTCATGCAGTGTAGGGAAGATAGGCTAACGGAGTACGTTTATTGAGATAGGCACCACTATCTGTGCTACTTAATGAGCAACAAAAACATTTTATCGTGAAACAAAGGTGAAGTATTAAAGTTTGAGACTAATTTACATTTTTAATGAATCCGACCTGGCTTTATTGAAAAAGAAAAAATAAGGAAAATAAACATTTTTAAGGTGACAAGAGCTCATTAGAGATATAGGGGACACAATCTGTGATAAGCCCGAAGTATAGACCACGTGGTAAACACTAAAGTTGGAAATGGATCCTTTTAGGAAAACTCTTTTAAAGCTCTGCAGGCTCTGAAAGTTGCAACAATAGAAATAGCTCATGAGACAATTGGAATTGGACATGGAAAAATATAACAAAGTTAAAATTACAGGCCTTCTGTGTTGTTATATGTTTGTGTGTGTTATATGTTGGTGTGTGTTATATGTTTTGTGTATGTTATATGTTTGTGTGTCATGTCAAAGTACACTACGTTGACCTTAACAAACTCTGGGCCAATATACTAACGTGGGGAATCGGCCTGTGATGTGACTGTGATATGAGTGTGATGTGTGAAATGAGGAATGCTGAACAGAATCATGGAATAACAAATGTGTCTGTAATGTTTTAATGTGATCATGGAATAATTATTTTTTTGTCAACAGCATACGGTGTAAGTACTAGAGATTCAAAGATAACGACCTTTATTGAACAGGTGTAAAAGTGAGAGTACTCTGGGATGAGTACTCTGAGAAAAGTACTCTGCGGAAAGTACTCGGAGATGAAATACCTCGCTGAAGATATTGGGAGTTCCTCCCTCTGCTGTTTGCCCTGACAGTGATTCGGTCCAACCGCAGTGAGCTGTCGTTGGTTGAAGGACAACTTTGGTTGGTAAACTCACATTTAGGGGAGTATAAAATTAGAAACATACATTTTGTTGTTCTGTATTTGGCTACAGCCTCCGCCCTGATGTCACACACCACCTGTCAATGCAGTTATGTTTTGCCCAATTGGGAAAAAGATTGACAAGCGAAAGTGGGCATTTTTTTGTGTTTTTTTTTTGTGTTCTGATATTTCTTTTTCAGATGAGAGATAAACTACCCCTGCTCCAGGGATGACAGTAGTATGGATCAGGAGGAAATGAGCCTCCACTTTGGCACAAAAGCCCACAATATGAATTGAGGACGATCCGGGAGAAAGCAACTGGAGATGAACGGAACAGTAAATCTACACACACACACTAGGTCTCCCTGACCCAACCTGGCCATTCACTCAGACTGTGGATGAGCGATGTGGGTGCATGGTGTCGGTACTTTTGCAGTCTCACGGAGGGCCACTGAGACCCACTGCTTACTTCTCAGCAAAACTCGATCCCGTGGCAGCAGGGTTGCCTCGCTGCCTGCGGGCTGTGGCTGCCGCTGAGAAAGCGGTCCTAGCATCACGTGACCTTGTGGGATACACTGAACTAACTTTGCTTGTGCCCCATGCTGTTTCCCTGATCCTGCTAGAGCAGAAAACCTCTCACCTTTCTGCGGCTCGTTGGCTGAAATACAACACGGTGCTCTTTGAACTCCCCAATGTCACGGTGAAAAGATGCACACAGCTGAACCCCTCCTCACTGCTGCCACGCCAGAGGAAGGGGAGGCACACTGCTGTATCGCCACAATAGAACAGATATGCACTCCCAGGCCAGACCTGAAAGAGGTGCCTCTGACTAATCCTGACTTGATTTTTTTTATACAGACGGAGCCGCGTCACGTGACAACACTGGGAAGAACCGAGTCGGCTATGCTGTGTGTTCTGATTTTGATACTATAGACTCTGGTAGTTTGCCCCACTACCATTCAGCACAAACCGCTGAACTGGTCGCGCCCACCGGGGCTTGTGAGCTGGCAGCGGGCAAAACTGTTAACATATTCTGTGATCTGATGGTAAACCAATTCTTAATTCCACACAGGTTGAACGTCTGCTGAAAGCTGTAATGTTGCCCTTAGAGATCGATGCACGCAAATGCCAGGCCCACACTAATGCCACTGATCCCATCTCTGCAGGGAATCGGCGCGCGGACAAGGCAGCGGCATACGCACCTCTACACACACACACACACTACCTCACTCAAGACGTTGATATTTTCTCCTCTCTGTCAGCGATGCAGACACTGGCTACTCCAGCAGAGACGCTGCTGTGGGAGGGGAATGGGGCTCAACGACGGCATGGTGTGTGTGGCTGGGACCAGACAGCAAACCGTGCCTACCACGGCATTTCTTCAGACAGTTTGCAATTTTAGCACATGGTCGAGACCATGCCCCAGAAGGAGGGATGTATGATTTAATCACACAAAATTGGTATACAAAGGGGTTTACGGCATTTGCACAGAGATTCTGCCAAACATGCGCTATATGCCTCGCGCACAACCCAGGTAAGTCCCAAAAGTATCCAACAGGCTGCTCATCCTCCGCCCCTGCGCCCATTTCAACATGTCCAAAGGGACTGTGTTGAACTCACACCATGCCAAGGTAAGTAATATTGTCTGGGCCTGGCGGATCTCTGGTCCAAATGGACTGAATATTTGCATGCAAACACGCCACGAGCAACGCGGTGGTGAAAGCTCGGCTCACAGAAATTGTGCCACGATGGGGTGTCCCGAGGGAAAATCTCTAGTGACAATGGCAGTCACTTTGTAGCAAAAGTCATTGAGGAAGTGGGTGAATTTCTGGGCATTGATATACGTAAACACTGCAGTTACGCCCCCTGGTCCGGAGGCGCGTGCGAGCGAGAGAATGGCACTCAAAGCTCTGCCGCTAGCCCTCATGTACATGCTCATGAGAGTCCCATTCGAAATCCTCTGTGCCAGACCACCCAACTTGGGCGCGGGACCCCCGAACAGAGATCTGCCAAGCACCTCTTTGTGTGATGACGACATGCTGTCCTATTGTAAGGAAATTAATGCACTTTTGCCCTCTATTTCTGCCCAGGTCAGGAGCGCCCTGCCACAGGCTGCGCAGGCGGCTCCGCACAAGATCAAGCCAGGCGACTGGGTCCTGGTGAAGGAAACGAGACGACAACATTGGCGGTCCAAGCGCTGGCTGGGCCCATTCCTCGTCCTCCTGGTGACGGACACTGCCGTTAAGGTCGCGGAGAGGACAACTAGGATCCACGCCAACCACTGTCGTGCGGTGCTGCCACTGAGGGCCATAGACGAGGACACCGAGGGCGCGGACGGACCAGGCCCATCCGCGGCTCCCTACGCTGAAGAGGTCGGCCGGCGTGCGACCACCGTCGGTGAAGCAGGCCAACAACAACACCCGGAGAATCCCAGCGTTCCCGAGGCGACCCCCTTTGCCCAACTCCCCTGCCTCCGAATCCCGAGACGACCCCCTGTGGGGCACTAATGTACCCGATGACCACAAATTATGGACCACAGTGGCCATACTTGAATTCACGACCTCTTCAGGACCGGTTGGTCCTGAACCACCTGACCGCGTCTGTGGGAGGCGTATGCACAATCATTGGGTCATCCTGCTGTACATATATTCCGGCTAATGATGAGGACGGAGGTCTTATCCAACAGGGCATAGCCAATCTGACTAGACTCCGGGACGCCATGCAAGCGGACAATGTCACGGACACTCCTCACGGTCTGGACTGGCTCCTGTCCTCCTGGCGAAGTGTGCTCATTAATCTTGGTTTAGCCCTATTGACTGTTATGATTTTGTTTTCATGTGTATTACCTATGGTGTTTCGGGCCGTTGGTAAGATGATATCCACCCACTTTGTGTCCATTCAATGCAAAGACCCCGAGGCGGACCTGGCCGCTGTCCCACTGAACTCCGATCCTGATTATATCAGCGACTCGGACGATGACTTTGTCTAACGTTTTTCTTTCTTGTTTACCTTGTTTTTATTTTTCCACTTGTTTCGCCTACAGTTTAGGGGAAGGGTATCACAGTGAAGAGCTTTGACCACACCCTCGTAATACAAGAGGCTTGGGTGACGGCAGCCTAGCCTGCCCATCAACAACTCTTGTTTTTGCTCAGGGGTCAAGGTCAATACTCACCCACCTGAATGTGATCTCTGTAAAACTGGAGTTTCTACATTATCACGGGAGAGGAGTGTGATGGCAATCTGCTTGTGACTCGGGGACGCCAACTCACCCCCCCCTGCTGCTCTATCCAGCTAACCTGCAGGAAGGAGCCAGTCCTTCCCGCACCCGCCAGACAATGATGCAAATCACTGTCTCACCCCTGTCCCTTTCGCATCTGTATGCCTGCCTCTCTACATCCTGCATGACCATTGTCTGTCTGTTCGCACCTCCATGCCCTGTGTCTGATTGCCTCACAACAGGGGATGGCGCCAACGCTCCCTATGCGCCTCCTCACCGGTGGCCCCCTCCCATCTGTTGTGGGCGTGACTGTCCTTCATGCGTTGTCTATGTAAACAGGAAGCCGGGGCTCTGCGAGCAGAGCTGGGTATGCTGCTGCCTTTTGGATATGCTAGCTCTCCGCACGTGCGTTACAATAAACTTACGCTCCTGATTTAAGACAAATACTTTTGGGCTTTCTCCTTGTTTTGGGGTATGTAATTCTACAACATCACGTATGCCGCTTCAACCTGTCCACCACTAACAGCAGGAGCAACCTCCTCCAGCTTGTCACGGATGGATGTAATTTTATTATTAAAGAAGTGGAGAAAGTCGACACTGCTCAGTGAGCTTGGAATTTTAGGCTCGATTGCGCTATGGCAGTTTGTGAGTTTAGCGACGGTACCAAACAAAAATCTACTGTTGTTTTTATTCGCTTCTATTAAAGTTGAATAGTATTGAGTTCGAGCCCCGCGAAGGGCCTTCTTGTAGTTTCGGAGACCTGCTTTCCACTCCCTGTGGACAGGCTCCGAGTGGGAGTGGCGATATAGCCTCTCCAATTTTCTGACGTCCTGTTTTAAAGTGTGGAGTTGAACACTGTACCAGGGCGACGATGATCTAATCCTAATGGTTTTCTGTTTTAAAGGAGCTGCTGCATTTAATGCAGATTTTAAAGACTCCATAGTGTTGCCCACCGTTTGGTCAATGACTGAGGGACTGCAGCAGCTGTGAACAGGTTCACCTGCAGCAGTATTCAACATAGGCTGTATTAGTTCTTTGAACCTTGTGATAGATTTATCATTTAAGGTTCTTTTCATTATGGTTTTATCTTGCGGGACAGGAAAGTCCTCCAAAGCGAGATCAAACGTGATCAAGAAATGGTCAGACAGCAACGAGCTTTGACGCTGGATGTCAACATTGGAGACATCACAGCCGTAGGTCAGGACAAGGTCCAAGGTGTGGTTATGAATGTGAGTAGGTTCCTCGACATTCTGAGTAAAACCAACACCGTCTAGTACGGCGCTGAAAGCTTTGTTTAAGCTGTCAGTGCTGTCGTCCACATGTATATTGAAGTCTCCAGCTATAACTATGTTTTCCCATTCCAAAACTAGGTTTGAAATGAAGTCAGAGAATTCTGTTAGGAACTCGCTGTAAGGACCAGGAGGTCGGTATAAAACTATAAATAGTACTGATTTTTGTTTTCTCCACCCAGGACAGGTGATTGAAAGTGTTAAGTTTTCAAACGAGTGAAAAGCGTTGTTGGTTTTGGGACTAAGAACCAAGTTGGTGTGTGATATAATCGCAACACCACCGCCGCGACCTGTAGCTCTGGCTTTCTGGTAGTTAACATGCGTCGGAGGAGTGCACTCATTCAATCTAACGTACTCGTCCTGTTGGAGCCAAGTCTCCGAGAGCGCAAACAGATCCAAGCCCTTGTCTATAATAAGTTCGTTTATGAGAAGCGATTTAGACGAGATTGATCTGACGTTCATTAAACCACATTTAACAACCCTACCGCTAGAACTATTTCTGTCTGTCTGAACTTTTATTAAGTTACTGTGTCTGACACCTAGGTCAGATTTCCTCGCATATAGTGCTTTAGACTTCAATTTCAATTCAGTTTAGAGCCAGGGCCAAATTCTTAGCCAAAAGGGATGTACCCGCCAACGTTGGGTGGATATCATCCGAGCGGATGAGACCGGGCTTTCCCCAAAAGGCACTCCAAATGTCAACATGAACAACACCACTTCGAGGGCACCAGCCAGACAGCCAGCGGTTGAAAGCCGAGTGTCTGCTGAATGCTTCTGCACTGCTAGTGCTAGGTAGGGGCCCAGAGAAGATGACAGTGTCGGCCATTGTGCTAGCCAGCTTGCACACGGCGGCGACTTGCAGCTTCAACACCTCGGACTGTTTCCGCCGAACGTCATTACCACCCGCGTGAATAACAATTCGACGGAAACGCTGCTTGTGGGTCATCATGAGCCTCAGATTCCCTTCAATATCACCAAGCCTGGCCCCAGGGAAGCACCGAACAGTGGCTCCTGGGATCTTAACACCTCTAACAATAGAGGAGCCAATTACCAGCGCATCAGCGACTCCATCGGCTCTCTCAGCAGCTCTCTCAGCGGCTCTCTCAGTGGGGCCTTCTTCCCCGCCCGGCCGCGCGGGGGCGCAGCCGGACAGAGCGTCCCAGCGATTGTAAATGCTAACAGGAGGAGGCCCAATGGGGAAACTACCAACAGCACGTCGCCCTCTCCGAACAGTCACAAAGCCATCACTATCCTGGTCTTGTCCCAGCTGCGGAGGACGCGCTGGGAGGCTAGGCTCGCTAGTTCTCCTCTGCCTTTCCCTAAAGCTGCGCTCCGCTGTCCCTGAGGATACGGCCTGGCTGTAGCTAATGCTAGCGCTAGCTCGAGACTCCAGTGCTCGGAGACGCAGCTCTAACTCACTGACCCTGGATTCCAGAGCTACGACTACACTACACTTCACACATCTATCACTACCCTCAGGGAAGGATCCAGGGTTTAGACTCGCCATATGGCAACTCGAGCAGTAAAGGATTGAGGGAGAGACAGCAGCCGCCATAGTAGCGAGTTAGCGGCTAGGCTAGGCTAAGCTAGGCTAGGCTAAGCTAGTACGGATCCGGGCCCGCACAACAGACTCCGAGACCAGACAAACAACCGCTACCATACAGGGATCGGATGGCCCTCAGCAGAGGACCCCCGACCCCGTACTCCCGAAGAACCCCCCAAAGAACACCCCGGGGAACACCGTCGAACGCCTTCTCCAAATCCACAAAGCACATGTGGACAGGTTGGGCGAACTCCCATGAACCCTCGAGTATCCGATGGAGAGTATAGAGCTGGTCCAGTGTTCCGCGACCGGGACGAAAACCACACTGCTCCTCCTGGATCCGAGATTCGACCATCGGACGTAGCCTCCTCTCCAGTACCTTGGAGTAGACCTTACCGGGGAGGCTGAGGAGTGTGATCCCACGATAATTGGAACACACCCTCCGGTCCCCCTTCTTGTAGAGAGGGACCACCACCTCGGTCTGCCACTCCATTGGCACCGCCCCCGATCGCCACGCGATGTTGCAGAGACGTGTCAGCCAAGACAGTCCTACAACATCCAGAGACTTTAGATAATCAGGACGGATCTCATCCACACCCGGAGCCTTGCCACCATGGAGGCTGCCAAACACCTTGGTGACCTCAGCCAGGGAGATGGATGTATCCGCCCCAACATCCTCAGCCTCTGCCTCTGTAACAGAGGACGTGACGGGGGGATTGAGGAGAACCTCAAAGTATTCCTTCCACCGCCCGACAATATCCCCAGTCGAGGTCAGCAGCTCTCCACCCGCACCGTACATGGTGTTGGCAAAGAACTGCTTCCCCCTCCTGAGGCGCCGGATGGTTTGCCAGAATCTCTTCGAGGCCGACCGATAGTCATGCTCCATGGACTCTCCGAACTCCTCCCAGTCCCGGGTTTTTGCCGCGGCACGCTTGGCCTGCCGGTACTGGACAGCTGCCTCAGGAGTCCCCCGAACCATCATTGCTCGATAGGACTCCTTCTTCAGCCTGACAGCATCCCTTACTGCCGGTGTCCACCACCGGGTTCGGGGGTTGCCGCCGGGACCAGCACCAGAGACCTTGCGACCACAGCTACGAGCCGCCGCATCGGTGATTGAGGCAGAGAACATGGTCCACTCGGACTCCATGTCCTCCTCCTCCGCCGGGACCTGGGAGAAACTCTCCCGGAGGTGTGAGTTGAAAGTCCGTCTGACAGGGGGCTCAGCGAGACGTTCCCAGCAAACCCTCACTATACGCTTGGGTCTGCCAGGTCTGACCGGCTTCTTCCCCTGCCAGCGGATCCAACTCACGACCAGGTGATGATCGGTTGACAGAAATAAATAATACATAATGTATTACATTCTGAAGTAACTTGGCCGGCACTGATTGACAGCGGTTGGCCCCTTTTAGCTGTTTCTTACGTAAAAGTGGAATGAGAAGCCGTGGGAACGAGCCGCCAAAATGCACATTTTAAACTTTTTTTTTTTTTATCTGAAAGAGGTTTGCGATACTTTCACTGCACATTTGTTCACTGTGCCCTCTACAAGTGTGCAAGGGGCGCCATGATATATTTTTGCCTGGGGCGCCTGATGACCTGGGGCTGGCCTTGGGGTCATACCTGGCTGGTGGATCTTCTGAACGGAGGACACTCCATGTGGAAACGAGGGATGGAGACTTGGAACACGTCCTCTTTGTTCTCTGTGAGAAAAACAAGTTTAAGTTTGTCTTAGAGTTTCTATAACCTAACCCTGTTTCTGCCCTACGGTTTAAGGGCCGCTCACATGAGGCTCTCACAACAGTTCATACAGAGCACAACACATGGACACACTTACGGACACACTCAGACACACCATGGCACCAGAATGAGTCTGGTGTGTGTAGTAATGGTTGGTGGTCGGAGGGGCCGATGGCACAGACTGGTTGCCTCGCTTCTGTCAGTGTGCCCCAGGGCAGCTGTGGCTACAGTAGTAGTTTATCACCACTGTGTATGGAGTGAATGAATAATGACACATGTGAAGCGTCTTTGAGTGTGCGCATCATTATTCTGTGTGTTAACAGTTATTGTGTGCTCCTCGTTACTACTGTTCTGTACTTGGTGATGCAACACTGACATTTCCTCCGGTGTGGGACCATTAGAGGATCTCTTCATCTTAATATATTATAAAGGTTTGTTTTACTCAGATTTTGTTTAAGGTTAGAGTTCCTTACTCAGCCGGTGGAAGGTGTAGTGTCCCTCCATTTCTTCAGAGGAGGTGGAGAAGGTGGTGCAGGAGGCGTATTCATGAACTTTCCCTGGAGTCATCACCGGGAACTCTCCTAAAACACACAAGTTATATTTTTGTTTCAGTTTCAGCTGGTGATGCGCCATGGCTCAAAGAGGTTTGTGCAGGAACCATTTTCAGTGGCTCCTGAAATTATTTTACATTATAATATTAAGTTGCAGAATTGATGATCTGTTCTATTTTCCTCAAGAAAACCACCATCTTATTAATGTATTCAGAAATGTTAAGCCAACATGTAATTATTAGGGCTGTCAAACGATTACAATTTTTAATCGAGTGAATTACAGCTTAAAAATTAATTAATTGTAATGAATCGCATTTCAAACTATCAACAAAATGATGCCATATTTTTCTGTAAATGGTTGTTTGAATGGAGAGATAAATGACAACATAGTGTACATATGAACTGTATTTGTTTATTATAACAACAATACATCCACCTCAAATGGCATTAACATTATTAAAATTCTGTCTTTCTGTTTAGACTCAGACCAAAACTATTGTTTGTTACAGATGAGGGATATTTCAAAACTGTCTGAAATGCAGAATGTCATTAAATCTGTTTGATTTGCTCACAACATTTTACTTTTGGGCACAACCAACATGAACTGGTAGTGGAAGGGAATAATTAGATACCCCAGCTTTAATTTAGCGAGAGAAGACACGGAGGAGACTGAGGCTCCGTTGTCCAGCATCTGCACTGTATATATTGTGTGCACCGGTTACACAAAGACACGTACGCACACTACAAGCAGAGAATAGTACAGTGCGTGGTCTTGGATATGACGTTACAGCGGCGCCGTTCGCCGTGATCAGAGCCGCTGGAGGAACCGCTGCCCAGAGCGCCCACAGCTCAGCTCACAGAGTTCATACAAGAAACGCGTGTATTCTTTTAAAACTTGAATTCTCAGAGGGCCTACCTGCTCTGTCACCATCTCACACACACGTGTCCGCGGCATTCTGAGTGTTATTATGGGATGCATGGGCATGCGTCAACCGCGTTAATTTTTTTAACGCAATTAATGATTTTTTTTTATTAACGTGCGTTAACGCGATAATTTTGACATCCCTAGTAATTAGTAATAAGTGCTAGATTCCACTGGCCGCGTCTCTGTTTACGCGCATTGGCTGCTGCCTGTCAGACGTGCTTAAAATACGAAATAGTGGCCACACCGGCTTCAGCAGCGCTCAGCACCTGTGTTTACGGCTTTGTTTTAACCTCAAAGCTCCTGCATCATTTTGGCTCGTGCCAAAAGTTGGACATACCCAAGTTTCTTAGCTTATTTAAAAACACATCTTACATCTCACATGCTTGTGTGATGAATCATTTTAAAGCTAGAGCTTTCTAGTTTATGTAAATATACACTAATGTATGTCATTCCTATTTCACTTTGCATCCTCTGAAGTTTGGGGGGAAAAAACTGTTTTTTTAGCCTTGCCTAAAATATTCAATGTATAAAGGCCCTAACAAAGGCATACTTCATAGGAAGATCACAATATTCAAACTCTATATGGTCATTGTGTTGTTGACTGCCTAAAGTTTCAGACTTCTACATTTTGTAGTTTTTAATGCAGTTTCTCTTTTTCATCAAGTAGTGCCATTTGGAATCCGGCCCAGCGGCTCTCTCTGCCTTTACGCATGCTTCTCGAGGCAGACTTCAACAGTTCCCCCATGTCCCACCCATTGCTAGAAAGCTTTCACTATTGGCTACTTAGACATGTCAATCATTCGGCAAAAGATCACTTCCCTAGCCGTCTGGCTAACAACAAATACGAAGTGACCATGCGCAAAAAGTGACCGCTTGTTTTATTCACGGGGGTGTTGCAGACGAACACCTCCACGTCTCTCCTCAGGAAAGGTCTAATTTTGTAGTCTAAACTCGCCGGACTTTAAAAGAGTAGCCTGTACGTTCTTTCAGAACGTTTTTTTCGCAAAAGATAAATGCACACTTTTGGATTATTCCTGCAGAATGGATTATACTTATACTTATAAGTGGATATTCTTTTTCCATGGACATTTGCGGAGTGAAAGAGCCTTAGAAGGATGGGGGAAGTCTAATTTGTTTCTGCAGTACAAGTCCAAAGGTAAATAACTTATACGGACGTGATTTATTTTGTTCCCATATTATGTGTTATATCTTTTTAATGCAAAGTATGATATTGTTTACACTTGTATATAAATGTAGATGGGAAAATAAGCTTTAAAATGACATATAGCTTGTGGGTTATGGGGTTCAAAATACCTCTGCTATTGCCAGCAGATGTATTTAACTTCAGATCATTCAAATAGAAGAAGCGGTGTGTGATGTGCATGAGCTGTGGCTATGATCTGCAAAGCAAGGCATATTGAAGCATCGAGGACGTCGCGATGGATGAGGCAAAACTTATTGAAAGCAATTGGAAAAAGGGGAGACAGAAAAGAGAAAAGAACTCGAACATATCCAGGCGTTTTTGAAAGCAAGTCAATATTACGCAAAAAATAAATGGCAGATTTACGATCAGAAAACAATTATTTCAATTTAATACATAAAAAAATGACACACATTTGTTAATAATCATTATCATTAACAGACACTTATCACCAGGACCACAGCATATATCAATACATGTATAATAATGTAGTAAATGTATTTTTCCTGTGTACAGACCATACGCGTACGTAAACAATAAGATTGTCTCTATTTTGTCCGTCCGCTTCTGTTGCACCCTGCATGGACGCACTGCTCCCTACGTGCTTTATACGGACGCATGTTGCGGGAACTTCCATTCACCCTCATGGAGAAAATGGAGACAGAGATGAAACGGACACGTTTGGACGGATCCTTAGTACGTTTTACTAAGACCCTCTACGCCATGTAATAAATGATATTGTTATAGTCTTCAGGCTCAAGGCGTGTCCTCCTCTTAAGGACACAGCACCTCCTCTTAAGGACACAGCACCTCCTCTTAAGGACACAGCACCTCCTCTTAAGGACACAGCACCTCCTCTTAACGACACAGCACCTCCTCTTAAAGACACTGCACCTCCTCTAAAGGACACAGCACCTCCTCTTAAGGACACAGCACCTCCTCTTAACGACACAGCACCTCCTCTTAAAGACACTGCACCTCCTCTAAAGGACACAGCACCTCCTCTTAACGACACAGCACCTCCTCTTAACGACACAGCACCTCCTCTAAAGGACAGAGCACCTCCTCTAAAGGACACTGCACCTCCTCTTAACGACACTGCACCTCCTCTTAACGACACAGCACCTCCTCTTAACGACACAGCACCTCCTCTTAAAGACACTGCACCTCCTCTTAAAGACACTGCACCTCCTCTTAAAGACACTGCACCTCCTCTTAAAGACACTGCACCTCCTCTTAAAGACACTGCACCTCCTCTTAAAGACACTGCACCTCCTCTTAAGGACACAGCACCTCCTCTTAAGGACACAGCACCTCCTCTTAAGGACACAGCACCTCCTCTTAAGGACACAGCACCTCCTCTTAAGGACACAGCACCTCCTCTTAACGACACAGCACCTCCTCTTAAAGACACTGAACCTCCTCTAAAGGACACAGCACCTCCTCTAAAGGACACAGCACCTCCTCTAAAGTCCACAGCACCTCCTCTAAAGGACAGAGCACCTCCTCTAAAGGACACTGCACCTCCTCTTAAGGACAGAGCACCTCCTCTAAAGGACACTGCACCTCCTCTTAAGGCACTTACCCACGACTCCAGGGCCCTGCACCTCCTCCACTTTTCCATCTGAAGTGGTGATTTTCCAAAACCTAGAGTCGAGCTGACAGGAGAAATCCGAGGGAGCAGAGGAGGACATGGAGATGCTGAAACAACAAACAAATTTAAACCAAGACCCAGACCCAGACCCAAATCCAGTCCGAGACCTAGATCCAGAGTAAAATTGTGAGTGTTTGTTTTTTTGTTTGTTGAACACATTTCAGAAAAAACCAGAAAGAAAGACCAGAGAAAGAGACCATAGAGAGATAAACCAGAGAGACAGAGTGGGGAAGGCGTCTCGACAGACCTGATTCTGTAGGTGAAGAAGTAGTGCGGTGGATGGACAGACGACAGCTCTGGGAGGAACGACGTGGAAACAGAAACTGTGATGTCATCAGTTGTCGCCACACACGATTTGTCATGGACGTATCTCAGGAGCCAATCAGAGAGCAGAATAAATACCAAGTTCTAATTTGAATGTTGGAGAAAAGATTATAACCCACTCCCTCCCCCTCTGCCCCTAACCCTGCCTTGTGATTGGTGGAACGCACCAGTCCTCTTCTGATTGGTCGAGAGTTTCTAGAGAATTTTACCTGAAGATCTGGTCTCTGATGATGGGAAAGTCTCCGCTCACAACGTTCTGGACGTATGAGGTGAACCAAGACAAGAAACTGGAGCCTGTGGACACCATAGTATGACGTTAGATTAAACCCTATATCCTGTACCCTAAACCACGAGGTACCCAGGCCCGTCTGTCTCACCCACACATACTCGGTACCAGGACCTGTCTGTCTCACACACACGGTACTAGGACCTGTCTGTCTCACACACACGGTACCAGGACCTGTCTGTCTCACACACACGGTACTAGGACCTGTCTGTCTCACACACACGGTACCAGGACCTGTCTGTCTCACACACACGGTACCAGAACCTGCACACACACGTAGTCTGTCTCACACACACAGACACTGTACCAGGATCCGTCTGCCTCACACACACACACACACACAGAGACACGGTACCAGGATCCGTCTGCCTCACACACACACACACACACAGAGACACGGTACCAGGATCCGTCTGTCTCACACACACACACACACACACACAAACACACAAACACACAGTACAGGGACCTGTCTCTCACACCTGTGATGAACATGTCAATGGCTGAAGGGTCTGAGGCTCGCTGGTTCTGCAGACAAAAGGTCACATGGTTAAAGATCGACTAAACACCTGTGACCAGCCTTGCTCCCTCTACAGGAACATTTGAAAATGTTCTCTTAAAAGGGCGTTGCCTGGAGGACTAGGGGACAAGAAAGGGGGCTTAGAGTTGGGCGTGGTCTGGGCTTTGATTGACAGCTCGCTTGTCACACACAGTGGGGGTGGGTCCCGGCTCAAAGATATCCAAAATGAAGTGCGCTGACATGCCTGCAATACCAGCCTGGGCCAGTGGCACAAGCTCCATTATGAATGGAGCTTGTGCCGGCTGACGCATGAGCGGATGCGTTTTTTTTTTCACATTTTCCAGCCCCCGCTGCCATTTTGAAACTGCCATAGATGGCAAAAGTGGTGGCACATTAGTTTGTACGGCAGAGATAAGCGTAACTACATCATTTAATATTTACAGTCTATGGTCACATAAAAAAACAGAGAAGTCATTGCTGCTTAAAGCAATAGTTCACACACCAGAAAGGCTCATTCCACCCTTGATTACACACTAAGATAATTGTAGCGCTACACACCTGAACCTAAGCCACAGAATTATCTCAGCAGCAGTGGCTGTCAACTGATGTCATTCCATTTTAATCCACTAGATGTCGCTAGAATACTCCAACTCACTGCTGGGGCGTGTGTGAGAATTGGATGGGTTTATACCACTGACCAGAGAGACGCACGTTACACGCACGTCACACATACCAACTGACGTCACACATCACTCCAGAGCCAATGAGAGGCCAGGCACCAAATAAAAAGTAGTGCCACCAAAAAGGTAGAGAGGGCGCCACATAGACAAGATAAAATATCCTGGTCAAAAAATGACCAGGACATGTTAAAGAAACATATTTATGCAGTTTATGAGTTAAAAAAGTTGATTTGGAGTTTAGTTGTCCTTTAAAGATTCATGGTCTTCTAGATACGGTCATCTGGTACCCCAGGGTTCAGGAAATTAAGATTAAGAGATCCTTTATTTGTCCCACAGTGGGGAAATTTCGGTGTTGCATCACAAGTTATAGAACAGTAGGAAAGAGGAGCACACGGCACACGTTAAGTGAACAATAGCTATACTAATCAAAATAAAAACAATCTAACTCTAGAATCAATATTAAGTATAAAATCTCTATCTTGAAAATATAATAGATATAAAAATTTTGATAATTATTAGCTCAGTCCAGTCTGGGTCTGAAGATGTGGGGGTTTCTTACCGGACAGGGGTAAAACAGCTCCCCTCTCTCCCTCCCCTCCTCCCCCTCTTCCCCCAGGTGCATGTATTGGCTCAGTCCTGTGTGGAAGCAGAAAGTGAGGGGGAGGCAGGTCTTCATCCCTGGGCGAGTCTGGAACCCTCCGGCCGCCGTCTCCACGTCTAACAGGACCTCAGACCGGTAATGGTTCGACAGAGACATGCTGCCCATCAACCTGAGGGATATAGGAATATGTGGATACAGGGACATGCTGATTTACCCCTGAACTCTGACCCTTACCCCTGCCTTCTGAATCTAACCCCCAGGGTTAACACTGACCCCAACCCTATGGCTAAACCTGACCCAAAATTAGCCTTAGTGGTCAATCCTATTCCTGACCCTAAAGCTAACTGACCCCTGATCCAAATTCTTACCCCAACCCCTTACCCCTGACCTCTGACCCTAAGGCTAACCCTAACCAATCAACCCAAAGGATATGTATAAAAATATGTAAATATATGACAGTCTTAAGGATACAGAAATATGCTGTGAGAATGCTGACCTCTGACCCTAAGGTTAACCCCTGACCTTTACCCTGGAATGACCAGCTTTTGTCCATTGTGGATTCTGCAGCTGCAGCGATAGTCATCTGGAAGTTTGAGTCCGATCTGCGTCTCGACTGCATCCAAATCCTCCTCTAAGGCTCCACCTAAAGGCGACACAGAGAACTGCAGATTATAGTTTGTGTCACAAAGACACAATGCTGGTCGGCTCATGTCTCTAACATCAGGGTATGATCCAAGCATGGGTTTAGGGTTGGACCTGGAGTCTGTGGAACATCTGCTTTAGGTACTTATATTTCAGAATCAGAATCAGAATCATTTTTATTATCAGTAAGTCACAGATTTGGACATTGCTTTGGCTCAGTGCAACAGTCAAAGAAGAGAAGTAAAGAATAGAGAATCGAGTAAGGCATCATAAGAATAATACAAATAAAAGTTAGCGTACACTCCCACGGTATAAAATTTAAAATAGAATTATTACAATTAAAATTCCAGTCACTATGTACAATATACAATATACAAGTGCACATGGTGCACACAATATGCAATAGGGTGACAAGCAGTAAAGTGACGTTATGATGGCATTAAAGTGACTTAATAAGGGACAGTAAAGTGACATTGAAGGGGGCCGTAAGATGACTTCTAAGGGGCGGGTGGACAGGTTATGAAGTGTTCAAGAGTCCAACAGCAGAGGAGAAGAAACTGTTCTTGTGGCGGGAGGTTCTAGTCCTGATGGACCGCAGCCTCCTGCCTGAGGGGAGTGTTTGGCATAGTCTTCACGGAGAAGATGATACACTGACTCTTTGCTTTAAGTCTGTACCTTTCAGGGAGGAGATGATCCGTGGACACCGCTGGTGCAGGAACTGTTTGAGTTGGTCCCAGTTCTTCTTTAGTGTAGAGTAAACGTCCACATATCTTCCCAGGTCTGAGTATGTTTGTACAAACAGCTCGTACCAAGAGAGGGCGCTGTCTGGCCTGCGTCGCATAAACACAGACTGTAGCAATAGTAGTAGCAGAAGTATAGTAGTAGCAGTAGTATTAGTAGCAGCAGTAGAAGTGGTGGTAGTAAGAGCAGAAGTAATATTAGTATCAGTAGTATTAGTAGCAGTAATAGTCGTAGATAAACTCACTCTGTCAGCAGCCAGTGCTGATTACAAAGCCTCTTCCACAGTGGGTTGTGTTTGGAGAGTTCATTCAGACGTCTGCACACGTAACTGCAACTACACACATGGACACACTCATTTTTTCCTCCATGTCTGACAGAGAGGGCTAACCCCGATCATCACCCTAATCCTGAGCCCTAAACTCAAACCGACGGAGCTGCCACTGAGCTGATGGTGAAATATAAAACAAACTTCTTACAAAACATAAACAACAAACACATTTACTCCTAATCTGTCGTCAGCTGAAGAAACATAAACTATGACCTGACCATTCTGTCCACACTAGAATGAATAAAAAATACAAATCACGTGGATCCAGGCGCCTTGGTGTTAGCATTTAGCCCCATTGTTTTTAGCATTTGCCTCTGTGTCCCTCTGTGTCTCTCTCCTTCGGACTGGCCTGCTTCTGGCCAGTCCAAGAGAGACTGGCCTTCGTCTTGATCTGGGTCTGGTATCAGTCTGGCCTGGTTCTGGTCTCGGTCTGATCCTGTTCTAGTCACGGTCTGGTCTTGGTCAGGTCTCTGTAGACTTGTACATGACAAGATCCTTGTAGTGTACGTAGAACGGTGCGCGTAAAAGCGGGTCTGAGGGTCCCGCAGCTGGTGATGTTTTTAGCATTAGCGTATTAGCTATTCCCGGCTCGGTCTCGAGTTCAGGGTCTGGTCTCGGTCTGGTCTCAGACTGGTCTTTATCAAGTCTCTCTCAGGACTCTATAGACTAATACCTGACCAGATCCCTGCAGTGTAGATAGGACAGTATGTGAAGAAGAGGGTCTGTGGGTAAATCCTGCAGCTGAGAGGAACACACAGCCTCCATCTTTGGTGTCTTCCTTTACGATGTAAACAGCAGCTCATGGTTAGACCGCTACAACACTGCCCCTTCAGGATTCTAACCTGTACTGCAATTCTGCAACTCAGTCTGGTCTGGGGGGGGGGGGGGGGGGGGGCCCGCATCGAGAGAAAAAACAGTGCGCGTTTTGTTGACTACTTACGGTAATAGCGGAACAGCCTTTCGGTGTCACCTTTTTTCCTCGAACAGAAAGCGCGCTGAGGAGACTCGTTTTTGTGAATAAACCCATATTTGGAAAGCATTTAATTTGGTCAAAAAGTGAAATTTTCAGCAGCTGTCCATTTTTACAGTAAAGACTTGTGTGGCTTATTCCACTGGGTTCATGACCTCAATATAGCTGCCTTCAACGCTGTGCCTAAAACCACACACCTTTACTGTGGAAATGTTGGGTAAAATTGAGACAAAGTACACTTTAGTGCAAAATACACAAAACTGTAAAAACATTCCCGCTTTTGATCTACTGTAACTTTTTACTGTAAAAAGGTGTGCGACTAATTTCACTGGATTCATGACCTCATGATTGCCCTCTCCCACTGTACCAAAGACAAGAAACATTTACTGTAGAAATATTGAGAAATATGGATTTAAAGTAGCCATTTGGGTCCAAAATACCTCCAAAATAGTCAAAACATGTCACTTTTGATCTACTGTAACTTCTTACTGTAAAAAGGTCTGCGACTAATTTCACTGGATTCATGACTTCATTATTGTCCTCTACCAGATCTGTATTTGCATTGCCGGCAGGTGCAGGCTGCCCTTTTTCACCGCTTCTGTTTACTGTCATAATGGACAGAATTTGTAGGTGCAGCCAGGGGCCGGAGGGGGTCCGGTTCGGAGACCACAGGATTTCATCTCTGCTGTTTGCCGACGATGTTGTCCTGTTGGCTCCAAGGAACCAGGACCTGCAACATGCACTGGGACGGTTTGCAGCCGAGTGTGAAGCGGCTGGGATGAGAATCAGCACCTCCAAATCCGAGGCCATGATGCCTGACCGGAAAAAGGTGCCTTGCCCTCTCGAGTAATGAGAAATGATTAATGAGTAATGATTATTTATATGGCGCATTTATATATATAAAAAAATATATATATAGCGGGAAAAAAAGCGTCAGCCGGCGCAAGCTCCATTCGTTTGAACGAGAGACTTAAAAAATTCACAGCGAGTAAACTAGAGTGGTCCAAAAAAATTCACCCCCCTCAGCATTGACACACATGTGGAACGGAGCTTTGGGCCAAGAGTCAACTTTTGGACCATCCTTTTCGAGAGGTCTGCCAACGCTATATGTTAGCATTGGCTAATTCTTATTCCGGGTCCACCCCCATCGGCCCGGGGTGGTATTGCAAGCATGTCAGCGCATCATTTTAGCCACTTTCGAGCCGGGACCCACCCCCACTGATCAGCCCCCAATCTTCACTATCCATTAATACCTATTGAGCATGTTTTTAGTGGTAGGGGAAACCGGATCACCCGGAGGAAACCTATGCAGACACGGGGAACATGCAAACTCCACTCAGTAAGGCACTGTTCCGACTGGGATTCGAACCCAGAGCCTTCTTGCTGAGAAGCGAGAGTGCTATCCACTCAGCCACCGTGCCGCCAAAGTGGAGAGGTCCTTCCTCACGTGGAGGAGTTCAAGTATCTCGGGGTCTTGTTCACGAGTGACGGAAGGATGGAGCGTGAGATTGACAGGTGGATTGGTGCAGCGTGCGCAGTGATGCGGCCACTTTCGATTTACCGGTCAATTCTTGTTCCCTCCATCACCTCTGGTCATGAGCTTTGGATAATGACCGAAAGAACGAGATTGTAGATACAAGCGGTGGGAAAGAGTGGTTGGGCACTCCCTTAAAGTGTTTTCACACCGGACTCAACTTAGACTTGAAAAGCGTCAGTTTTGCACTGAAAATGAATAGTGAAGCGCGTCAGGTGACGCTGAGAGGCCCGGCGTCACTTGAAGCACTTCAAAAGACGCGAGCATTATGCGCGTCACTTGAAGCTTTTGACACGCATAATGCTTGCGTCTCTTTTGACGTAAAAAAGTCCCTTAACGCCAAAGTTGAGAAAAGCGTTTGTAGCTTGACGCCGGGCTTCAACCAATCTGGAGACGAGGAGCAGCAGCAGCAGCAGGGCTGTCATGTAGCTGCTACTGCTTTTTCATTGTCATTATTGTTATTTGTAATATTATTTGTATGAATAGCAACGTTCTTAAAAAGCAAGTAACACAGTCAATGTACATATGCTGTGAAGTTAAAGTAATTTATTTAGTATAAGAACAAGCTAAAGCTGGCTCAGACACAGCAGACTGAAAGACAGGCGCTCCTCCGCGGGAATCAGTGCGAGCTCCAGGCGGGAGCGAGAGAAGCTCCTCCCACCCGGCGTCAGGAGCTTCAAGCACCAAGGGCGTTCACCAGACCGGACCCATCGTCAAATATTGCGCGTCAAAAGCGTTTTGAAGCTATTGGTCTGAAAGCACCTGTATCACCCATGATATTGATATGTTATTACTGTAACCAATGAATCCAGTACAGGGTGGGAATGGGCAAAAACTGAGACGAAACGATAGTGTTGCCAATTGGGCCTCAATTCATAGTTTTGCGAGTACTTACCATATGACTATACAGCAAGTATGGCCGAATTCGATTCTGGGATATATTGTGACTTAGAAACTTTTGTCCCAACAGTCCATTCGACACCTGGACTCTGAGTTTGTTGGTGTTTGAGCTTTTAATTGTTGAATTATGTTTGAATGAGGCTCCACTTCACTTTCATATCATTGTCGCTTATGTTTACTGAATGTCTGATAGTTCCTCTGATTTTTTTAATAACGAGCCTGACCATAGCCAGAGCTCAGAGCCATAGCCAGAGCCAGCTTCCTGAGCCAGAGTCCTGAGCCAGAGTCTTGAGCCTGAGCTTGAGCGAGAGCTTGAGCCAGAACTGATCCGAGAGTCTGAGTCAGAGCCAGAGCCAGAGCCAGAGCCAGAGCTAGGGCCTGAGTCTGACCAGAGTCTGAAGCCAGATCTGAGCCAGAGTCTGAGCCAGAGTCCAGACCAGATCTGAGCCAGAGCCAGACCAGAGTCAGAGCCAGATGGTCTGTAGCCAGAGTCCTGAGCCAGACATGAGCCAGACGTGCTTGTGCAAAGATCAGACCAGAGTCTGAGCCAGAGTCTGAGCCCGAGTCTGACCAGAGTCAGAGTTAGAGCCAGAAGCACAGAGCAGAGCCAAAGCCCCAGAGGTCTGAGCCAGAGTCTGAAGCCAGAGCTATAAGCCAGAGTCCCAGCTGAGCCAGAGCCAGAGCCAGAGCCATAGCAAAAAGCCTGAGCCTGAGCCAGAAGCAGAGCCAGAGCCAGAGCAGAGCCCGAGCCTGAAGGAGTTAAATAAGTAAAATATAAAATAATACAAAAATAATAAGAGTGAAACTGATTAGTCAAATCTCGCATACTTTGAATATATCTGAGCTGTACTGTATCGTTTTACCTGCGTGTCCAAAATATCGAGATACTGACCAGAATCGATTTTCCACCTCCATGCTAGTATTTGTGAAACTTGTTTACCAATCACTGCAAGATCGTGACCAACACTCTCCCACCGTTTTAGAGTCATCCACCATTATGTCTTCCCCCCGCACCATCCAGCAATTTTGATCTTCCTGCGGTCGCTGCTTCTCTTGTACTCCAAAATATCCTAGAAAATCAAAACACACTTTGATTGATATTTATTCTCAGTAAGTGAAGAGGTCCTACAGGGGGCAGTGGTATAAATATTAAACAATGAGAAACTGCCTCCTTCAGTATCTAGGGAATGGCCATATAATGTTGAGGAAAGACAATTAATGACATTTAGAGCTAGGACAATTATTTCAGTTTTGCTCACCACCCGTGCCACTGTTTAATACTTTGTGCATGCTCCCGCCATCTTGTTAGAAAACATTTGCATGTCCTGTGAGTTGCTATTTGACTCTTTGGGTGTGTGGTGACAGTTTTTGGAGTAATTACATAAAACCATATCCGCAGCAAATACACACGACGCGTCAAAGGCCTTTAGCAATGCAGAGACGCCCTTACATCACTCTGACGCCAACAATGCTGAAGCTTTGTGAGGCCCCCTGCTGTCTGTCACACCCATGTGTCTTTCGTACTTGAATCGTATGCCTGCTCCAATCCATATGTCCCCTGCTGCAGGAAGGAGCCCGGGCCCCACCGACTCCTACAGACAATGGCTATCACTCTGCCCCTTTCACCTCGTGCATAATGTATCTCTGTATTGTTTGCACTCTCTACATACTGCAGTCTTTTGCATCCCTATGCGCCTCCTGCACCGTGGCCCCCCTCCATCGTTTGTGGGGCGGGACAGGCCTTTCGTGTGTTCTTGTAATACAGGAAACTCGGGGCTCCTGGCCCCCAGACTGGACACAGTGCTGCTCTTGAGTGAATGTGCTTGGCACTCCGCCGTGCGTTAACAATAACTTACGCCTTTTATCAGACAAAGGACCTTTGAGTTTCCTCTTCATGGGGTATATAATTCTATAACAATTTTGCGTTGCTGAACATGGTCTTGGCTTGGATACTTATTTCGCGGGGACGAGCGCTTTGTATGGACCGACCTTGAACACCAGCCTCTGTCCTTTCTGAGACCAAAGGAGGGCCGCGCACCGTCCCGCGCACGGAAGTAATCCTTTTGCCACACAAGACCAAAAAGATCCTAATCTTGAGAATCTTGTCTTTTCATTCCATCTGCCGTAACGAGCCCAGTGTCAGCCCTTAAGAAGTCGACACGGCGGATTTGTTTATTTATGTATTTTTGGGGTAATTTCATTCATTGGCCACAGCCATACTCTGTGTTGCGGGATATTTTGGGGGCTTTTTTGGTCTAATTGAAAGCTAGCGCTGCGCGTTATATCGCACTGAAGCGACCCTGGAATCACTAGAGTGTCATCAGCCAAACCGCTCCCTTATCAGAACGCGCGCACGTCTGCAGGTTGAACCAGCGGGGGGGGGAACGGAGCGCCCCAAAGTGGGTAGGACAGGGAGAGACTAAGCGGGTTAGGCCCATTGTTCGTAACGAGAAAATGGTAACAATCAATCTAAGAAGACGCAAGCTATGGAGTGCTTGCCTATGTGCATGCCCATTACGCATCTTGCTGATAATTTTATAAGAAAATGAAGAAAAAATATACTTGGTTTTAAGATATCACGGCAAAATAGTTTAGAGAAAGAAATCTGTAAAAACAATAGCATCCCCCGCCTTTTCACCGAAGCTGAGAAACACAGAGGCTGACCCACAACACATCCCCCCACATCTCCCACAACCCTATCCCCTACTAAACAATAAGGTGCACCAAACAAGGCGTTGGGTTTTTTTAAAAAATGGAGCAGGACATTGTTGTCCCTTTTTTTTCCTTTCCCTGTCCCAGTTCAGTCGGCGCTTTTCCTCCGCGCTCTGTCCTCTGTCTCAAAGCACCAGCCCACGCCCCAACCACAGGCGCGCTCAGCACCAGCTGAGACCCCGCGAGAAGTGTGGGCCCCAAACACCCGCAGAAGAAGGAATGAGGCGGAAACAACACAACCTCAAGGAAACCCCAGAAAAAAGCGGAGGAGAACAAATTATGTGAGACAAAAGACCGACAACTGCTTTGGAGCACAGAGAGAAACCCTGCTACCAAATCCTGACTGTTCTCCACGGAGGGGTCAGCGTGATAAACCAAAAACTCACCCTCGGAAACCCGCTTGAAAGTTGTATTCCGCACCGCAAACAGAAGAAGCCAATGAGACCAACGGCACGTTTGGTTATACACACAACCCTCAAGACCACATGCTAAACAGCTTGTGCTACTGGGGCTCCTGCGGACTTTGGAGAAAAAACTTCCACAGCCCGGCGGAAAAAGACTGTGTGCTCGACATGGGTCGAATACTGTAACCTCGGAGGAGGCGTTAAAGGCCGAGGAACGCTCAAGCTAACACGGGGCTAGAGACGGCATGAGGCGGCGTGGAGAAACAACGAGCTACTGACCAAACCTGGGTTCACATTCGATCACCAAATCGAACCGCTTCATGTAAGTTGAAACAACAACAAAATGCAATTGTTGCCACTTTTTTAGAGAAATTCAAGCCCGTAATATACGCTAACACCCTGTGGAAGAACAAGTTAAAATTCAGATGACTCCGGGGCAACAAATTCTGTGCTTAAAAAGAGACAGCCTTTTCTTTCTCCCCTAAAATGATCGGAGACCTGCTTCATATTCTAATTAGACAAAGCAGCGTCGGAGAGCCGCCAAACAGAGCAATTTACGTCACCGCAGCTAAGAACGTTTTTGATTCTCCAAGGCACCACTTAACATTCTTTTCCTATATTCCCCCATTGTGCCCGGCTAATCTACCTAGGCCGAGACATTATTGCAAGACCAATTAGAAAAAAGATAAATAAAAGGACACCGGGCCCAAAAGTTAACTACCACAGAAATTGACACCAAACCCTGAGATTTAGCTAAGTTATTAGCCACACAAAAGTGAATAGTGACGCCCGCCAACCAAAATTTGCGGAGGTCAACCACGCGAACGACCAAAGCTGCTCTCTCCCGGTCGTTCCCAGACACATAACATGAGTTGAAAAAAAAAAAATCATGAAAGTGTAGGGAAGATTATGCTAACGGAGTAAACGTTTATTGAGAATAGCACCAACTATCTGTGCTACTTAATGAGTAACAAAAACATTTTTAAATCGTGAAACAAGGTGAAGTATTAAAGTTTTGAGACCTAATTTACATTTTTAATGAATCCGACCTGGCTTTAATTGAAAAAGAAAAAATAAGGAAAATAAAACATTTTTTAGGTGACAAGATCACATTAGAGATATAGGGGACACAATCTTTGATAAGCCGAAAGTATAGACCACGTGTAAACACTAAAGTTTGGAAATGGATCCTTTTAGGAAACACTTTTAAAGCTCTACAGCTCTGAAGTTTGCATACAATCGAGAATAGCACATGAACAATTGGAATTGGACATGGAAAACTATAACAAAAGTTAAAAGTACAGGCCTTCTGTGTTGTGTTACATGTTTGTGTGTTATATGTTTTGTGTATGTATATGTTTTTTGTGTCATGTTCCCCCCCCCCCCCCCCCCCCCCCCCAAAAAAAAGTTACCAAAAACCTTAAAAAACACGACTGACCTTAACAAACTCTGGACCAATACTAAACGAGGTGATCGGCCCTTTGATGTGGAACTGTAAGTAGTGTGGAGTGAAATGAGATGCTGACGTCAATCCTGGAATAACAAGTGGTGTCTGTAATGTTTTAATGTGACATGAAATAATTTTTTTTGTCAACGCATACGTGTAGAGGTAACTAGAATTCAAAGATAACAAGCTTTATTGAACTTTTGATTCTGGATTTGAAGAGTGGAAGAGAGTCAATGGTACAGAGGTCGGGGGGAGAGAGTTCCAGAGCTGGGGGGCAGAACGGCTGAAGGCTCTGTGTCCCACGGTGATGAGTCTGGCTGGGGGGACGGAGAGTGTGAGGGTGGAGGAGGAGCGGAGTGTGCGGGCAGGAGTGGCAGGGTGGAGGAGGTCAGATAAGTACGGAGGGGCCGGGTTGCGAAGTGCTTTGAAAGTGGTGAGGAGTATTTTGAAGTTAATGCGTTGGGTATGGTCTCCTGCTGTTCCTGTGGACTCTCTGGTCTCTCTCTGGTCTCTCTCTGGTCTCTCTCTGGTCTCTCTCTGGTCTCTCTCTGGTCTCTCTCTGGTCTCTCTCTGGTCTCTCTCTGGTCTCTCTCTGGTCTCTCTCTGGTCTCTCTCTGGCCTCTCTCTGGTCTCTCTCTGGTCTCTCTCTGGCTTCTCTCTGGTCTCTCTCTGGCTTCTCTCTGGTCTCTCTCTGGTCTCTCTCTGGTCTCTCTCTGGCCTCTCTCTGGTCTCTCTCTGGTCTCTCTCTGGTCTCTCTCTGGCTTCTCTCTGGTCTCTCTCTGGTCTCTCTCTGGCTTCTCTCTGGTCTCTCTCTGGCTTCTCTCTGGTCTCTCTCTGGTCTCTCTCTGGTCTCTCTCTGGTCTCTCTCTGGCTTCTCTCTGGTCTCTTGTCAGATTCTGTGATGGTTTTAGCTTTGAGCCTGTTCTGACGAAACATTTCCTCTTCAGTGAAACTGCCGCGATTCAAACTCTGTCCCAACGCCCGAAGTCCAGGAGAAAAGTGGTTGAACTTCATCTGGACAGTGATTCACTGCAGACGTCACAGGGCCATCAAACCCTGACCTTTGAACCCTGATCCCGACCTCCTGGGCTCACAGTGTTGATTTTGACGTCAGAGGATTTCAAACCACAAATATGTTACTTTGTTTTGTACCTTTTTGAATGTTTTAGAGATAAAGTTACATTACCTCAAATCTGATTTGTGTCAGTTGGTGCTTTAAGTGTGATGCAACACTGAAATTTCCCCACTGTGTGACAAATAAAGGATCTCTTACTCTTTCTCCTAAGAGGGTTAGGGTTAAGATTAATGTTTAGGGTTAGCCTAAATTCAAGAATTTATTTGCCATTCTCAGTAAAACCACACTGGACAACTGTGCAAGACAAGATGGCACACACCACGGCACCAAGCCACAAATACATCCAAGCTCCTTATGACAGTTATTCAATAGCAGAGAGCAAAACATTCATTTATTTCACACAGACAAGTCTCTGTCCTGCTGCTGTTTAAGCCTTTTATGTTAAGGACTAATATGTTTCAATAATAATAATAATATAATATGATCTGATCTGCTCACAATGAATAAATAAATAAAAGGAGTGACAGTGGCTCTGTTGGCCTTTGGGCCTGAAGGTCATGGGTTCACTTCAAGCCCCCCCACAGGACCTGCTCAAACTGCTCCCACTCATGTCTACTGCTGCTGTGTCCTTGAGCAAGACACTTCACCCCACGTTGCCCGAAGCCCCCGCTGAAAAATCAAGGCTGTCACTGTTGACGGAGCAGCCATCTTCCCGTGGACCCACCACCTGCAGCAGGATCAGAGGGACTGGTGCTATGAGCGTCTCATTGGCAGCTCTCATTGGCCCTCAGTTATGAAACTTGAGTACGGCTA
The DNA here is from genome assembly GCA_964034765.1 of Knipowitschia caucasica. Lineage (NCBI taxonomy): Eukaryota > Metazoa > Chordata > Actinopteri > Gobiiformes > Gobiidae > Knipowitschia > Knipowitschia caucasica. The sequence continues at coordinate 5,326,426 of OZ035844.1, read as the reverse complement.
AATCAGGGTGTAAATGAGGCGTACGCAAAAAAAGTGACACTTTTCGGCATTTATCAATCTGGACGTGAGCGTACAAATATACACAGAGTCTGGAGGTGGTGTAAATGTGTACGCTCATCTCACCCTTCATCACAACTTGTCAAAACACGCATGGAATTCAAGATTTGGACAACAATAAACATATTCCCACTCTGGCAAAATTATAAGCTGCGTTTTCATTGAGCATGTTTCGAAATTTGAATTTGCGCATCAGAAACTTTGATGGAAACTAGCAAATATCGAATAAATCACAGATCATGATGAGGAGCCTCTTGTTTCTTTGATTTTAAATCTGACTTGTGTGTGTATTATTTTCATTTGTATGTTTTTTAAATGTGAAGGGCTTTGTGATCCTGGTCTGTAAAAAGCGTTATACAAATACACTTGACCTACTGACTAACTCCGTAAATCTGTGGCAGGCCCTGCGCTGCGTAATTAATAGTTACCTAATGTAACTTAAGTTCTACGAATAGGTGCGTAGTCCCTTAGGACTTCGCTAGTGGGATATCACTCGTGACCCCCAGGTCACACGCCAGAGAGATCAAAATAATTTGCTCCAATCACCAGCCACCGTCCTCTATAAATGCCCCTGCACAAGGCCGCACCCCCTCTTGAACTCTGCCAAGCCGGGCTGGCCTGATGGGCTCGTAGCTAAGGGACTACGCACCTATTCGTAGAACTTAAGTTACATTAGGTAACTATTAATTCTACGTCATGGTGCTACGTCCCTTAGGACTTCGCTAGTGGGACACAACGCGGAGGCTGTAGGAACATGTACTCCCAGCAGGCCAGCGAAGGGTGATTGGAGCTCCGCCCGAGCAAGACCCTCACACAGTGAGAGGACTCAGGGCAGAAGAAACAATGCGTGTTACGGGGCCACTCCTACCAAGGATACCCCCACGTAACACAGACCGTAGGTCATCCGTAGTCACAGGACGCCTCTCGCAAGAGCTCCTGAACCAAGGCGGAAAGTCAACCGAAGGCCCCCTCAGAGGAGGGACCTAACGGTCTAACTCAGTCCGCTGCACTCGGCACGGAATGGGCCACCGACCGGTCCGACACATCCAAAAGATAAGACCGGACGAAAGAGGAGGACGACGCCCAAGAAGCCGCACGGCAGACGTCCTCGACCGACGCCCCCCTGAGGAGGGCCGTAGAGGCCGCCATCCCACGCGTGGAATGCGACCTGAAGCCCACCGGGGGGGCCAGACCCTGCGTCTGATACGCCCGCCGCACAGCCGTGGCGACCCAGTGCGCCAGCCGCTGAGCCGACAGCGGGGCGCCCCTGTTCTTGGGGCCCAGACACACAAACAGCTGACCACCCAACCTGAATGACGACGTCATGGCCAGGTAATGCCTCAGCATTCTGACAGGACACAGAAGGTGCCGCCGCTCCTCCTCGGGGGAGGCATGCGGTGGCGGATAGAAAGCCCTAATCCTGATGACTCTCGACCTAAGGCCGACGTGATGACCTTGGGGAGAAAAGCCGGATTGGGCCACAATTCCACCATGCCGTCGCCCTCTCCAAAGGACAGGCAAGACGCATGGACAGAGAGCGCACACAAGTCGCCCGCCCTCTTAGCAGACGCCAACGGCAACAAGAGGGCCGTCTTAAAAGCGACACACTCGGGACTCGCCTCCGTCGCCGGTTCAAAAGGCGGACCCGACAGCCCCCTAAGGACCACCCTGAGGTCCTAAACCGGGGGCGTTCTCTGGAGCGGGGGCTTCCTCCTGCGCGCCCCCCGCCGAAAACGTTTAACCAACGGATGAGAGCGGGCTGTGAACCCCCCGAATCCGTCGTGACCCGAAGTAATGGCTGCCGCGAACACCGCCAAGGTGGCGACAGCCCTCCCCTTGTCAAAGAGCTCCTGTAGGAATCCCAGGACCCCCTCCAGCGGGCAACGCCTGGGATCCCAGGAACGGGAACCGCACCAGACGCTGAAGAGCCTCCACCTCGTGGCGTAGGCCCTCACAGTGGACGGCGCCCTCGCCCCCTGAATGGTCTCCACCACCGCAGGGGGAAGACCCAGGTCTACGAGGTTCCGCCTCTCAGCCTCCAAACCCAGAGCCTGCGGCCGATTATCGGGCGTGAAAACAGGGCTCCTCCCCCCTGGACTAGAGCCCCCGGCTCGTCCGGGAGGGCCCAGGGCTCCATCACCGCCATGCCCCTCAGGAAGGGGAACCACCGGGCATGCGGACTGTCCGGAGCAACCAGGATCACCGACCTCCTCTCCTGTTCGATCCTCCGCAGCAGGACCGGCAGGAGACGCACTGGTGGGAAAGCGTACAGCAGGCCCTCTTGCCAGGGGTAATGAGCCAGAGCGTCCACGCCTAAGGGCGGCTCGTCCGCGGCCCTTAAGGCGAACCAGGACGGGCACTGTGCGTTTTCTGCACTGACGAAAAGGTCGACCACTGGACGGCCAAACCTCCGCCAGATCTCCGCAGCTACCCTTGGGGCCAGGCCCCACTCGTCCTGGAGTGGGCCCCCCTGGACATCCTGTCGGCCCCCACGTTCCGGACCCCCGGGACGTGGCGCGCCCTGAGAGACAGGAGGTGAAGCGCCGCCCACAGCAGCGTCACCGTCGCCATGCGATGGAGAGCGGGGGACCTGGTGCCCCCCTGCCTGTTCAGATAGGAGACCACTGTGGTGTTGTCTGAGCGCACCATCACGTGTCTCCCCTGCAGCTGAGGAGCAAAGTGCAGCAGTACCCGGTGCACTGCCTCCATCTCCAGCAGGTTGATGTGATGGGCTGAGTCCGACCAGCAGCCTCCTACAGAGCTCTGGCCGAGGACCCCGCCCCATCCTTCGAGCGACGCGTCCGTGAACACCTCCACGTGAGACACGGCGCAGGCCAGAGTCACTCCGTCCCGCAATAGACCCGGAGTGAGCCAGAACCTGATGTCCGATGCTGCCACTTCCCGGGCAGGGGTGAAGCCTGAGGCGCGAGAACCACCTCTGAAAATTCCTCATGTGGAGAAGGCCTAGCCGCACCACAGCATGAGCCGCCGCCATCATTCCCAGCAGGGACCTGAGGCGCCGAGCGGGGACTCTGGGGCCCGCCAGAACCTCCCGGGCCAGACGGGTAATGTTGATCCGTCTGTCCACGGACAATGCAGCACGGAATGTCACCGAGTCTAACTGCAGACCGAGATAAATCATGCGTTGAGCTGGCTGCAGCTTTCTTTTCTCCCTGTTTACCACAAAGCCCAGACGCTGTATGTGGCACAGGACCCAGTGCGTGTGGCTCACGGCCACTTCCCTGGATGAGGCCAGAATTAACCAGTCGTCTATGTAGGTTAAAATTCTTACCCCTGCGCGTCTGAGCGGCTCCGGTGCTGCCTCCACGCATTTGGAAAAAGTCCGAGGCGCGAGTGCGTATCCGAAGGTTGGAGACGGCAGTACTCGTAATTCCTCTCTCCCACTGCGAAGCGCAGAAACCTCCTGTGTTCCGGCACTATCGGCACGTGGAAGTACGCATTTGTCAGGTCTATGGAGGACATCCAATCTCCCTGCCTGACACACTCGAGGGGCTGTTTTGTGGACAGCATCCGAAACTGCCGTTTGGAAATGCACTCGTTCAACACGCGCAGATCCAGAATGGGACGCACCCCGCCTGACTTCTTTGGCACTAAGAAGTAAGGGGAGTACAGCCCCCTGGTGGCGTCCTGCGGGTCTACCTCCACTGCCGCGCCTCGACTCAGCAGAGAGGAGACCTCCGCTTACAGTGCCTCTAATGATCCCCGTACCTGAGAGCGTGCTGCCCGTACGCCTCGGAATGGTGGTGGCTTTCGGGAGAATTGCAGTGCGTAACCCCTGCGCAACGTTTTCTCCAGCCATGGATTCGTCAGCAAACCCTGCTCCCTCCAGATGCTGTAGAAGTCTGTGAGGGGCGGAACGGGAGCTGGAACACGAGACGTCACTGCCCCGCCCTCTCCTGGTGTTCCTAGCAGGGAGGGGGGGTGGACGAAAGGGCCGGGGGGCCCCCTGCGTCACACCGAGAGCGCCGGGGGCGGTCACGTGTCCTGCAGGCCCGACGTCATAAGTACGGGACTGCTCATTCCACGTGACTCGGCTGCTGTGCCCCCCCCTGGCTCTAGCCTCATGGAGGGGGGGGCGAGCCCCTGGAGTGGGAGACCCCGTGTTAGCCTTGTAGCTCAGAGATGCTAACACGCGTTCGGCCGAAGCACACACATCACCACTCACCAGATCCCTCCGCCTGACCTCTCTCTCTGAGGGCATAGCATGAACCAGAGAACCGGAGCTCGTAGCTCGCGTAGCGCACTGCACACCCTGCTCTGGGGGCTGCAGGCCTAGCGAAGCAACGTTATGTGCTCGAGAAGTAACGCAATCAGAATTCACAAGATTATTTGACATGTTACATACCCCCAAATGAGACTCAGACAGCGAGTAATGACGAAATGCCGGTGGGCCTTTGTTGAAGGAAAACTTTCCACCCCGACCTCCTCTGCCATAGGGAGGTCGGCGGTGGGTGCGTTGCTCCCGCGAGCCACCCGTGGGTCTGTCTGGACCCCGGGGGCCTCGTCGAGGGGGGACGATGGAGAACAGAGCGCGGATACGGGTCAGGATGCCTCCCGGGCGAACGCTCTCTGCCTCTGTCCCGGCTCCGTGATGGTTGGTGGGGCTCGCGCCTCGGTGCTAGGTGCGGGGCTAGCCTAGCCGAGTCGTTGGCTGCAGACTCCAGTCTCGCCACCAGGGCCTGCATGTCCGGGCCGAAGAGGGACGTCTGAGAGATGGGCAGGTCCAGCAGCTGCCTCTTCTCCGCCTCCCTGATATTAGCCAGCCCAAGCCAAAGGTGCCTGGCCCCGACTTGGGCTGCTGCCCTGGAGCGGCCACCGTCCACGGCTAGCGTCTGGCACATGCGCAGAATCGCCGCCGAGGTGGTCCTCGCCTGTGACAGGAGGTCTCCACTGAGCGCCTGGCCAGAGGAGAGCGACCTATTCAGGGCCCCCGTGATGAATGCCATGTTGTTAGCCAATGCGAGGACCTGTGCCGCATTGGCGTAACATCTGTCCAGCATCGCCACGACATCCTGTCCCGCTCGGAGGGAAGGAGAGGTCTGGTGCCGGGCCACACGGATGCGGAGGGCTGCAGGGCCATGCGGACTGAATCCTCGGTGTCCGGGCCACCATCCACTGCTAGCGTCTGGCACATGCGCAGGATCGCCGCCGAGGTGGTCCTCGCCTGTGACAGCAGGTCTCCACTGAGCGCCTGGCCAGAGGAGAGCGACCTATCCAGGGCCCCCGTGATGAAAACCATGTTGTTAGCCAATGTGACGACCTGTGCCGCATTGGCATAACATCTATCCAGCATCGGCAAGACATCCTGTCCCGCTCGGAGGGAAGGAGAGGTCTGGTGCCGGGCCACACGGATGCGGAGGGCTGCAGGGCCATGCGGACTGAATCCTCGATCACCGGTCCAGGACCGGTCCTGCCCGCTGCAGTACATGTCGTGCCCCAGAGCAGGCCTCTTGGCTGCTAGGGGCTTAGGCCACTCACGTGTCGCGTAATGGACGAACGGGTCCATCCGCGGGCACAACGTGGGTTGTATCCTCCTCCTCCCTCGAGTGGTGGCGCCCACAGAGGTGAAGTCCTCCACCGTCTGGATCCAGCGATGACGTCCGACGCCGGAGGGCGAAGGGAACTTGGACGAACAAGGAAGACATCTCAGAATGAAGTAAGTACTGTAGTAGATCTCAAACGGCGCCAGAGTGAAAGAGGGGGTGCGGCCTTGTGCAGGGGCATTTATAGAGGACGGTGGCTGGTGATTGGAGCAAATTATTTTGATCTCTCTGGCGTGTGACCTGGGGGTCACGAGTGATATCCCACTAGCGAAGTCCTAAGGGATGTAGCACCATGACCTAGAATCACGCATTTGTTTTTCCTCATTCACCTCTCGCAAAGCAATGTGTTTTTTCCTTAGTTCAGTGCATAATCCCCTATAAACGCACCGATGGTCTCACTCAAAAGTGTCTCAGCCACTGCCCTGTACTCCACATGTAGCAGTTTATTGTTAGGATGCAACGCACTTATCTGTAGGAACAGGCTCAGGGGCAGTGGCTCTGGGGCAGTGCGCAGCGGGTGCCAGGAGAGGTCCCACCGCATCACTGCTCAAATGTGGTGCGTGCCATTCAGACGTTTTGGGTCCAGAGTTTCTCTTTGAAATCACGGACACTTTCCAAAAGCTTACGCATCCCTTCTCTCTCACAGAGATCGCTCAGACGCTTCACCCGGTTAATGATGGGAGCCATTGCTGAGGTCGAGATACCAACATTCATTCATTCACCCACTGCAGCACTCAAGAGAGATGAGTGCTGCAGTGGGTCTAGACACCAGGGAATAAACGCGTATATATAATATAGTGTATATTTATTGTTAAACGTGAATACACTCAAGACTGCGTGGCAAAGGCTTTCTGAGGCTTCCAAACAGAATTCTTGGGTGACTTCCACGCTGACCTGTCGTAAAAACGGGGGAGTGAAACAGGCGGTTTCTGAATATTTATAGGCATGACTTTCAAAAATACGCTATTTTTCACCACGGCATTTATGAACAGCCGTAGTTGCGTACGCTCATATCTGGGCGGATCTCACACGTTCATAAATCCCACGTTGGATCCTGTGCACTTTGACTCTACACCTTTTTCTGCACAAGTTTCATAAATGAGGGCCAATGCCACCCCCTGACCCAGAAATGGATTAATAAAGAGACTTGAACATTTATGAATGAACAATGGAATAAAATACACTGCATTGTAAATCTTTTCACACAGAGGCCTTAAATTCATGTTTATAAAGTAAGTCATGTTTGTTTATATAGCGCATTTTTACAGACCAAGGTCACCCAAAGCGCTTTACAATGTTCAGAGTTCAGACAGTGTTGCTCTCACTCCACACAGCGATGACAGAAGTGAGTCGCTGAACACACTGGACCATCCATTCACTCTCTCACTTATATTAATACCTTTTGTGCATTTTAAGTGGTAGGGGAAACTGGAGCACCCGGAGGGAACCTACGCAAACACATATCCACTCAGAAAGGCCATGTTCCGACCGGGATTTGAACCCAGGACCTTCACGCTGAGAAGTGGGAGAGCGTTTTGTTGCCGTAGATGTTATTGATTTGTTCCAAATGTCGCTCAAGGTTTGAAACTAGGAAAAAAAATCAACATTTAGAGAAAACACATTTGAATTCAATTTTATTTTTAAGCATTACATGTATTCTCCAGGGCCCTCTCATTTCTCCCAGAAGCTCTGCTCTAACACTGTCCAAATAACCTTTCAACCCGTTATATTACTTATCATAAAATACAAATAAATAGTGTCTGGTATCCTCCTAAATTCTAGATCTCCAACTGCACAGGGCCCAACAACACTTTGATTAAAAAAGGTCATATTTGAGATCAAGGACCAGTCAAAGTTTGCACACAAAGCCCACTTTGAGAAGTAAGTTTTAGACAAAGAGCGTTCTACTCTATGCACATACTTATTTCCTCTTTTTAATAAAAATCACTGAACTTAAACTTTCATTATAAAATATACATTGACTATAATATTTATGTATTCGCTGATCGTTGAACAAAGTTAAAAGTCGGTTATGGCTGAAGATACAATCTGCATTCAGTCTGCATTTGAGGCCCATCAAATGGAACCAACACCATCAGGATTTAAATACACAGAGAGAAATGAGAGAAATGCGTGTCCATGAGCGATGTTTCAACACTGGTTCTGTCAGTGCTGCTTTGTGAATGACATGAGAAAAACTCTTCTCAGCCGTTCAGAGTATGATGAGACATGGCACTATAATATGTATTATGTATATTATATGTATTGCGACTGGGTTCGTGCGCATAAGCACCAGTACAAAAGTGAGATTCCTTTTCATTGAAACAGAATGGAAGGCAGAAGGTCCAAAACTTCACCACGAGCACTCACTGCCTGTAATGTTATAACAGGAGGCAGTGCTATCTAGGGCAACATTCTATGCCTCTCTACGCTCATTCTGTTTCCTCTCGTCCTCCCTGTGGTGATGAATCAGGATATGCATAAAAAATAAAACTCTAGACATTCATAGAGGAGCGGAACATAATTATGCTAATTAATAATTGTACGTAAGGCGACTGTAGCTTCTGGGGAATTCCTACATACAGTTTATGGGATGTTCCCCCAAAAGGAGGTCATGTTCCCCTCTTGCCGAGTAGACAGACCCTGAGCGCCCTCGCCTCACGGCTCGGTTCTGTCCTGAACAGGTCTTGGGTGACCACGGTTACGGCCCACACTTCATGTCCTCAGAGCTGGTCTTGAAGGTCAGTCCACGTCACACATGGGACTCGTCCAGGTCCAGGTCGACGGGGGACAGAGGCAGGTGTCGAGGAGAGCGCCGGGGCGAGGCTGGGGACAGCAGTGGGGCGAGCAAGGGGTTCTCCATGCCCCCGTCGTCCCGCCCCAGGTGCCTAAAAATGTGGGCGCGGGGCAGCAGGGCGGCCGTGTCCCCTTCCTCGCCCTCTCCTATACCGGGGTTCTCCCTGATGTGGGACGAGAGGGCTGTGGGGAGGGGTGGAGGCGGGGGCGGGCCTGGGGCTGGGGCAGCGCTCAGCACGGGCAGCGGAGGAGGGAGGGGTGAGGAGGTGCGGGAGAGCGGGAGGGGAGAGCAGGTGCGGGAGGGAGGGGAGGGCGTAGGAGGGCGGGAGGTGATGGCAGGGGGAGACAGACTGCTGCGGAGGCCCCACTGCTCGCGCCTCTCCTTAGTGCTGATGCTGGAGGCGACCTGCGTACACACACACACACACACACACACACACACACACATACATATCGTGATTGTAGGAAGTATGTTATCCTATAGCAAGCTAGCGCTAAAATTATATGAAAAAACATTTATGGAGGTTTTTAACACAAATATAAGTATACTGCGGTGTCGTTAATCTTCTGAAGAGACCCTGGCACCTCTTCTCTCTTTTCTTTCAACTTTACCTCAACAATAATGTGTTGCAAGAAACAATAGGAGCTCCACAATGTGTGTTTGCATGTGTGCATGCACTCTGCGGTGTTGAAGAAAGGACATCATCAGGTTGAATCTCACGTCTATGTAGAAGCTGAATCACTGCATCAAGAACTTCTTTATGGTGTTTTTAATCTCCGCTCCAAACAGACCTTACACATGTCTCCCTACGCATGAAAGACAGATGCATGGCACGGCTGCTAAATCAAATGCATGTGTTGCTCAGTTGCGCGCGCGCACACACACACACACGCACGCACGCACGCACGCACGCACGCGCACACGCACGCGCACGTGCACACACACTACTTTAGTGTAATTTATAATAGTATGAGAAATCCTACTGTGTTGGCCGGTCTGTGCAGGTCTGCTCTGACGTTGGGCAGTCCCAGAGTAGGGGTCTTGACCGTGGGGGCGGGGCTAGATCTGTGGGCCTCAGTCTGGGTGTCAGCTGTGCCTGCTCCCTGGTTCTCTGTGAAGGTGACGGATCTCTTTTGGTCTGCGTGCGCTGCGGGGAAGGGAAACATGCGCACGTGTTCAAAATACGGGGGGGAGAAGGCGGACAGCTAGAGGCATCATCGTGGAGGCTATGGGGCTGTTTAAGTGATGCAGTAAAAACATACTTTTATTTAGCTCAACGCACACTGGGACCCTTTGCTCGCTTATTTCCAAATGGATAATGCACACAGGTGTGCAGCAATGTTCAGACCCACACATCGAGACGGTTTTACTTTTGCACCAAAGAGAAGATATCCTGCTCTAGGACGGACACATGCACTGCTGTGTGAGCACGGCAGAGGAAGCTCCTCTTCTCTTTTGCTGAACTCAATACAATCCGTTTATTAATTGTTAAAAGTGATCATAGTTTTTGAACTTCAACCTCATATCTATCCTTTTGTCAGATTTTCGTGGGTAAAAATACTGCACATTTTAAGATCCTCACGTTTTTCCTCACACAGCGGTCAGTGTGTGTCATCAAATGCTCTGTGAACGTTGAATTTAAATCAGTCTTTTATAGCGTCACTAAAACTTAGATAAAGATGTCCAGATGTGAGTCCATGTCGTTCCTTCGAGCTGAGCCTGCCCCAACCCTAGGCCTGGCTTCAGGGTGGGGCTGTACCAGGCGACATCACGGTTCTTGAAATGATGGTGGATGTTGGACCTACCAGGGGCATAAAGCCCCAGGCGACATGAGCATCCTCAGATTATTGAATAACTGAGTAATGTTCAGTCTTTTTTAAGTTGTAAAAAGTGAATTGAATTAAAGTTACTCCGCTCTTTTACTCTCATCTGATACAACTTTATATTGATTTTTTCTTTAAATGCACAAACAGCAGGAGCTCTACATTCGAATACGGTAAAAATAATAATAATAATGAAGCAAACATTTTGACTCGGGAGAAATGATGTTACACTTAACAGCCCCATAGAGGCGGAGGAGGAGGAGGGGGGTATGGATGAGGAGGGGGAGCAAGACAGGCATGCAGAGCTGCCTACGGGTCAGGTCAGGGTGCAGGGGCTGGGCAAAGCTGGAGTCTCACCTTCATAGTCCAATAAAGTCTCTTTATTTTTGAAACAAAGAGCAAGAGACAGAACAGAGTGAAAAGTCAGTCAGGTACTCATTTTGGAACAAAGACAGGAGTGTGAAAGAACAGGAGGTGTTACTCTGACAGAAAGACTCAACATTCAGCTGGGGGATTACATTTCTGCTCTGTCCAAATGTCCAGCGCTGAAACGTTCACACGGTAGTGTTCAGCGTTTGAGCGAGCGTCACTTCGGTGACTCAGCCGGACATTTGGACACAGTGTGTGCGTCTGTGCCGTTACCCAGAGGTTTGTTCTTGGGCTGGATGCTCCTGCGCGTCGTGGAGAGCCGGGCTCCTGATCGCCCACGAGGCTCAGTCTTTGGAATAGACAGGAGAGGGCGGCGTAACTGCAAAAATAACATTCCATATGTCGAATTTGATATTTTAATATGATTCTATATGCACGTATAGTGAACGTGAATGGACAGCTCTGCTAGGTACTCAAGTACTCTAAATGTTTAGATTCTGTAGCATCTGTAGCATGCCCTAATCCTCTATAAAAAGCATCCAGTTTGGATGCTTTGTATGTTAAAAGAAGGATTTTAAGTTTAATTCTATTCCACAAGAAGCCAGGAGAGTGATTATAGCACTGGAGTTATATGCTCCTTCCTTGCTGCTGTATTTTGAACAAACTGGATGTTTTTTTATACAGTAGAGGATTTAGGGCGTGGCTCCTTACTACCTTCAAGACACCTTAATGTCATACCAACCAAAACCGAGCATTACGCATGTAAATCGCCAGACGTCTGGTGTTAATTCCTAAAGTCTCAAAAAGCACTCTCGGCTGCAGAGCATTTAGCTCCAAGCTCCTTTACTGTGGAATCAGCTTCATCCACGTTAACGCAGAAGACATGGTCTCTATGTTCAAGGCTGGGCTTAAAACAGTCCTCTTCCATTTAACATATGGTTAGGAAGTTAAGACTCAGGGAAGACTGAAAATCTTAGATTGTCAGACAAGCTGCGTCTGGAGTCAGTTTGTTGGGAGAAGTACGGTAACTTGAGCACTATCCTCTCATCCTTCCTACTTTATCTGTGAGAGAACAGCTCCTGTGACAGACTGATAACTGTTAGTAACAACACAAACTAACAGAATAATGCATTGTACTAAATGAAGTTGGTCCAATGCACTAAGGGTAGAGTAGATTTATTTATTATATCTAACAATCAGGAGTGACATGTGGAGTTACCTGCCGAAGTCCTCTCTTCCTCCCCAGAGGAGGTTGGATCAGCAAGTTCTGTTGGCCCGGCTCACTCTGCACACTGGCCACCCTGAGTCCAAAAACAAAGGCATCAAAGTCAGTGAGAGGGAACAACTGGAGGATACTGTCCACAGACTGGCATCAATGACAGCGTTTACTCTACACAGCAGCGGCACGAGGGAAAGCAGGACCTGGAGTAGCAACACCAAACCGAATGTATGCAACGTTTATTAAGACCTTTAAGCACATGTCTTAAGTTTCATTTCATTTTCTTGCGGTTGCTACACCAAGCTCCCTTCTGCCCAGACAGATTGGTCTCCAGAATCGGACGCCCAATTTGATCAGCGAGAAGCCTGATAGACACAAGAACAAAATGAAACACCATGATGGAAGAGCCGACTGTAAAGACCCACATATAAAGAACATGTATAAAGTGGCTCACACACAGTTTTGAACATGTTTGGTTGATGACACAAACATGAACTCAGCAATTCTGTGGTTTCATCAAAAACCTTAGATGCCTTCAAAAAACTAGATCCATAGGGTAATGGTGTTTTTCTCTCCCTTGAGGTGCTTGATGGGAGAAAACAGATTTATGATACATGCGGCAGTAGATCTAAACAAGGGTGACCAGATGTACCCATTTTGGTTTTGGAAATCAAAGGCTGAGGACAATGTTCAGTGTAAAACCCTGTTCTGCTCAGTATTATTACGAAGATAAGTTTCCACCGCAGGAGTTCCTGGTAAAAGGAGCGGGGTGGAACTTCTACAGGAACCGTCCTCTCCCTCGGTCCTCTCAGTGTCCGTGTCTCCACTGCAGTGGGACCACTCGGCGACATCATGAGTTTTCATTGCCGCATAAGCGAAACTCATTACGCCAAACCCTTTCTTTTATTTTAACCAAGTGGGCAAGTGTCTTGCCCAAGGACACAACGGCAGCAGACATGAGTGGGAGTCAGTGGGGAAAGTCTTGTGGTGGGTTTGAACCATAGAAAGTATATATTAACGGACTGTGTCACGCCTATCTCCGCCGTTCTAACTGATGGCCCAACAATTGTGCTCTACTGGAGCTATCCAAAATGCCCGCGAGTGGTCGCGGCCATAAGAAAACTGTGAAAAAACGCATCTGCGCATGCGTCAGCCGGCGAGAGCTCCATTCATTTGAACGAGAGACTTCAAAAATTCACAGCGAGAAAACTAGAGTGGTCCAAAAAAATTCACCCCCCTCAGCATTGACACACATGTGGAACGGAGCTTTGAGCCAAGAGCCAACTTTTGGACCATACTGTAAAGACGTTTTCGAGAGGTCTGCCAATGCTATATGTTAGCATTGGCTAACTCTTCTTCTGGGTCCACCTCCATCGACCCGGGGTGGTATTGCAAGCATGTCAGCGCACGTCATTTTGGCCACTTTTGAGCCGGGACCCGCCCCCACTGGTTTGAACCCACAACCTTCAAGCTCAAAGGCCAATGCTCTACCAACTGAGACACTCAAACAAATGGATTCATGAAGAATGATGCTTGCATTACCGTGTCTTTTGTTTAAGTGTACATAAATGCCCGACTTTCGATTTTGCTACATTGTTTTCTATCCAATCCACTTGTTAGAGCGTTCCATAGCTTTGGTCCAGCCACAGAGAAGGCCCTGTCCCCCGGGTTTAAAGTCCGGTCTTAGGTACCACAAACTGGAGTTGGCCGTCAGACCTCGGCGCGGGAGCTAAATTTGAATGAGGTCCGAGATGTACTGTGGAGCCAGTTCAAAGCTTTAAAAACAAACAATAAAATCGATTCTAAAATGAACAGGAAGCCAGTGCAACGACGGCAGAATTGATGTAATATGATCGCGCCTTCTACTTCCTGTCAAAAATTTTGAGTTTCGGACCAACAGCAGACGGGAAAGTGCAGTTTTCAGGGCAGTTTATGCACATTTGAATAATTCCTATTCACTTGAGAGTGCTGTGCTCAGTGTCTACTTTTACAACAACCCAGAGTGCTATTACCATCCCATAATAGCACCACACTTGTATCATCAACCAAACACATTATGCATGATCACATAGACTGTGTCAGAGAAGTACAGTATGGCGGCAGAGGCTCACCGGGACAGGAGCTCTGCCAGAGTAAAGACCCACACACACGCAAACACACACACACACAAACACAGGTGGAGAGGGCTAGATACTGGACAATGTGGTGAGCGGTGTCCAGCCTCCTGATGGTGATGCCCCGCATATACACACACACACACACACACACACACACACACACACACACACACACACACACACACACACACACACACACACACACACACACACACACACACACACACACACACACACACACACACACACACACACACACACACACACACACACACACACACACACACACACACACACACACTGTACCTAGAGAGGTTACTGTCCTGCAGCAGCGCCTGGGACTCATCTAGCACATTGGGTTCACTGTGGAGAGGGGCATGGGGAGGGAGGGTACAGACTGGAGTTTAGGGAGGAGACCACAGCGGAGATATGCCCCTGTAGTGCTCATGGGAAAACACTCAGGTTAGATTAGGTGATAGTAACATACAGGTAGACGCCCATTTAAAGGACACACATTATTCAGAACTAGCCTTTTCGAGCTTTTAACCAGGTTTCTACATTGTTCCTCATCAAGCCCCATCCACAGGACCTTCTGGCACACATCGGCACCAAACCCTTCTGTCTTAATGCCTTTGATGCTTCAAACTTGTTATCTCAGACCATGTCAGGTTCTAGTCGTCCTACAACCTAGGACGAGTTCCATATTCCAAGTTCTGTGATTGAGTTTTTATTTACTTGAGGACATCAAGTAAAATAAGAATGAATGTGTCTGAAAGTAGATGGGTCTGGCTGGTCAGGCTAATATGTATCTAAATATTTCCTGCTTCAGTTATTTCAAAGTTACCTGGAAATGTATTTATGACATATTCAAACCAGAATTTTTAATCTCTGCAGAACACATTAAAGACACCGGGTCTTGATTTCAGACTTCTATTGTACTGAACTGTAGTTAGTGCAATTTGACAAGGTTCCATTGGAAATCCATTTGAATGAAACGTGATGTCTCTGGTCTGTAAATAAATGATACTTGGAGCTCAACCTGATGATCTCTCCTCGGGCCAAAGCTACAACTATCAGAAGCAGTTTATTTGGGTCATCCTCTGTTGGGAGATATCTCGTTCTCATAAAGGAATTATGTTGTTACATCACATTCAGCTAATGTAGACTATTTTTTTCCTTTACTTTGTTAGATTAACATATTCATACATTTACACAAGCTTTGGAGTTTGTATAATTAAAAATGTTACTGAAAACGAATATCAGCTTCCTTGACAACAATGATGTGAATGTGACGCCCTCAGTCAAAGTGCAGTGTGTGGTCAGGGCTGTACCTGTTGCTGGGCAGCATAGTGGCGCGGGGGCCCTGTGCCTGGGGGCCTGCGGAGCCTGTGGCGTGGCTGGAGAAGCGTCTCTGGGACATAATCGGGGGCAGGAAGGCCTCTTGCTCGCTCACTACACTGGGTATGCTCATGGAGTCATCTGAGCACAGGCAGAAGCACGTCACGTGTTACACTCCATGTTCATGTTTGATATATATATTGTTTAATATACTTTTTATTCAAAGATGTTTAAGAAAACATGCGCAATGGGACACTGTTCATGTACAGATAGAAAAACTAAACATATTCATACTTATACCAACATGCACACACATGCATATACATGTAAACTAGAATCTAAATTTTGATAAACCAATTGTTTTGTCCAGCGATGTGTCTGAGTCATAATAAAATGGTTATTTTTATTTTATCACATTATTATGGATCAATATGGAGATTCAAATGGCACTACAGCGATTAGATCTGCAAACAGAAACATCTGATGTCTGTGTCGAATGCATTGTGAGATCAATAAAGTTTATCTCATCTTGTCTTCAGAAAAATGTGACATTTATCTATAGTAGCGTACGTATTGTCTTTGGTCCCCAGAAACAAAGAGAGGGCGTCATTTGTCAACTTCAGTCTCTCTCCCTACTTCCTTCAGACAAGGTCAGAAATTTGGGGGTAATACTGGACTCAGACCTAAATTTCAATAGCCACATAAAATCAATAACATCAACAGCTTTTTACCATCTGAAGAACATTGCCAAAGTTAGAAATATAGTGTCCAGGGCAGACTTGGAGATTCTTGTCCATGCATTTGTCTCCAGCAGGCTAGACTACTGCAATGGCCTGCTTACAGGTCTGTCCAAACAGACCTGTAAGCAGCTGCAGTACATCCAAAATGCAGCAGCTAGAGTCCTGACAGGAACCAGGAAGTATGACCATATTAGTCCGGTCCTCAGGTCTCTGCACTGGCTTCCTGTGGCTCAAAGAATAGATTTTAAAACGGCTCTGCTTGTGTACAAGTCTCTCCATGGCCTTGCACCAGAATACATTAGTGACATGTTGGTGTCATATGAACCGGCCCGGACTCTGAGGAGCACAGGGACTGGCCTCCTGCTGGTGCCCAGAGTGAGAACCAAACATGGGGAGGCTGCGTTTCAGATCCATGCAGCTAAGATCTGGAACAATCTCCCTGAAAATGTGAGGGAGGCGTCTACTCTGTCAATGTTCAAATCCAGGTTAAAGACTGTTCTGTTTGCCTGTGCATATAACTGAAGGATTTTATCTCCATTTTTAATGCACTGCTGTCATTTATTTTTTTTTTTTAAATTTCTTGTGTAATTTTGAAAGTTTTAATGGTTTTATTCTTTTGTGTGATTTTACTGTTTTAATTGTGTTTTAATCTTTTGTGTGATTTTAATGTTTTAATTGTGATTCTGGTGTTTGTTTTATGTGATGATTTGTGATGTGGACTGTGAAGCGCTTTGTGTTGCCCTGTGTATGAAAGGCGCTCTACAAATAAACTTTGATTGATTGATTGATACGTATAAGTAACTGCTCAGTGCATTAGATCCGACAGAGAGTGTGTAAATGAATAAGCTTCGTACTCTCTTCGTCGTCTTCGTCCGTGCGGCTCAGCGTGTCCTGGGACGGCTGCCTGGACGGCTGGCTGTCCTGCTCCCACACGGTCCCGGTGCCTGTGTTGGAGCGGGACATGGTGGCCAGGCTGAGGCGGTAAGCGGAGGTAGAGGTGCCTACGGTGCTGATGGAGGTCTTCCCCTGGTAAGCTAAAAAACAAGAACACATTGGAGTTAAGGTCGTGTCGTTACATTTATGACAATGTTGCTCTAATCCACGACTGCCAGACCGGTCCTCAAAGGGTTTAGTTCCAACCTGAGCAGGAGGAAGTGAGTCCAGTTTCAAACTAAAGATTTGATTTAGGTTGGAACTAAAACATGGAGCCTCACTGGCCCTCACTGAACCAGTCGGAGCCTCTGAGCTAGCTCAGACTAGCTTGTAACACTGACATTTAGAGGACAAATGTAATCATTGCAGCTTCTGAAAAGCAAAACTAAAGCGTTGTTCCACCATCAATAAAACTTCAAAACGTATGTGTTGTGGTTTCAATTCAAAGCCGTCTGACCTGAGCCACTGTGCACGGCCTCCTTCAGAATCTTGAGTTCGTTGTTGAACTCAGCGAACAGAGAGCTCTTGCAGAGGGGGCGGGGGATGAAGCGGCGTTCCAGCTGGTCAGCAATGTGGTGGCGCGCGGTGATCTCCTCCTGGGAATCTGCCGGCTGCGTTAGCAACTGCCAACAAGACATTATGTAAGCACAGAACATACAACAAACATATGACAGAGAGGTGGGAAGGGGATACTATCAGGGCGGCCATATTGGGATTATCACCCTATTGTTGTAGAGCCCTGGACTTAATCTTACACAGTTACTACTTTATACATTAGAAATTAATGTCATTTTCAATTGAATAAGGAGTTTCAATATTTTTTAGATTTGCTTGGATAGAACTGAAACTTGACCAAAGGTAATAAAGAGACTATAAAGCGCTATAATTGTGGGCCTTCTCCCATTCATTTAAATAGGCAAACAGAGCATTGGCGTGGGGTGGACAGTGTGAGTTTCAAAGGGCACATGTGGCAGCTCTCAGACCACAGTTTGCCCAAGTTTACCATAACAGCAAACTGACTCCGGTTTTTCTTTTTTAATCTCAATGTCAACTGAATTATTATAACACATTTCCAACATCCCAAAGTGCTACAAATGCATTTTAATCAAAAGGAAAAAAGGAAAAGAAAAACCTAGCACAAATGCACAGCAGAGAGTTCAGTTCAGTAGTTCCCATGATTACCAAAACCATACATGGAGGAGGATCCCAGAAAAAGACAGAATCTGAGGAAGAAAGTTACATCAATGAAACCCTTTACAACGTATCGACAGTTAGAATATGGATGATACCCTCGTGGGCACACCTTGTCCTGGCTTTGTTTGAAAATTGTGTTATGAAGGTAACTTGTTATTGAACCTTATTTTAATATGTAGATTGGTAAGTTGCAATTTTTTGTTTGAACTTTATGTTAATATGCAAGTTATATGCTTGTATTATCAAGGTCTACAGATGGAAAGAAGCTGGGGCTAAATCTGGTACAGCCATCTTTTTAATGTACAGTACAGACCAAAAGTTTGGACACACCTTCTTATTCAAAGAGTTTTTTTATTTTTATGATTATGGAAATTGTAGAGTCACACTGAAGGCATCAAAACTATGAAATAACTCATGTGTAATTATGTACGCACTAATAAAAGTATGAAACAACTGAAAATATGTGTTATATTCTTGGTTCTTCAAAGTAGCACCTTTTGCTTCGATTACTTCTTCACACTCTTGGCATTCTCTTGATGAGCTTCAAGAGGTAGTGACCTGAAATGGTCTCCATCAGTCTTGAAGGAGTTCCCAGAGATGCTTAGCACTTGTTGGCCCTTTCGCCTTCACTCTGTGGTCCAGCTCCCCCCAAAACCATCTGGATTGGGTTCAGGTCCGGTGACTGTGGAGGAACAGCCCTTACACAGCCTGGTGTGGATCTACAGTCAATAGTCATGAAGAGAAACTCATTGAATGAGACAGTGTGTCCAAACTTTTGATCTGTACTGTAATTGCACATCGTCCTTAACAAATTTAACTTAAACTAAAACAATAGAGTCATAGTGCCAAATTTACTAAAACTAAACTGAATATCTGGCACCCTCTGTGTGCGTGTTGGGTGCCAGGAGTTAGGCTTCACCTTGCACTGGATGAAGGGGCGGAGCAGCACGAAGATGGGGATGCGCGTGCGGACGATGAAGTCGATGAAGTCCCAGAAGGCCAGGCCGCCCACCTTCCTCAGAGCCATGTCTTTGACCTGCAGACTGAGGCGGTACCACTGATTCCCCAGAGAGCGCTCAAAGCACACCAGCACCACCTTCAGGGCTGAAAGAGCACAAGGACAATTATACATTATTCACACTAGTCTCTGATCCTCCATCCTCCAACATTCTTTGTGCAGAACCTTCTCATAACACTGCATGGTTCTGATCAGTGTTGGGGAAGTTACTTTTACACATACTGTGGAATGAGAACTGAGCGAGAGTTGTGACCGATGCAACAGCTCCAGTCGATGGTCACAGCTGCCCGTGGTAAATATAAAGTAACACTGCGCTGGAGCAAAAAATAAAACTAAATTGTTGATAGTTAACGCGTTCCTTTACTCTCCCCTGGAAAGAGTAGTTTTGTTAGTATAATGTGTTTCTTTGTAATGCATCTCTACATTCTACACAATTCTAGGTCAAATCTAATGATGAAAATAAGGATTAATCCCTAAATGAACTCCCTCTACGGTAGAGTCACCCCCTGAACCTGGAGACAACACAGGAAAATACTTTTACTGCAAAAACCGGCTCTCATTGTGACATCATCCATCTACACCTCCGGACTGCCCCGCCCGACCCGCCTGGGAGTGCTTCAGTCCTGCACCGGACCTGTCCACGTTCAGCGGCCACTGGTCCACGTTCTGTAGCTAGCTTAGGTCCTGGATCATTAGCCTGTCCGTCCGGAGGAGCGGATCCCTTTCTCAAATGGGTCTCCCTCCCTGTGGGTTTCCCTAGTTCTCCCCAAGGTTTCTCACTTTTTCCCACTGGGTTTTTTAAGAGTTGTTCCTTGTCGATGCAGGAGGGTCTTGTTGGACAGTTAGTGTCCAACAAAAAGGATTGGTGATGATCAGGACACTTTAGCATTCTACAACATGTATGGACATTTTCTTCTGTGTGTGCTTTATATTCTCCATATGTTTTAACTGTTGATTCTCTGACCTGTGTTGGTGATTCAATGGTTTTGTTAAGTCCTCTGAGATGACTTCTGTTGTGACCTAGGGCTATACAAGAATACATTGTATTGTATTGTATTATCAATGACATCTGGTGCCAACGTACACTTGTGACGTTTAAAAACAGGAACAGTGTGCAGCGTTGCGTTTGTCGAGTTGGGGTTAGTTTGGAAGATGGATACTGGCAGTTTACTTTATGGAGTAACAATCTATGGACGGGAACAGTTAACCAGAGGCCTTGTGTGCAGCAACTAATCGTTTAATCGATGAAGAACCAAGTGTGTTACAGACCCAGGTATGCAGCCTGGCTGGTGGACTCGGCCAGCCCCTCCCTCCTCAGGTCCTTCCCCGTGTCCCCCGGGGTGGAGCAGTGGGCGGGGGAGGCGTCAAGCATGAAATTTTTGGTGCGGGACGTGGAGATGATGCGAGGGGGCAGCAGGATGTTAATGACCGTCTGCAGGAGGAGGAAGATCTCCGGAGGCTCCAAGTGTGGGCTGTCTATGAACGCACAACACAAGCAATTTACTTTTTTTTTTCTTCTAAATGTCCCTTTTGGTGTCAATATTTTAGTGTTTAATGCATTTATTTTTGCAATATGTGAACTACATGAGGGTTGTTCCACTGCCACAATAAACATATAAATAAAAAGTGAAAAAAAAAACCCAATAACCAACCAATGAAGAGATCCTTTATTCATCCCACAGTAGGGAAATTTCAGTGTTGCATCACAAGTTATAGAACAGTAGGAAAGAGGAGCACACCGCACAGGATAAGTGAACAATAGTTAGACTAGTTAAAATAGAAGCATCAATAACAAGTATAAAATCTCCATCTTGAAAATAATAGTAATAAAAAGAAGTGTGGCTATATATGAATGGCAATGAACATTGTGGCGCACAGTGTTTTTGTACTATTGGACGGTGAGAGACATGCGTCCGAGACGGCGACACACTACATCCAGTGGACATTCAGTTTTTCCCAATTCATTGGGAAAAGATCAGATACCATCCAAGAGTGAAGATTGTGTCAGCTGTGATTGGCACTGCTCGGTTTCCTGGAGATTAGACGGCTTGTAAAGCCCTCCGAGATAACTACTGTTGAGGGGTTTTAAGGTGGAGCAAACACTTTCATGTTGCTCCCTAAAGGATTCAAGACTTTAACGCATGTCATTACATGTCTATTTTAACTATAATTCTTTTCATGAATGCAGGAATACTGTGCGGAATAATGGTTTATTCTGCATGTGTACTGTTGTTATTATAGACTACAATTGTAGAGTCAGTTCTGACTAATATCAACAAACACATCCGAGAAGGACAGTGGGCGTGGGAGACGGGGAGAGTATAAGAAATGGCCAGTTGAACAGGCTATTTACCATTTTACTCCAAATCTCTAAATCCAAACAGCTCAGACAAGTTGACATTGTGTACCTTTGCTTCCAGAGCCCACGGTCAGCACAAAGGGGATGAGCAGGTTGAGCAGCATCCCTTCACGTCGCTCTTGATTGGTAAAAGGAGAGATCACATGGTTGAGGGGGAAGTCCTCTTTCAAAGCCTGAGAGAAGATGAGATGACATTTTAGACAGAATATATTCACATTGCTCACAAAAAAATCGAAATTTAACAAGAAATGGTTATCAAATCTGGCCTGCAGCGCATTTCCCCACTTTAGAAAGTGCTCTGTGAATCGACTGCCACTTACTGCTCACTACTGTATCTTATTAGAAAACATGTTCTTTTGCAAAGGAGAAATGCTGCCTTAGCCAGGGAAAAAAATGTATGGGTTACTGTTTATGTTCAGTTACGTGTCACCGCATCACAGATGCTAAGTAACGTACAATCAAAGCAACTCATCCCACAATAAAGTGACTTTACAAAGCTGTAGATTCGCCAACACTGATCAGAGAATCAAACACAGGATTTGCAATGATAAAAAACACAAAGAGCAATTGGGGCGAATGACCAATGTCCATAAATGTTGTTAGCACTAGCATTAGCTACTGTATAGGGACAGCAGAGCGCAGCAGTAACAGGTCAAGAAGTAATTCGGAATGTTACTTTTGATTTTGAGTTCAGTGATGCTCTGTATTGAAATTCTTGTTCTAATAACCCTAACCCTGAAAGAGTGAGGAAACTAAAGAGTGGTATGATATGTAAAAGGAATCATAGTTCATTGGAACATCTTGAACCAGATGTGTTATATATTAGTTAGTGACCTGTATTTGCAGAGCCACCAGGCGGACCACAGCGGTGCTGAAAGGCAGAGGGGGCGACAGGTACGGGCTGAGGTGGAGGAGAGGGAGCCCATCTGCCACGCTGGAGGGGCCCACCACACCCATCACCTGCATCACACACACAGACACAAAGACACACACACGTACAGACACACACACGTACAGACACACACACGTACAGACGCACACACACACACACACGTACAGACGCACGCACGCACGCACGCACGCACGCACGCACGACACACACGGGGCAAAATCAGTAGGTCATTGCTCCCACAAGAAGATGCAGGGGGTGCAAAGGCATCTCTGCTGTCAGAGAAAAGATATGACTCAAACATGCTGGAATAGCTCTGAAAGTTTAGTTAATTCAAGTTAAGTTAGTTTAGTTTTGTTTTCCCCAGGGTTCTGTTCTTTGTCCTTGGTTCTATCCAATTCCATTCTTACGCCCTTAACAAAATCAAGAATTTCTCCATCACCACTGATAGCTACTCCATATCTCCCTCCCTACAGGTCAAGAGTCTGGGTGTCATTCTCGATAATACTTTCTCCGTTTTCTCCAACATTAACAACAGCACTCGCTCCGCTTTATTTCATCTCCGCAACATCCACTGCCTCCGCCCCTATCCCACTCCACAGGCCCCTCCCTCCCTCCACAGTCCACTGCAGTCCTGGTTCATAGTCTTGTCATGAATCCTCTCTGCCCTGGTCTGGACCAGTGCAAAACCACGAACACTGTACTGTAGCAACATCTCAAGTGGAAAAAAGCAAGAAAAATAACAATTGTGACGCCCCTAATCAAAAACTGTTTCAGAGCAACCTAGAACTGTTGTTTCCAGCCCATTCAGAAAAAAAACAAAAACAAACTGAATAATGTGTTAGTCATATTAGTTTTACAAAAAAAAAGGACTTTTGATAATAATGTTCACCTGAAAAACCTATTTAAAATAAAATCACAGATGCAGAAGATTAGCTTCAAACAAACTTGCCACAAAGAAAACACAGGACACTTTGGTATTAAAATGGAGCAAGAACAAGTTGGCCTCTGACCCACTGTATACTTTGTCAACTCGGTCCTCGAGAAAAGCTACCTCTGAACTATAACAGTCAATAGTTGTAAAATGCTCATGCATCTGATTTGCAATGCAAGAATTGAAAGTCATTTGGTATATTCTAAAACTCTCTATCAATAACCAAAAATCTGGGGCTTCGAGAGTTCTCACCAGATTGACGCAGACGTTGATGAGCGAGCGGAGATGAGGGAGGAAAGAGATGATTGGCTGTCGCTGCAACGTCAGGCAGATCCCCTCGATCAGGTTACTGGCCGCCTCCCACTCCACCTGTCTCCTACGGCAACCGAGCACAGCACAATTAGTTATGCATGCAGTCACAACACTCAGGCCAACTTTGTACGGAGGTTTAATTCGGGCTAACTGTAGTAACTCGTGATGCCTCTTTCTAATGTTGCTAACTCAGACTAACTTTTCCTCTGTACAGCTATCTCAGGCTAACTTTCTAATGCGGTTAACTCGGGCTTACTCTAGTATGGCACCAATTTCAACTTCTGGACAAATATGGTTTCCGGGGAGAATCCAGGAGCAACAACCACCACGACCAGATGTTCTTGAAGCCGGTGCAGTATTTCCTGTATGAAGTAAACCAGGAACACTGAAACGTCGGTAATGTGTGTATCCAAATTTACTCTGGAATAAAATTGCGGTTGAGCAACTGAACGCCTCTGAAGAGCAGTAGAGAGGAGCCAAACGCACACACTTTGAACGACAAGCCAGAGCTGCGTGCTGGACCTGATGGTGTGGCCACATCTGCCAATGCATCATGGGTAAATGGTGCAAAAGATTGAAAAGCTAATTTTGCAAAAAAAATCTCTTTTAAAAGGTTTTTAATGTATTATTAGATAAGCTGTAGACAAAACACATATGGGATAAGTGCATTTCTAACTGTTGTGTCATGATATATACATGTATACAACATTACAAACAGCAAAAGCTCACAGACACTTACACCACAGATGGAACACCTGTGAGGACATCTGGGCCTTTTCTCAGCCAACTGTAGGCTATTCATGCAGTACAGGTTTATTAATATGACATTGAATAGTTTGACTAATGCATAAAATAAGGGTCAAACAATAATGATAATAATCCAATATTACGGATTTCCAATAGAATGCAGTATCCTCGAATTTAGTTGGTCCCACTCTATCCACTCTCTATGAGCCAGGGAGCACAACTGCACATGCTCAGAAGGCCTGGCCACTGTGATGGAGCCCTGGAGGTTTCCCATTTCCAGCAACCATCACTCCAGCATCCAATGGAAAATGGTTTCAGATTTATACTAGCTATGCAGCTACAATCTGGACCAGTCTCCCTGAAAATCCTTTCTGAGTGGAGTTTGCATGTTCTCCTCGTGTCTGCATAGGTTTTCTCCGGGTGCTCCGGTTTTCCCTACCACTAAAAACATGTACAATAGGTCTGACATGTTGAACTGAACTGGCGACCCCGCTCCCATCTCTGTGTGGAATGAGAGACAGGTGCCCTCAATTGTAAACCGCTTTGTGACTCTGGTCTGTGAAAGGTGGTATATAAATAATGATTACTTACTTAAAATGTGATATTGTTCAAATCCAAGTTAAAGACGGTCCTGTTTAGCTGTGCAGACAACTGAAGGATTTTATCTCTATTTTTCGTTTTTAATGGTGATTTTGGTATTTGTTTTATGTGATGCTCTGTGCCTTGAGTGATGTGGATTATGAAGCGCTTTGTGTTGCTGTGTTGGAAAAGTGCTCTACAAATAAAGATTGATTGATTGATTATTAATCATGAACCCCATGAATGTCATCATAATCAATCATAAAGTCACAGCAGGGCCTCAACCCCCTCTCCTCCCCTCGTCCTCCCGCTGCGACACTTAAATATTTCAGTTCTAATGTCATGGCGCGGTCCGACAACCACAGACACGACACAGTGAACAGTATGACACCCACAGACAGCAGCACTTACAGCCTTGTACAATTTATCTACCAGCGCACCGCACACGGCACAGCACAGCACGTCACAGCAGCAGCAGCACGACACCAAGAGAAGACAGCGGTACCCCACCTGGTGCACAGAGCCTGCGGGCGCGCGCACCTGAGCGTGGGCATTTTGTGGATCTTGTTGAACATGCGGTCGAGCCTCTTGAGGATGAGGATGAGGGCGGGGCGCACGGCCTCGGAAGACCAGTCGGTGATGGGCAGCATCTCCATGATGTAGCGGCGCAGACCCCGACTCTCCATGGTCAGGGTGTCGTACGGGGCCAGCTTCAGCAGCGCGTGGGCGATCTCTGCGAGCCTGCCCAGACAAAACACAAATATGCAATCATGTGATTTGTTTGAGGAAGCTAAAATATAGAATCATGCGTAAAAGGATTTATTTACCACTTACTAAGTATTAAAATGTGCTACTTATTCAATTATTGTGCAAATTTGGGGAAATTCATATATTTTCTGGGGATAATTAACATGCAAATGTGAACAGATTTAGGGTCAAATGTAATCATGTTTTTTGTTTTGGGGATTGTCTGTGTTTTTTCTAAAGGATTTGTATCTGCTCTGCTCTGGAACTGCTTCTGCTTGCTGCTTATGCTACTTGCTGCATGCTATAGCTGTTCATAAAATAAACTCCAACATAAAAGAAGAACATTTTAAACGGACTGAGTAAATTCCTCTGCATATCCTCGAGTTGCCCTTTCAGCGTGGGGGCAATCACTAAACAAGAAATATGCGTGACTGTAAAAAACGGCTGCTTCCTCAGAGTTGATGGTACAACTACTCATAAACTTTCATCATTTACTCGCTCTTGTTAACTAGCTCTTGTTTACCAGCTCTTGTTTACCGAATAAATAGTCCGGTTTAATAGTCCGGGTCAACCATGATTGTTCTGAGGACGCGTGCACAGACACAATTAGCGCTACAGAGACAAACCACTTCATCAGTTTCTCTGTTCACCGTCATCTATAGTTCCAGAAGATGGAGTTACTGCTGCTCTGTACAGAACCTCATGTGTGACTTGATATCCAGCAGCTCCAGTGCAGTCACTCTCGGTTCTCCGGCCACGTTCTGCAGGATCTTCAGCCTGGGGCCACAGTGTTTGTAGAACTCTGTGCAGATGTTGAGCAGGGACTCTCGGGGCCGCCTGAACTCCTCTCGGGCGATCCGCTCGTCCAGCTCCTCCCTGGGCATGCCCTGGCCCTCCTCCAGAAGGTGGAGGTTGTCTCTAAGGAGTCGCACACAATCACAAGACAAATATTTATATATTTTTTAGAACGTAAAATAGATTCTCAAGTAGAGGACACATAGAAAGAACAACACTCCCAACTATTAGCAGAAGTGGCAGAAGTATAGAAATAATTATTGATAGATTGATTGATTGCACAATCTTCTGTACTTTGAACCAGGGAAATTCCAAAACCAATTTATAGCCAAACATTTCAAATCAACAGTTTGAAAATGGCTTCATAATTTATCTTTTAAAACAAACATTCAAGACTCATAGTTTTTGGTCGGTATTTCATTGAACAGTTTATGAGCACTGTCTGCATAAACAGCATTATGGCTGAATACTGACAATAATGAGAGAAAGAAACACATTGGAGGTAATCAAACATCTCCAAATTTCATTCTCTTTGCCAAAATCAGCTTTAATGTAAAGATAGAGTTATTCCCTCTCACCTGGTGTTGACGCCTCCTGACATGGCGTGATTCGCTGTAGTTCCGCTCTTGTGGCCCTGGTCACAGCGGGAAATCTGTGGTGCAGTCATCGGCCTGGTGCATTTCAAAAATATATAAAAATCTTTACATGCTTTTAAAAGTATAAACTACAGCAAAGTATACAGCCAATGCAACGTTTTGGGAAGCATTAGGGGGTTGCCTACTTAAAACAAGAGACCACTGTAATCCTAAAAACAAAGCAGTGGATCAACTTTTTATTACTTAAAATCTGTTCTTTCCCTTTTTTTGCTCAAACACATGGAACAAAACTGAGAATCTGCTGTTTCATAATGTCACCGTTACCTGCACAAACAAACCCATCTGACAAAGTTAGCCACCAAACTCAGATTTCAGCCTTTTGCATATTGTTCACATTTGCCGAGCTGCACCATGGCTCTGTGTGGGTTTGACATTTGGAACAACCATTTATTTTGGATTCAAATTTGTACTGAATAAATGTCATGAAAGAGAGTCCATACACATCTCTGCCCTAGTTCACATTTTGAGCAGAGACAGACATTTTGGTGCAGATATATGGATTAGAATATGTCACTAATGTAAATAACTGTTAACATGATACTTTATCCACTCCTGACCGTGTGAGAGTCTCAGAGCTGTAGAGCAGGGCCTGCAGGGAGGTGGCCAGGGCTGCGATGGCCGCGATCTCGTCCCGGGCTGCGGAGGCCGACTCCATGGTGGTGGTGTTACTCTTCAACTTCTGCAGAAAACAAGGGACCAGAGCCTCCAGCACCATCAGCATCTGCAGACTGTGGGGCACAAACAGTGTAAAACAGTGCTCTGGGATCATTTACTGCTGCTAATATTGCACATGACAGGAGTATGAGGCGGACTGGCCATCTGTGAATTCTTTAATGATATTTGAAAATGGTTATTTCTTGTACATGACATCGACTTTATTTCTGTAAATCACTTTGGGTTTTGCAGATGTAATTACATGTATTCAAACACTTTATTTTATAACAAAGCAAGATGAAATCACTGTATGAAGAAAAACGGTTCAAATAATTAAAGATATGTATGTTGTAAGTATGAACAAAACCTGGCCTTTGTTCTTTTTAAGCCTTTCTCCTTGAGGGAGCAAAAGCCTTGCCTAAATTATGTTCTAATAAGTCTAACTTTTGAGAATAAGAAGCCAACATCTTGAGATGGACATATTAAATGACTGGATGGCTGACCATAGCTGTATTTTTGAGGAGGCCATTCCGTAGCGATAAACCGGTAGATTGCGATTGACGTATTGAGCACCCCGAGTGGATGCAGGATGGGTCAAATGCAAAGACACATTTCCCTCGGAATAATAAAGTACACCTTAACCTCTATGATCTAAAGCCTTGGATGACATTTCTACAAAAGAATCATTCTTCTTTTAGTGTAATACATTTCCTACACATCATAAAAAAATATCTCCACTATTTCTGAAGAGTGCCTTCGTATTAACGTAATATTTTGTTTAGTCCCGTGTCCAATTCTTACTTGTGTAAAATAAACTCTTTCATGGTCATGCTGCTCTTAATTCTGACACACCTCTCTTTCTCTCTCTACCGCACCTCTCTCTCTCGCTCTAGCACACCTGTCTCTCTCTCACTCTCCCGCACCTCTCACTCTCTCTTGCTCTACCGCACCCCTCTCTCTCTCTCTCTCTTGCCACCCACCCACAAGCACAAATGCTGATGCTTAATGCTTAATGGTAAATTAGAGTAGTATATATTGTACCTTCTGAAAGACTCAGGTGCGTAAGCGGCCACAGTGACGCACAATTTGATGGCTTCACTGATAGAGAAGGCCAGGTCTTCGTTTCCATAACAGAAGTCTAGAGCAGAGAAAACAGCTGGGTCATTTCAGGTACATACAAGGTGTGTATTTGTGCAACAGAAAGCAGACGTTACCCATGGAACGCAGTGGCTTCTCTGCTTTGACCAGCTCCAGAGCGTCCAGGGCGTCCTGCGTCTCCCCCTCCAGAGAGACCAGCAGGTCGAAAAGGCACTGGGCAGACACGCCTTTGGAGAGGCCTGTGCTGGTGCTGGTCTGTAAGTAGGACAGGATAACGCATTCAGTTTGTCTTAAATATGTACAGGGAATCAAAAACTAGATATTATCGTGTAGCATTGCCAAAAAGGGTTAAATGAGGGATGTTTTTAGACAAAGCTAAATGTCAAGGCCTGGATGTTTTTAGACAAAGCTAAATGTCAAGGCCTGGATGTCTATTTACGAGCTTTGATGAGAATGACTTTGTGTCGTGAATATAAGCTAATATACTGTATGTGCCGCGAGATGTTTTCAATAAAAAAAGTGTGCCTTGGCTCGAAAAAGATTGAAAAACACTGTTTTAGAGTACTGTCACTAATTGGTTAGACACTAATTAGTTAGACTTACTGACATTACTTGTTGATTTTAAGTAAATATTTGTATGCCGCACAGAAGATACCACAAGTATGTTGTCGTTATCCATCGTTAACAGTCAGGAGGGTTATTTATCCCATTCACATGTTAAAAATCACTGAAATGAAGACGGGAAACCATCAATAAAGTATCTATCTATCTATCGATCTATTTGCCTCATATTAGGCCTCAAACCCTGTCACTGACTTTAAGCCTACATTAGCTTGAAGTACATTACAGGGCACCGACACTTCTATTCAGGCATTGAAGGATTCTCTGGGTGTTTGGAGCATACAGGAGCCAGCAGCCAACTTAGAAGCGAAGGAAAGAAAGCACAATCTTGTGGTGTGGCTTGACTGTGCTTGACTGGATCTATTCCACACAAACTGATTAAATGGACGAATCTTATAATCCTTTTATTTACATTCAGCGGATAGTCACCAGAAACTTTAGCGACATGAGCTTGAGTTCCCAAACCTCACTTTAACAAGGTTCCAGCTGCTTATGTCAGCAGCCTGAAAAGAGGCTGTTGCTTTGCCCTTTGCCTTTGTTCTCAGAACTAGGCATTCAGTAATAGGGAATTTCATTTATTTTGTAAGCAAGATGGGTTATGGCTGAACTAGAACCAACAGAAAAGTGTGCAAGGATGATATTCAAACCCCAGTTTCTTTGTTTACATCCCCATGAGGCTTACGCTCAGGATGGCAGGATTAACAAAATTCCAGGTAATAGGATATTAAGTGCTTTGACTGCACTTCCACACAAGCTGTTATCTCAATAAAGAACTTGATTTTCTTTGCCTGTATCCATGAGAATCATCTTCACTTCGAATTTCTGCCACCAATGTAATACTCCCAGTGCTCTTCAAGATGCTTTTAATATCAAGCTGCCAAAACAAGCTGCTGTTTGACACAACTCACGCTAAACTCACAGAGATTGTCAGACGCAACAAACTGAAGCTAGTCTTTTCACAGTGTTACCAATACCAACACAAACATCTCTTGTGGCAAAGTGCCCTTCAGAACAAAGCAAGAAGTCCTGCTTTGAATGGGACAGGTTACTGGCTGGGAGGCCATCTGAACAGTATTTCAATTTTCTGATTGTGGGGTGCTTAGCTTTCAAGTAATCCACACTAGACAGTCACCTTTGCCACTAACTTTGTATCTGCAGCAACAGCAGACTTACGTTTTATATTATCCTGGTCCCTGTCAATATCTCTTGCTGCAATTTTTTTGATACAGTGCACTTACTGTGAACTCCAGCAAGGGCGCGACACTGGCGAAGAGCTGTAAGATGAAGGGTTTGCGATGGAGGATGTAGAACTGTCGGCAGCAGAACTCAATGCCTCTCCTCAGTAACGGGTTGCTCTCATAGTCTGCATACACCTACAACACAAGGAAAAAGTTGCATTACTCATTTCACTCGAGGCAGCAGATAAAGCAGAAGAAAAAGACATTCCCAATTCACATCATACACTCTACCGTCTCTACGGACTATAATTTTGGTTTTTCATGTGTACACATATTTATAATAAAGTACAATGAATACTTACAAAATTAACAATTTATATTCTCCTTATCTTTATATCTCTTCCGATCGTCTTAAGATAAAGTGCTAATACATTGTGCATTTTGCCCACAACTATTTTAAATCTACTTGTCGCATCCATGCTTCTGTACGACAAACAAAGATCCTCCTCCACTAGGCCCAGCTCACAATCTCCATCAAACACCTCCTGATGTCCATATCAAATAAATACTGGTCGGTCATGTTCCAAGTTCAGAAAAGCAATGGTATTGTTGCTTTCTTCTTTGTGTATGAAGAGCACAACAATACTATTGTGCTGTCTGTTGTTGCCATCGATGACTGACAACTACAGTAAAACTATGTACAAAAGGATGAACTGTAAGTAAGTGGTAATGTTTATTTATATACCGCCTTTCACAGACCAGAGTCACAAAGCGGTTTACAATTGTTATTTTTGGGCACTTGTCCTCTCACCCCACACAGAGATGGGAGCGGGGTCGCCAGTACAGGAGGCGCATGCCAGACCAATTGTACATATTTTTAGTAGTAGGGGAAACCGGAGTACCCGGAGGACCCTACGCAAACACGGGGAGAACATGCAAACTCCACTCAGAAAGTCCCTGGTCCGACCGGGATTCGAAGCCAGGAACTTCTTGCTGAGAGGCGAGAGTGCTCTCCACTCACTAAAATATTTTATTTTAGACGTTAAATAAGAAATGTTTGAAATGGAGTAATTTGTCCCTTTTCAGAGTAAAACCAAAAAACATTTTACAGTTACTGCTCAGAATCGGTAGCCTGGCTCTGCCAGACCCTTGTAGTTCCGCCATGCTCCACCAGAGGCGTTTGGCTGAACCACATGGGTCTGGTATCGACGCCATAGCAAACGCCTTCCCCAGATTATCTTTTAATCGACCAATCAGGATTGCCGGTGTTACGTGGGGTTTGCACTGCCTCTCAAGTTTCTCTCATGCAGCAGCGAGAGGAATCCAAGATGGCGGACGTAAAGTCTGCAAATCTTTTTAAAAGAGTAAATACGATCGAATTAAGACACGCATATCACTTTTAATGCAATTTGAGGCGAGATCTTGATGGTTCTATGTTGATATATGTGTGTTTTAAGAGTCAAATGTTCCTGTAAAGTTTGGTTGAAGCACTGGTTCAGTGTTCCTGTTTACACACGATGCAGCAGGGTTGCCAGGTTTGGTGGTTCCCGCATATTTTTTTCCAAGAGACTTGTAGGTATTAGATAAACAGAAAGACAATAAACAGAATCATGATAGCCCAAGTTGATTACATTACGTTTTTAGCCAAAAAATCATTCTGAGTGTTTTTTTTTTTCTTGCGGATTTTGGGGTGGAAAATCTTGCTGGGATTTGGCAACCTATGGGAGCCGTGTGCTTCGATGTGAGTGGTTGAAAGCAGACTTCATTCAAGATAACGGACAAGTGGTCTATCCAATCACATTCAAGGATTTTTTTAACAAGGCCCTGCCTTCTGAAATCCAACCACTATGGCTCAGTACCAGACTCATGTGTGAAGTGCAGGGAACTACATGGGTCTGGCCAGAGTCAGGCTACAGAATCGGAGCATATGTGAGATTTTCTGCAAAATTGCTTTTAATTGGTCCCTTTTGCTTTTGTTTTACTGACAACTTTTTCACTTTTTTCAAAATATTATCTCTCAAAAACTCATTTTGAATAAGACGATGTTTTGTAAAGCCTGGTTCACACAAAACAATTTTAAAATTGTCGGCCAATTTTTTCTCTGTGTGAGACCTCACACACGGAGATAAAAAAATCAAGGGTCTAACCACTTTGGTCGTACAGTGTGTGGTGCGCTGCCACACGGCAAAATCACGCAAACCACAAACATCACACACGAACCGATTCCCAGCGTGACTTCAGAGTAAACAATCATGGCGGACGAAGAGGATGCAGTGGCAATAGTTTGTTTTTAGCAGAGAAAAGACGTAATCAAAAGAAAAGGCGATGGTCAAAGAAGTGTAGACAACGCGAGCATGGACTATACTTGCTACATCCTGATATGGAGGTGAGTTGTTTTTTTTTACGGTGTTTCCTCGCCGCCTCGTCTCGTCTTCTGATTGGCTACACGCAACGCGCTCGTCTGTCCTCGGGGGCCACCACACACGAGGAGAAATCGGGCCAAAACAATCCTACATGTTGGATATCCCCGATATTGAGATCGGAGCAGTCCCAAAGTCCTTCCGAGCGACGAGCGCAGTCTTAACACACCACACACGGCAGGAAAATCCATCAGATTTTTTGTTACGATATTCGGAGCGTTCTTACGATTGTCGTAGGGGTAAATCGCGTCCAAAATCGGCCTAATTATCCTGCCGTGTGAACCAGGCTTTAGGCAGTGTAGTGTACATTCAATACAATTAAATTATATTCGCAGAGCCCATAATCACAACAGTAGTTATCTCGGAGCACTTTGCAAAGCTGTCGATTCGCCAACACAGGTCAGAGAATCAAACGGCGCATACATACTGATGACCAATGTCCATAAATGTTGCACATGTGAACAGTGTGGGGACAGACCTGCAGCATGGTGGGCAGGATCCACTGGTAGCCGCTCAGAGAGAACAGATGGTTGAAGTGCACGGCCGTGTTGATTGCAGTGGCGGTGTACTGCCTGAGGAGGGAGCTGTCCTCTGGGTGCAGCAGCAAAGCGCCATTAAACACGTTGAGGAACAGCATCATCTCGTCTCCCCAGGGGTATTCACTGGGCATGCCCAGAAACATCTCCTCCAACAGCTTGATCCACAGCACCTTGTGCAGCGTGTCCAGGCCAAACAGCTCTTTACCTACACACATCAGCAATATTACATTTTATTATACTTGATTTTATTTTATATTAATTGTTTTAATTTTATTTTACCGGTAATTGATCTTGATTTGATTTGATTTGAATTGTTTTTATCTAAGCTGGCAGACATTGTATGTTTTAATGTGTTACTTTTATACGTGCAGCACTTTGGAAACATGTTTCATAAAATGTGCAAAATACAGAAAGTGGATTGGGTTGGATTGGATAGTGTTCAGAAATCTGTCAGTGAGCACTTCTCCTTCGCAGAGATAAAGTCCTGGGT
This sequence comes from Knipowitschia caucasica, assembly GCA_964034765.1. Lineage (NCBI taxonomy): Eukaryota > Metazoa > Chordata > Actinopteri > Gobiiformes > Gobiidae > Knipowitschia > Knipowitschia caucasica. The sequence goes on along the minus strand of OZ035844.1, from coordinate 5,292,239 downwards.
TAGGATTGTTAAGGGTCTAGGGCTCTGACCTTGCGGTTCATTAAAGAGACTGAACTCGGCGTCCACAGCGGTGCGGGGGAACGAGGGCAAGCGGAGCAGGTCCTCCTGAAGAAGGGACACGTGGGACTGTTTGTGCACCGCGGGCATGTTCTGAGTAAGAGAGATGAGGAAGAGGACACGGCCCACCTCCTCCAGCTTCCGGGAGAACACCTGTGCACAGGACGAAGAGCCCACATCACATCACTGCACACGTGTGACATCACATTATTATTCCACTGATAATTGATAAGATATTTTATGTAACCCATGACAGCCAAATTGTAGAAATTATATAATTTGGTTTTATTGTTTATAAATAAAATTGGTGTTGGCAAATCTCTTTGTTAATTATTTTCTTGTGCGGCAGGGTAGTAAAAAGCACATTGGCCCATCCTTAGCTCAAACCATTTTGTTTTAATCCTCACTAATATGAATGTGTGTACCTGCTTCTGGATGAGCTCCTGGCCTTTATCAGGAAGCATGTGGACCAGGTTGAGCTGAGGAGACACTGATCTGCGAAACGGGTAGATGTCTCTCACGTACGTCTGCAAAAGTGGCAAAGAAATCATCAATCAGTCATTTCTGTGCAAATTTCACCTGAATGAGTCAATCCATTTACCTTGGAGTAGTGGATCAGGTTCCATCTCTTGTCCATAAGGAAGTAGTGCGCGGACCTGGCCTCAGGGATGTTGAAAAACTCCAGACACTCCTAACAAACGATATAAACATAACCCAAATGAAACTTGACAAAAAAGGACAAATACTGGATATGTCCAAATAAAAAGGTTTACTTTGAGTAGGGCTTCGAACTGCGTGTCCTCGTGAACGGGCAGCTGTGTGGGGATGTCGCACTCATTCTGCCCATGGACCACCAGCGTTTTAGTCCCTGCATTGACGGCCACACGGAAAGAACACAGTCAAAACAAAGAAATCATATGACTCGGTCTGCACACAGTCAGCTGAATTTCTGTTCTTGGTCAAATACTTATTTTCCATTATTCAAATAAAATGTTTAAAATGGGATTTGCTGGATTCTATTTCACATTATTCCAGTCACTGTTGAAGTCAACCCATGATAACAAATCAAAGACATAATTTGGTTGACCATAGGATACCATCGATGGGTTAATTGACTCTAGTGTTACCCAACCGTTTTGAGATTACAATCATAAACATAAAGATTTGATTTTGAATTTATCACTGAAAGTTCACACACAAGTGAGAGACAACTGTGAAGTGAAAGTAAAAGGATTGTGATTGGGCACCTGCTCTCGAGGGCATTACAAGAAGTGAATGGGTTCTAAACACATTTCAGCTCTGCACATGCACGGAATATGTATATTTCTACATCAATAAAGTTTATCTTATATTATCTTATCTTACAAAGGCTGAAGAAAGCATGAAGTATGATACTCTGTAATCTGGAAGCTGGTTGTACTGACTCTGAGAGAGCGCTCCAGAAATGAGAACTTTTGGCCACTGAGTTACAGACTCTTTGTCGTTCATGCATAGCTTCACAAGAGGAATAGGATGGACCATGGAAAAGACCATTTTCATGATCCGTCTGTATGTAATGGCTAATGCAGCACTGACTCAGCCCCACACTTTTCAATGGTCTTGCACCCTTTTTTTCTTCCACATTTATTCCTTTCTCTTAACTTTTCTATGAATGTGCTTTAATTCTCGAGTCAGCAGTTTTCCACATGATTCTGAATTCCACTGAACCAGACTGTGACCATTTAAAGTCTGGAGGTTTTTGACAGGGTATCGGCTGATGACAGGGTGACACTTTGATAATATCGCCCCTTTTCACAATATAGTGATAAAATGAGCTTTTGACAGTGGGGCCATCACAAGAAAAACAAACAAACAAAGGCTAACCATACCATTAACTATCTATCTATATACATTTATTTAACCATCTATCTATCTATTTATCTATCTATCTATATTTATCTATATACATCTATCTATATTTTATGTCACTTTCCATGCCATTAGTTTTGCATTGTAAGTTGTATTTCAGAATAAAATGATGTTTTTCACTAAATTCCAACTATGGGTTTGGTCTGTATGTGTGAGAGGGACTGACCGGGCATGGAGGCGGTCACCAGCAGCTTGACCTCACACTGCTCCTTCTTCATGGTCTGTTTGAGGTCTTTGAAGAAGAGCCCCTCCACGTAGCGCACCACCTCCCACAGGAAGGTCAGCGTGGCTGAAATGGCATCCATCCCCCACTCGCATGGCGTCCGCACAAAGTACATGATGAGGCCCACCTGCAGGAAAAACATGCATCCACAACTTCAAAATAAAATAATAATATAAATGAATCATAAAAGGGTCTGATGGTCCGACATATTTTCTACTTAAGTAAAAGATAATAACTTAGCTGCTGGGGTATTTCATTTCCCTGACTCCCTCACTCTCACATGCATTTTTGGCCTAAATCACATCTTTAGATCAGCTTTTGAAGACAGAAAATAAAAACATAACATAACAATGGAAAAGAATTAAATACATCTTAAATATAAATTATATATTTATATGTATTTAAAACATTTTTTTTTTGCAAATTTCCTTTCAGTTTGGTTATATTTTTGTTGAATATTTTGACTTCCTAGTTGTAAAATATGACATCACAGAAAGAAATACCTGTGTAATAAACAAATCCAAAATGCATATACATACAATTATGAACCATATATTTTGAACATATTTAGGGGAGTAAATAATCAAACATGTGTCATACTGACACTTCTTTCTAATTGTACATAATATATCCTACACTAACATGCTGCACATTTCTTACTTTTGCACAATTCTTGAGTGTTCGTGTCCTTGCCAATGTGACATGTACATTTTCCTGTGTGAGATAAATAAAGTCTTATCTTATCTTATCTTACTTAATGATTAGCTGAAAACAAGTGTATTTCCAAACTGTGGTTTCATCGGTTTAGGATTCTCATTAAAGGTCCCATAGGGTTTTGGTAACTAGTATTTAAAACACAGTTACTTTCTGAAAATCATGTAATACATACTTTCTCATATTTTGTAAAATGTTGTGTCCACGCATCACACATCCAACAAGTCCAGGCGAACGGCAGCGAGCGCACGGAGGACACTGGTTTAACAACATGGAGGAGTCAGACTTGGAATCGGCCTCATGTCATTCAAAGCAATCAGGACATGGACGTTCAATCACCATTTCATTCTATTTTCTTCTAAGTGCTATTGTAAAAAAAAGCCCCCACAGCAACCACCAAACTAGCATCAGCTAAACGTAGCAATCTACTGAGTGTGCTGTGTGTGTGAGACTGTGTGTGTGTGAGACTGTGTGTATGTGAGACTGTGTGTGTGTGAGACTGTGTGTGTGAGACTGTGTGTGTGAGACTGTGTGTGTGTGTGAGACTGTGTGTATGTGAGACTGTGTGTGTGAGACTGTGTGTGTGTGAGACTGTGAGACTGTGTGTGTGTGACTGTGTGTGTGTGTGTGTGTGTGTGTGAGACTGTGTGTATCAGACTGTGTGTGTGAGACTGTGTGTATGTGAGACTGTGTGTGTGTGAGACTGTGTGTGTGAGACTGTGTGTGTCTGAGACTGTGTGTGTGTGAGACTGTGTGTGTGTGACTGTGTGTGTGTGAGACTGTGTGTGTGTGAGACTGTGTGTGTGTGAGACTGTGTGTGTGTGAGACTGTGTGTGTGTGAGACTGTGTGTGTGTGAGACTGTGTGTGTGTGAGACTGTGTGTGTGAGACTGTGTGTGTGTGAGACTGTGTGTGTGTGACTGTGTGTGTGTGACTGTGTGTGCTGTGTGTGTGCTTTGTGAGACTGTGTGTGTGTGTGCTGTGTGTGTGCGAGACTGTGTGTGTGTGACTGTGTGTGCTGTGTGCTTTGTGAGACTGTGTGTGTGACTGTGTGTGTGTGCTGTGTGTGTGTGCGTGTGTGTGTGAGACTGTGTGTGTGTGACTGTGTGTCCTGTGTGTGTGTGAGACTGTGTGTGTGTGTGTGTGTGAGTGTTAGTGACTGTGTGTGTGTGAATGTATGATTGTGTGTCTGTGTTATTGCCTGTACGTTACCAAGGTTATAGATATTTCTAGAGGGTGCAGTGACCATTCTCGAGGAAAGTCATAAAAGGCATTGATCCAATAAATGTATTCTAAGTATTCTGAATACAGTTTTATCTAAAGTAATGGAGTACTTTACAGTTTTGGAGTACGTTGGATGGAGTACGTTTTCAGTATTCTGTAACGATATACATTTTCAAACTATTTTACCCAACACTGCCCATATTACGCTTTTTGACTTTTGATTGCAGTGCTTTTGTCCTTCATACTCATGCCAGGAGTAGTTTATCATTGATTCCCTAAAGCTTTAGTTAGAGAGCGATATTTCTCTTAATGCATCATCTCAAGAAATGCTGCACACGTTGTTTATATTTTCAGTGATTTCATATTAAGTGGGGTCTAGTCGAGTCAGCCAGACCATGTGAGGAATGCAGAGCTCCCCCAGCCAGATAAGAGTTGTTTGGAGAAGGAGATTGATGTCAGACCAGACCAAGACCAGACCAGACAGAGTCCGGAGTCCAATGGGCTAGCTGGAGTACGCGCCTCCCAAAACCAGAAAAAGCTGGATCAGACTGGACCAGTCTGGGACCTGTGACGTCATCAGACTTTCTGATAGAAACTGCTCGGAGGAGATTTTCAGGCAGTCTGAGCAGGGATAGTTAGACAGGGAACATCGCAGAGCGCCTGGATGTCCCCTGCACATTTTTCAGGCCTGGAGGGACAGTTAGAATGGCTCAGCATAGGGTTAGTTTTAGAGAATTTAGGGCTCCGAGAGTTTTTGTATCAATATTTAATTGTAAAGAGAATTAAATGTTCTATTTTTAACTCCTGCATTCTTGGCCTTATTTCTGTATCAAATTCTGAACACGTCAGTCAAATCATTTTTTGACATCAGATGGTGACCCTTGACGTGATTTGATACAGAAAGAAGACGCAAGATGAGCTCAGATAGATAGACTGGGTCTGTTGGGTCTGGGGGCTCTCTACTCTGCAAAACACAGGTAAGCAGATACCATTTCTAAAATCTGCACATTGTTTTAAATAGAAGACAGAGAGATCTCGGCCCAACATGACTGCAGGTGTGGACAGACCCGCCGTGATGGGCGTTTTATCGGACGCGATAAAACAATAGTCAGGTTTATTTGACGTTTTACCTTGAGGGAATTTTGGGGTCCCCTCTAAAAAAACAAAAAGGGAAAACAAAGTCCACAAGGGTTTTAGAAGTGCAAAAGAGGCACACCGTTTTAAAGTGCAAAAGAGGCACAAGTGTTTAGTGAAATTAGAAATAGGGACAGTTAGGGTCAGGAAAAAGGGTACATTTAATTTAAACAAAAAAGCCAAGTATTTAAAACTGTTCGATTTTGACTATTGAATAATAATGATCTGATTAATGAGGAAAAAGAGAGCCACTTGGCTGTAAATACGAGTTTCCATGTGGAGAAATGACCAGATCAGTTATGGAAGTTCTCTTGTATTGTGATGTAATGTTTCAGTAGTTACAGAGGTATTACGAAAAAGATCCGGCTGTACCTAGTGATGCATTCTTCATGTAAGCAAATTGTAATGTTTTCCATTACTGACGTATTTAAATAAATGTAAAGTGTCGTTTGACGTGAGAGAACTCTCACCACTGATAAAACATTGTCACGATAAAAAACGAGGAAAATGTAGCAAATTTTAAAGGGGATGTTCATGAATTTGGTGTATTTCAGTCGTACATGTACTCCTCTGTTTGAGAAGCCACAAAGCCCCTCCTTCTGCCTCCTTCTGCCTCCTGGCTCCCTCTCTGAAAAATGCTTGCATACAGGCCACTCAGCCCCCCCCCCTCCCTCTTTCTGTCTGCTCTCTCTCTCTCTCCCTCTCTCCAGTTAAGAAAGAGGCATACCAAATATTTTTTGTAGAAAATTACATTTATACACACGATAATGTTACTGTCATGGAGTCATATGATCACAGAACTTTGAGTTAGATTATAAAGAGGCATTGTGTTATTCTTTTGACCATCTCCAAACGTCTAGACAAGTTATTAAACATGTTTCCCAACGTTTTGGTGATATAAAATTTAAACTGATCTTAAAGAACAGTATACTTTTGGAAAAATAGAGCTTAGGATAGCAGTTGAATACAGATTTGGTTTTCAGAATTTAATGTTTAAAATGTTAATAGTAATTATTTCATAGGTTTATTTAGATTCGTAATTAATCATTGGTTTTGTATTGTATTAACACACTTGTTTGTGTTTCTTGTTTGTCTGTTTTTTCTGAGAAAACTTCTGTCTGTTTCATTGGCCGATCGCCAAAATCGTCCCTGCCACAAACCACAACCGAGCATCATCATCATCATCATCTCCAGCAGTATCGGCTGCAGCAACAGCAGCAGCATCATCATCATCCGCAGCAGTATCGGCTGCAGCAACAGCAGCAGCATCATCATCATCATCTGCAGCAAAGTACAGGCCACAGACTTTTGCACAAACTGGGTGAAGTTATGTGCAGGAAGAGGAACGGTGTGTGAGCCGAGCAGAAGGACACGACACATTTGGGTGTGTCAGATTGAAAGAAGAAGAAAGAAGAAGAAAGACATGAGAAAAGTTGTCGAAAGAAGAAGAAAGTGATTGAAAAGGAAAAGACATTATGAGAAAAAGTTATCGGAAGGAAAAAGAAAGATTGATTGAAAAGAAGAAGAAGAAAGAAAAGTGATTGTTTGAAGAGGAAGAAAAAAGGCATTGAGGCAAAGGCATTGGACACTTTGAGACAAAAGACATTGAAAGACGCCATGAGTAAAATAAAGAGACATTAACAGACATTTGAGGAGGACGTGGCCGGGCAAATGAGACAGACAGAAGGTAATATACAGACAGGCAACAAACGCACAGAGACATATTAAGTCATATTTACACATTTAGCTAGGTCATTCGTTCATAACACCACATTTAGCTGCATGAAAGAATACAGGACAATCGTTAAAATTAATTAGACTCTTGCTTTAGCATGAGACACAAGGAGATTAGAACAGCAGTATATTTAAGGTAGAGGAGCTCTATTATTGAAACTAGTATTATTATTTAAAGTTATAGACGCGGAGAAGTTTAGAATTATTGATTTTAACTGCATGATCTTGGTAATACGGATATTTAAGGCAGTGTATTTCAACCTCTGAACCGTGGCTCGTTAATCATTTAAGAACAATCACATGCACAGTTGAAACTGGTGCTAGAAAGAGAACTGCAGCTTTTAATGGACGCTGCATTTAGTACAAAATGGTTTGTTCAGACAATTAAAGTTTGAAAAATGATTTAAAGCATTTCTAAATTTTGGCTAAAGGTGATATTAGACCATTTTTGATGGCACACTAACGCACCACTGTCCATTGGTTGAAAACAAGGATGTAGGGACATTTTATGAAATCTTTTATGACATGTTTCTCTTCCAAATAGCTAAATTAGAAACAATTAGGACAATTATGTCTTTGATACAACTGTTGGCAGTTTATCTGAGACATGATTGGTGCAAGTACACACACATAAAACAATGGTCTTTTCTCCACATGAACGTGAAACAAGGGTGAAGTATTAAAGTTTGAGACTAATTCAAATTTTTAATGAATCCGACCTGGCTTTACTGAAAAAGAAAAAGAAGGAAAAAACATTTATTGCACGTGCATGAGTTTTTTTTAAGTAACAAGAGCTCATTAAAGATATAGGGGACACAGTCTGTGATAAGCCCGAGTACAGACCACGTGGTTTAAACACTAGAGTTTGAAATGGATCCTTTTAGGAAAAATCTCTTAAAGCTCTGCATGTTCTGCAGGCTCTGAAAGTTGCAACAATAAAATAACTCATGAGACAATTGTAATTGGACATGGAAAAATATAACAAAGTTAAAATTACAGGCCTTCTGTGTTATGTCTATATGTTTGTGTGTGTTATATGTTTGTGTGTGTTATATGTTTGTGTATGTTATATGTTTGTGCGTCATGTCAAGTACACTACGTTGACCTTAACAAACTCTGGACCAATATACTAACTGGGGAGTCGGCCTGTGTGTGTGAGTGGGATGTGGAGTGTGTGATGTGAAATGAGGAGTGAGGACGAGGAGTGCTGAACGGAGAATGGAATAACAAATGTTTCTGTAATGTTTTAATGTGATCATGGAATAATTATTTTTTGTCAACAGCATACGGTGTAAGTACTAGAGATTCAAAGATAACAAGCTTTATTGAACAGGTGTAAAAGTGAGAGTACTCTGGGATGAGTACTCTGAGAAAAGTACTCTGAGAAAGTACTCTGAGATGAATACCTTGCTGAAGGTACTGGGAGTCCCTCCCTCTGCTGTTTGTCCTGACAGTGATTCGGTCCAACCGCAGTGAGCGGGCATTGGACGGAGGACAACTTTGGTTTGTAACTCACATTTAGTGGAGTATAAAATTAGAAACATACATTTTGTTAAGTCTGTATTTGGCTACAGCCTCTGCCCTGATGTCACACACCGTCTGTCAATGCAGTTATGTTTTACCCCATTGGAAAAAGATTGACAGGCCGCTAAAAGCCAGGGAAAGTGGGCATTTTTTGTGTTCTAATGTGTCTTTTTCAGATGAGAGATAAACTACACCTGCTTCAGGGATGACAGTAGTATGGATCATGAGGAAATGAGCCTCTACTTTGGCACCAAAGCCCACAATATGAATTGAGGACGATCCGGGAGGAACAACTGGAGAATGATTGGAACAGTAAATCTACACACACACACAGATGCATGTTTTATACTTGGCCCACGACCAACAGAGGGAGTATAGTAATGTTATTGTCATAGGTGGTCATGGTCCTTAACCTTCTAAATCATTAGAAAGAAGTGTAAAACATATATTTACAAAATTCTATATTTGTCCCATAGGGGGTCATTCTAAATTTAGTGTTGTGCAAATTCAAAAGGAGAAATAATAGCGCTTATAACATCAAACAGATATACTCGTTAAGATAATAGATCATATAATAATAATAATAGAATAGAATGAAATAGTCTGGAGCTGTAATGTCATTGGATTCGAGGAGCTATAGGTTGAAAAGTCGCTAAGAAGAGGTGTCAGAATAAACAATAGTAATAATAGTTAGAGTAGTGAATAACCATCCATCCATCCATCCATTTTCTTCCCCTTAATCCATTTCTGGGTCGGGGGGGGGGGGGGGTGGCAGTCAGAGCTGCACCCAGTCCACAGAGCACCAGCCCCTCACTGATCCTCCTGCAGGTGGTGAGTCCACCGGAGTGAATAATTAAAATAGTTCTATTGTGGAAATAAGTATCAATAAGGTCAAATTGTTCTAATAACTAAAGTAAAAAGGAATCAAATGGAGTCAGATTTTAGATGTTTCTGTTTTCCACATCTGTAGGAACTAGTGCAGATGTGTTTATAGAGAGTAGTATTAAAATGCAGACATAGAACGACAGGCTTTAACAAAATTTTAAATCTAAAAATAGCTAAAATATAACATTGCTCTTGACGCAGCCTCTGAGCTGCTCCATTGGAGAACAGGTTAAATGTTATTGTTTATTACAAACAGCTGATGTATTCACACATATTAAGCTTGGGACAACTCTTTAAACAGTTATAAGAAAAGTGACAGAAGTCACAAATTAGAAATATGCCCTTTGCTCAAGCTGCAGCCGAGCTTTGGAGTTAAAAAAAAATAGCGTAAAAATAGAAATAGATAAATGCATCAACCATAGATGCTTTCAAAAATAGAGATTATTTTTAGCCAGTGCTAATAGCAAACGGTAAAAGGACCATTTCCTTCATATTATGTCCAAAAGTATTTACTTCAAAGGTAGATAAAGTTCATTACAGTTTATGCACAGGTTTATTAGATACTGTCAAATTCGCTTGTTTCAAACATGAATGTTAACAATGCCAAAAGTTAATGAGATAGATTAGAAACAACAGAGATTCAAAAACATTTAAAAGCATTTTGATGTATTTGGGTAAAGCACAAAAGTAGATATTTAGGTATTTTTGAGAATTTAAAAAAACTGTTGATTTGTCAGCAACAGATTAGAGAATCAAATACCGTTGTATAGGGACTGACCCCAGAGAAACCTGCTAAAATAGATTAGCTCCTGTACGGATAATACCAATTTGATTAACGATGTACATTTATCCCAAACGGTCTGAGAGAAGGAAGTGACAGCACTTCCTGGTTCAACAAAATGTATTTGGAAAAATGAGCAAAGCCCCACGAAATGGCACAAAGCCACTGATAATGACAGCAAACCACAGTATAGACAGATTTATTAGATAAAAACATATGTTTAAGAATAGGGCTCAATAAAAGCAAAATATGCAAACATATTTGTAAATAGATTAGAATAGTTTAAACTATAGTGAATAGATTCAGTGCATACATTACAGACGAGGTTGAAGAAAGACTCAGAATGACAGCAGTGGTCATCAAAGAGTTTAGTGAAGGAATGTTTCGAATGTGGTTTGTTGTGTGTTGTTTGTCTTCTCTGTATTAATTCTTCACAGATAACGAGCCAGAACCAAGGCGATGATGGAAGAGTTCCCCAGTCCCGTCACCCAGAAGGGATATTGAAAGATTGTGACCTAAATTGGTTTAATATAGGTCAAAAGAGGGAATAATGCATCATCTCAAGAAATGCTGCACACGTTGTTTATATTTTCAGTGATTTCATATTAAGTGGGGTCTAGTCGAGTCAGCCAGACCATGTGAGGAATGCAGAGCTCCCCCAGCCAGATAAGAGTTGTTTGGAGAAGGAGATTGATGTCAGACCAGACCAAGACCAGACCAGACAGAGTCCGGAGTCCAATGGGCTAGCTGGAGTACGCGCCTCCCAAAACCAGAAAAAGCTGGATCAGACTGGACCAGTCTGGGACCTGTGACGTCATCAGACTTTCTGATAGAAACTGCTCGGAGGAGATTTTCAGGCAGTCTGAGCAGGGATAGTTAGACAGGGAACATCGCAGAGCGCCTGGATGTCCCCTGCACATTTTTCAGGCCTGGAGGGACAGTTAGAATGGCTCAGCATAGGGTTAGTTTTAGAGAATTTAGGGCTCCGAGACTTTTTGTATCAATATTTAATTGTAAAGAGAATTAAATGTTCTATTTTTAACTCCTGCATTCTTGGCCTTATTTCTGTATCAAATTCTGAACACGTCAGTCAAATCATTTTTTGACATCACTCTTTCATTCTTGAGAGCCACAGAATCTTCATCAATGCACAGTCTATGATCGGCGCCTGCAGCCTCTAAGCCTCACTTGCTGTATGCCACATAATTACAGTTCAATTATGGATCAAGGACATAGAATCGCCATTGTTGGAAAAAGTTTATTCTCAGGTCTGAAATGACTATGTACCAACAAAAGCTGAGCAGTTTGCTTTGGAGATAAACTAGTCAGCGTGAGGCTACATCAGTGCGTGGGCAGGGGGAGGCGGGCTCACAGGCGAAGCAGCGGAGATCAGCTTTTCAATTGAGGTGACATCAACTTTATGGAAGACATGGCTATAATATGAGTGTAGTAGTCCCCAACCCCCATTATATTATTATTATATATTATTGCCTTTACTTGTTTTGTGAAGCAGATGCCCTGTGAATGAATTGTGCTACAAACTATATTTTGAAATAGAGTCTAAACAGGTGCCATTCTACAAAATATTAACTGTCGGATGCACTGGATTTGGCTCGTACTGTGTTAGTGAAATCCAATGTTCCTACGACACTCACCAGGTAGTTGAAGAGAATATGAGAGGTCTGAGCGGGCAGGTCCCCAATATTCAGCAGAAGCTTCCTCAGCATATAGATCAGCTCGTCCTGGACACGCACATGGACACACACACACACACACGCAGGCACACGGACACACACGGACACAATTGTTTATCATTTACAATCGTGACCCTGGGGTTGTAACATTTGGTTAAATGTAGCTTACCTGGCGGTTGCTAACTGTGAGCTTTTCCAAGAAGTGTCGTAGAACCAGAGCCGGGTCTTCGATGAGGCAGTTCCACAGGATCTGCTGGGCGACCGCACTCACTTTACAGGGAGAAAGAAAAACATATGGTACTCATTTCTATTTAATATAAAACATACCTAGAATACATATAAAACGAAATGGCATAATTCAAAATAAGTCAGCACTCACCAACAGTGGATGCATTTATTTTTAGACAAAGTATGTGAATTTCTCACGGTGCTGCGGCACAGTGGTTGAAAAACACTGATCTACAGGACCTTGGAAAATTGTTTTTGAGAGATTAACTTGATAGAAACAGTTTACCAGCGCACTCCGTCCTGGTGCCCATTTTCTGAATCCACAAGCTATTGTCACATGTGATCACTATCCATCTGTGAGGACCACTGGAGCAGAACCAGGTGTATGTGATTAGGAAATATGAATTGGGAACGCGAAACACAACATTTTCTTAGTTCACAAATGACCTCAATAAAGAAATCTTTTTAATTGCAACCACAAAAATTGTGATTTTCATTTGACTGCAATGAATCTTGCAGCCATATCTTATAACGGGGAATTTACAAAGTAGGCGTAAACAGCGCATACGCGTTTACTGCGCGCTCTCTGCGCGTAACATTTTTTTGGAGTATCTACACAGGCCGTGCGCGCAGATCTGCGTCTTCTGATGCTCTCCCTGTGTAGTCTATGGAGCAGTGTAGAGGATAGTACGAGCCAGAGGACTGATGTAGAGAACACAAATCACATGCATGTGTTTGTCTTCATGGTCTCTGTGCGCTGGTTTGGCCAGACGCCAGACTTTATGAAAGAAAAAAAACGATGTCCAGAATCACTGTAAAACCTGCTGCTCCTCCTGCTGATGTTTAGACACAAGTGCTGTGTGTGTGCAGATGTGATCTAAAGCCAAGGACCGCTAGAAAAATAATGTTTTACATGAGATTTCAATGGGAAACGCGTTGGTGAGTGCACAAAATTAGAAATCCATCCTAAATTAGAGCGCAGCTTCGCGTCATACGTCCGTCATACGCGCGTATAACGCTAGAAGTGTAAATATCATCATAGGTTAACATGGAAAAAAGTTACGCGCGTAATACAGTCACAGTAAACATTGACTACAACAGACCAGCAGCATGTACCAGCAGGGCTGGACTGGGACAAAAGAAAGGGGTCAGCAACTCAAAAGGTTCCAAAGAGCCATATTTGACAAAAAAACAACAGCTGTCTGGAGCCCCAAAATAATAACAGCCTTGCATAAGGCTTATATGAAGGTAACACAGACTGAAGCTGTATTAGCTATATTAGCCTAATATCTAAATGACAAAGTAAAGGCTACAAATACCCAATAAGCATTCATGATTATCAAATGTATATTTACACTGCAGCGTGTCCTGGAGAGAATGACGCACCACGTGACGGCTCTGCTTTAACTTTAACTTCCATTTTTTGCCTTCATGCAATTGTAGAAATACAGTAAATAAATCTGCTTTTTGCCTCAGAGTCCACATACCTGCATCACTGTCTGTTCACATCGATCACATCACAGCCTGAAGTTTGCTGGAGCTGAATGTCCTTAATGGCTCTTTCTTTCACGTCTTTGCGGAGGTTTTGTACGTTATGAATGAATCCTTTACGTAATCACCGTGAACGGTGTTTAGCGCTTCATTGTTCCTCGTGTTGCAACAAAACTTCTCATTACATCACAAACAGGAAGCAGTCCTTCCTCATTGACTGAAAGCAAATGTTCATTCTTATTCTTAAGCCTGGTTCACACGGCAGGATATTTAGGCCAATTTAGACCCGATTTACCCCTTACGACAATCTTAAGAAACGCTCTGATTTCCGTAACAAAATCTTACAGATTATCCTGCCGTGTGTGGTGTGTTAAGACTGCACTCGTCGCTCGGAAGGACATCGGGACTGCTCCCGATCTCAAATCGGGGATATCCAACATGTTGGATTGTTTTGGCCCGATTTCTCTTCGTGTGTGGTGTCCCCCGAGGACAGACGTGCGCGTTGCCATGACTGCGGCGTGTAGCCAATCAGAAGACGAGACGAGGCGGTGAGGAAACGCCTCCATATCACGATGTAGCAAGTATAGTCCATGCTCGTGTTGTCTACACTTCTTTGACCATCGCCTTTTCTTTTGATTACGTCTTTTCTCTGCTAAAAACAAACTATCGCCAATGGATCCTCTTCGTCCGCCATGTGTGTTTACTCTGAAGTCACGCTTGATCTGGCGAGACTTGAGATTTCCGTCTGATCTGTGAATACTCGGGGGGGAAATCGGTTCGTGTGTGGTTTGCGTGATTTTTGCCGTGTGGCTGTGTGGTGACAGTTTTTGGAGTAATTACATAAAACCAGCCGCAGCAAATACACGGACGTCAAAGGCCTTTTATCAATGCAGAGACGCCCTTCTGACGCCATGCTGAGCTTTGTGAGGGCCCCCTGCTGTCTGTCACACCCTTGTGTCTTTCGTATCTTGAATCTGTATGCCTGCTTATATCCATATGTCCCTGCTGCCAGGAAGGAGCCGGGCCCCCCCGACACCTACAGACAATGGCTATCACTCTTGCCCCCTTTCACCTCTTGCATATGTATCGGTCTGTATGTGTGCACTCTCTACATCCTGCACCGGTGGCCCCCCTCCCATCTGTTGTGGGCGGGACTGGCTTTCGTGTGTGTCTTGTATACAGGAAGCTCGGGGCTCTGGCCCCCAGAGCTGGGACATGCTGCCTTGGAGTGGATGTGCTGGCTCTCCGCACGTGCGTTAACAATAAACTTACGCTTTTGATCAGACAAAGGACCTTTGAGTTTCCTCCTTCATTGGGTAGAAACTTCCTTAACAATTTGGCGTTGCTGGCATGTCTTGGCATGGATACTTTCGGCGGGGACGAGCGGCTTTGTTTGGCCGACCTGGATCACCAGCCTCTGTTCCTTTTTGGAGACAAAGGAGGGCGCGCTCGTCCCGCGCACGGAAGGAATCCTTTTGCCACACAAGACCAAAAAGAACCTAATCTGGTGAGTCTTGTCTTTTCATCTGCGTAACGAGCCCAGGGCAGCACTTAAGTGTACACGGGGATTTGTTTATTTATGTATTTTTGGGGTATTTCATTCATTGCCACAGCATAGTCTGTGTGCGGGATTTTTTGGGGGGCTTTTTGTTCTAGATTGAAACTAGCGGCTGCGCGTTAGTATCGCATTGTAAGCGACCCTGGAATCTCTGAGTGTCTTCAGCCAGAACCGCTCCGTTTTCAAGAACGCGCGCTCGCTGGTTGAACCAGCGGGGGGGGGAACGGAGCGCCCCAAAGTGGGTAGGAGCAGGGAGAGACTAAGCGGGTTAGGCCCATTGTTCGTACGAGAAAATGGGTAAAAAACAATCTAGAAGACGCAAGCTATGGAGTGCTTGCCTATGGTGCAGGCCATTACGCATCTTGCGTGATAATTTAGAAGAAGAAGGGAAGAAAAAAAAATATACTTGGTTTTAAGAATATCACGGCAAAAGAGGTTAGAGAAAGAAATATGTAAAAACAATAGCTCCTCCGCCTTTCACCGAAGCGGAGAACACACAGGCGGACACACACACACACATCCCCCACACCCCCACCCTACCCCTACTAACAATAAGTGTGCACCCAAACAAGGCGTTGGGTTTTTAAAAAATGAAGCAGACTACTGTTGTCTCTTTTCCCTCTCCCTTATCCAGGTCTGTCGGCGCCTTTCCTCCGCGCTCTGTCCTCTGCCTCAAAGCACCAGCCCCACGCCCCAACCACAGGCGGCGCCCGCACCAGCTGAGACCCCGCGAGAAGTGGGCCCAAACCGCAGAAGAAGAAGAGGCGGAAACAGACACACGCTCAGGAAACCACAGAAGAAGAAGCGAGGGAAACAAATATGTGAGACACCGACAACTGCTTTGGAGCACAGAGAGAAACTGCTCCAAATCCCGTGACTGTTCTCCACGGAGGGGGCAGCGTGATATACCAAACGCACCCGCGGAAACCCGCTTGAAAGTTGTTCCCGCACCGCAAACAGAAGAAGCCAAAAGTACCGGCACGTTTGGGTTATTCACCAACCCTCATGGACCACATGCTAACGCTTTGGGCTACCTGGGCCTCCTGCGGACTTTGAAAAACTTCCACAGCCCGGCGGAAAGACTGTGTGCTCGACATGGGTCGAAGGACTGTTACCGGAGGAGGCGTTAAAGGCAGAGGAACGCTCAAGCTCACACGGGGCCAGAGGACGGCAGAGGCGGGCACGGAGGAAACACGAGCGACTGACCAAACCTGGGTTCACATTCGTCACCAAAGCGACCGCTCATGTAAGTTGAACAACAACAAATTGCAATTGGCACTTTTTAGAGATAATTCATGCCCGTAATATACGCTAACAATCTGTGGTGTACAAGTTAAAATTCTGGATGACTCCGGGGCAACAAATTCTGTGCTAAAAGTGACAGCCTTTCTGTCTCCCCTAAAATGAGTGGCCGTTTCATATTCTAATTAGCAGCGTCGGAGAGACGACTAAAGAGCAATTTACGTCACCGCTAACGTGTTTTGATTCTCAGGGCAACCAGCTTAAACATTCTTTTCTATATTCCCCATTGTGCCCGGTTAATCTACTAGGCCGAGACCTTATGTGCAGACTCAATTAAAAATAGATAAATAAAAGGAGGCACCGGTCCCAAAAGTTAACTACCACTGGAAATTGACACCAAACCCTGAGATTGCTAAGTTATTAGCCACAACAAGTGAATAGTGACGCCCGCACAAAATTTGGAGGTCAACCACGCGAACGACCTAAGCTGCTCTCTCCGGTCGTTTCCCAGACAATAACTTGGAGTTTGAAAATTCATGCAGTGTAGGGAAGATAGGCTAACGGAGTACGTTTATTGAGATAGGCACCACTACCTGTGCTACTTAATGAGCAACAAAAACATTTTTATCGTGAAACAAAGGTGAAGTATTAAAGTTTGAGACTAATTTACATTTTTAATGAATCCGACCTGGCTTTATTGAAAAAGAAAAAAAAAAAATAAGGAAAATAAACATTTTTTAGGTGACAAGAGCTCATTAGAGATATAGGGGACACAATCTGTGATAAGCCCGAAATACAGACCACGTGGTAAACACCAAAGTTGGAAATGGATCCTTTTAGGAAAACTCTTTTAAAGCTCTGCAGGCTCTGAAAGTTGCAACAATAAGAAATAGCTCATGAGACAATTGGAATTGGACGGGCGGCACGGTGGCAGAGTGGATAGCACTCTCGTCTCTCAGCAAGAAGGTCCTGGGTTCGAATCCCGGTCGGACCAGGGCCTTTCTGAGTGGAGTTTGCATGTTCTCCCCGTGTCTGCGTAGGTTTCCTCCGGGTACTCCGGTTTCCCCTACCACTAAAAATATGTACAATAGGTCTGGCATGCGCCTCCTGTTCGGCGACCCCGCTCCCATCTCTGTGTGGAGTGAGAGGACAAGTGCCCAAAAATAATAACAATTGTAAACCGCTTTGTGACTCTGGTCTGTGAAAGGCGGTATATAAATAAACATTACTTACTTACATGGAAAAATATAACAAAGTTAAAAGTACAGGCCTTCTGTGTGTGTTACATGTTTGTGTGTTATATGTTTTGTGTATGTTATATGTTTGTGTGTCATGTCAAAGTACACTACGCTGACCTTAACAAACTCTGGACCAATACTAACGTGGGGAACCGGCCTGTGATGTGACTGTGATGTGACTGTGATGTGACTGTGATGTGACTGTGATGTGAGTGTGGAGTGAAATGAGGAATGCTGAACGGAATCATGGAATAACAAATGTGTCTGTAATGTTTTAATGTGATCATGGAATAATTCTTTTTTGTCAACAGCATACGGTGTAAGTACTAGAGATTCAAAGATAACGACCTTTATTGAACAGGTGTAAAAGTGAGAGTACTCTGGGATGAGTACTCTGAGAAAAGTACTCTGCGGAAAGTACTCGGAGATGAAATACCTCGCTGAAGATATTGGGAGTTCCTCCCTCTGATGTTTGCCCTGACAGTGAGTCGGTCCAACCGCAGTGAGCGGTCATTGGGCGGAGGACAACTTTGGTCTGTAAACTCACATTTAGGGGAGTATAAAATTAGAAACATACATTTTGTTGTTCTGTATTTGGCTACAGCCTCCGCCCTGATGCCACACACCGTCTGTCAATGCAGTTATGTTTTGCCCAATTGGGAAAAAGATTGACAAGCGAAAGTGGGCATTTTTTGTGTTTTTTTTGTGTTCTGATATTTCTTTTTCAGATGAGAGATAAACTACCCCTGCTCCAGGGATGACAGTAGTATGGATCAGGAGGAAATGAGCCTCCACTTTGGCACAAAAGCCCACAATATGAATTGAGGACGATCCGGGAGAAAAGCAACTGGAGATGAACGGAACAGTCGGTACTTTTGCAGCCTCACTGAGGGCCACTGAGACCCACTGCTTACTTCTCAGCAAAACTCGATCCCGTGGCAGCAGGGTTGCCTCGCTGCCTGCGGGCTGTGGCTGCCGCTGAGAAAGCGGCCCTAGCATCACGTGACCTTGTGGGATACACTGAACTAACTTTGCTTGTGCCCCATGCTGTTTCCCTGATCCTGTTAGAGCAGAGGGCCTCTCGCCTTTCTGCGGCTCGTTGGCTGGGGTACAACACGGTGCTCTTTGAACTACGGTGAAGGGATGCACACAGCTGAACCCCTCCTCACTGCTGCCCACGCCAGAGGAAGGGGAGGCACACTGCTGTATCGCCACAATAGAGCAGAGATGCACTCCCAGGCCAGACCTGAAAGAGGTGCCTCTGACTAATCCTGACTTGATTTTTTTTATACAGACGGAGCCGCGTCACGTGACAACACTGGGAAGAACCGAGTCGGCTATGCTGTGTGTTCTGATTTTGATACTATAGACTCTGGTAGTTTGCCCCACTACCACTCAGCACAAACCGCTGAGCTGGTCGCGCCCACCGGGGCTTGTGAGCTGGCAGCGGGCAAAACTGTTAACCTATTCTGTGATACGCGCTATGGTTTCTCTGTGGTGCACGACTGGGAAGCACTGTGGAAACACCGCAATTTTATGAAATCTGATGGTAAACCAATTCTTAATTCCACACAGGTTGAACGTCTGCTGAAAGCTGTAATGTTGCCCTTAGAGATCGATGTACGCAAATGCCAGGCCCACACTAATGCCACTGATCCCATCTCTGCATGGAATCGGCGCGCGGACAAGGCAGCGGCATACGCACCTCTACACACACACACACACACTACCTCACTCAAGACGTTGATATTTTCTACTCCAGCAGAGACGCTGCTGTGGGAGGGGAATGGGGCTCAACGACGGCATGGTGTGTGTGGCTGGGACCAGACAGCAAACCGTGCCTACCACGGCATTTCTTCAGACAGTTTGCAATTTTAGCACATGGTCGAGACCATGCCTCAAAAGGAGGGATGATGTGTGATTTAATCACACAAAATTGGTATACAAAGGGGTTTACGGCATTTGCACAGAGATTCAGCCAAACATGCGCTATATGCCCCGCGCACAACCCAGGTAAGTCCCAAAAGTATCCAACAGGCTGCTCATCCTCCGCCCCTGCGCCCATTTCAACATGTCCAAAGGGACTTTGTTGAACTCACACCATGCCAAGGTAAGTAATACTGTCTGGGTCTTGGCGGATCTCTGGTCCAAATGGACTGAAGTATTTGCAGGCATACACGCCACGAGCAACGCGGTGGTGAGTCACTTTGTAGCAAAAGTCATTGAGGAAGTGGGTGAATTTCTGGGCATTGATATACGTAAACACTGCAGTTACGCCCCCTGGTCCGGAGGCACGTGCGAGCGAGAGAATGGCACTCAAAGCTCTGCCGCTAGCCCCACGTTGGGCGCGGGACCCCCGAACAGAGATCTGCCAAGCACCTCTTTGTGTGATGACGACATGCTGTCCTATTGTAAGGAAATTAATGCACTTTTGTCCTCTATTTCTGCCCAGGTCAGGAGCGCCCTGCCACAGGCTGCGCAGGCGACTGGGTCCTGGTGAAGGAAACGAGACGAAAGCACTGGCGGTCCAAGCGCTGACCCGGCCCATTCCTCGCCCTCCTGGTGACGGACACTGCCGTTAAGGTCGCGGAGAGGACAACTTGGATCCACGCCAACCACTGTCGTGCGGTGCTGCCACTGAGGGCCATAGACGAGGACACCGAGGGCGCGGACGGACCAGGCCCATCCGCGGCTCCCCACGCTGAAGAAGTCGGCCGGCGTGCGGCCACCGTCGGTGAAGCAGGCCAACAACAACACCCAGAGAATCCCAGCGCTCCCGAGGCGACCCCCCTTGCCCAACTCCCCAGCCCCCGGATCCCAAGGCTTGGGAGCCATGAAGGCCCTGAGCGCTCTGCCCAGCTGCAGCAAGTATGCAGAGCTGCTGCCCATTCCAAAGATTTCTCCAGAGCTTGCTCCCTCTGGCCATAATGCAGATTTGAGCTCTGCTGGAGTGCCCCCTGGTGTCTCGTCTCCCGTGTGTCCGGAGGAGGTGGAGATGAGGGCTGCTCTACAGTTCCTGATGAGGCACATGGTGAAGCGTGCTGTCATGAGGTCTCCCACCAAACGAGCTTTGGGCCTGGCCGATCTGGAGCGTGCTCAAGCCATGGTCTTCACACCCCAAACCCCGAGCACTCTGCCCAACCGAGTGCTGAGGCCAAGGCTTCAACGCAATTAGAGTCTTACCGCTCCAAGACCAAACATCGCCATGACCACTAACGCTCCACACACGCTCATAGGGAGCGGTGCCACTGACTGCGAGACGGCACTGCTCGTGAGTATTCCCGCGGAAAAGACTACCGAACGTAGCCCGGCTAAGACCGGAATGGGCCCTTGGACTGTTATGCTGGCCACACTGACACTACTTTCCGTGCTGACCGTGTTTATTATGTTAATATTGTCTTCTCTTATCGCTGTCCGGATCCATTGTGTTATTATAATGTGCTCTTTCTTTTATTGACAAGCATGCTTCTTTTCTTGTCCACTTTGGACAGCAATAATTTAAGTGCTTCAAGCTTGAAGGTGGTGTGATTACGATGCCTCTGGTATTTAACTGATTAATGCAAAAATGGTTTTGAATTATCAAAAGAGGGGAGTGTGGTGACAGTTTTTGGAGTAATTACATAAAACCAGCCGCAGCAAATACACGGACGTCAAAGGCCTTTTATCAATGCAGAGACGCCCTTCTGACGCCATGCTGAGCTTTGTGAGGGCCCCCTGCTGTCTGTCACACCCTTGTGTCTTTCGTATCTTGAATCTGTATGCCTGCTTATATCCATATGTCCCTGCTGCCAGGAAGGAGCCGGGCCCCCCCGACACCTACAGACAATGGCTATCACTCTTGCCCCCTTTCACCTCTTGCATATGTATCGGTCTGTATGTGTGCACTCTCTACATCCTGCACCGGTGGCCCCCCTCCCATCTGTTGTGGGCGGGACTGGCTTTCGTGTGTGTCTTGTATACAGGAAGCTCGGGGCTCTGGCCCCCAGAGCTGGGACATGCTGCCTTGGAGTGGATGTGCTGGCTCTCCGCACGTGCGTGAACAATAAACTTACGCTTTTGACCAGACAAAGGACCTTTGAGTTTCCTCCTTCATTGGGTAGAAACTTCCTTAACAGCTGCGCACCACACACTGTACGACCAAAGTGGTTAGACCCGTGATTTTTAATCTCCCTGTGTGGGGTCTCACACAGAGAAAAATCGTCCGACAATTTTAAAATCGTCTCGTGTGAACCAGGCTTTAGTCCAGTTTTATTTTCGACTCTTTTTCTTTTTGGCTTTGGGATCCATGCGCACACGGTGGTTTGTTTACAGCAGCGGCCGCCTGGCGCGGGGCCGCGTTACCGGATATGATGCACTAAGTTGACAGAAATGTTAAATTGAATATTACTTATGCACATTTTTACAGCATTTAAAAACGTTAAAAATGTTTTTCCTCCTACAGAAACCACACT
This sequence comes from Knipowitschia caucasica, assembly GCA_964034765.1. NCBI lineage: Eukaryota > Metazoa > Chordata > Actinopteri > Gobiiformes > Gobiidae > Knipowitschia > Knipowitschia caucasica. The sequence continues at coordinate 5,270,154 of OZ035844.1, read as the reverse complement.
CAAACTAGAAATAAAATATAGCACTCCCACTCCATTTTCAGACATTTTTGAAAAGGCTCCAGGAGCCACTCGAGGAGCACTAAAGAGCCGCATGCTCCTCATGAGTGTGTTGTGAGCGGTTCCCGCGTCCAGCTCAGAGCCGCTGGATGCGGGAACCGCTCATTTCAAAGCGGCCGCAGCTGCCCTGGAACACTGTGGCCGCTGAGGTAGCGGAATCCCGTTCGAGTACATTCAGCAGGTGCCCGTGGACATGCGTGCCCCCCTTGAACAATTCTCAACGGATTTACAATTTTCACAAACATGTTTTTTGTATGAGGCAGACAGACCGGCTCAAATATGGGCATCGGCCCTTCGGGCATTGCCCGGTACGCCCGATGGCCAGTCCAGCCCTGTGTACCAGTAATCCTGAATGTGCCGTGTACTCTCTGGTGTGTTGGTCATTTACCAGCCACGCCGTCTTCCCGAACCTCCCCGTCCTCCATCAGATGCACTATGGGAAGCACCGCAGCACAGATGCATGCTGGGAAGACTGCCTGGGGCGGCTGCAGCGTATGGTGGGTCGGGGTGTGCTCTGTAGTGTTCTCCTCGTCTGGACAACACAAGAAAGTCACCGTTAAAAGGGCTGTATTTGGGAGTGGTCAGCAAATATGAGGCAATCAGTGGTAATGTAATGTTAAACTTGAACTTAAGAACATTTCATTTGGCAGTCCATGTAATTTATGAAGAATTGGTGCGTTAGTGCCAAAAGTTCCAGTGGATTGAGCTAAAAACAACTTGAGGTCTGCTTTTGAATGGACACAATGTTGTAACATGGTTAAACATAATATCATAAACATTGCGTAAGATGAAGAGAAGGAAGGATAAAGAATGAAGTAATAATCAGATGCTTTATGTCTCCCTCCTGGACTGCCACTCCCCCCTGGACTGCCACCTTAACGTGGTGGGGGAGTTTGAGTACTCGGGTGATCCTGGGAGCTATGCTGTCTGGGGCTTCATGCCCCTGGTAGGGTCTCCCATGGCAGACAGGTCTCAGGTGACGAGTCAGACGAAGCGCAGTCCACAACCCGTCATGGATCGCACAAAAAAAGAACAAGTGACGTCGCCCGGCATGGCGCAGCCGGGGCCCCACCCTGGAGCCAGGCCTGGGGTCGGGGCCCGAAAGCGGGCGCCTGGTGGCGCCCGCTTTCGGTGGCGCCCACGTCGTCCGAAAGGACGACGTGGGCAGTCCCTCCTGTGGGCCCACCACCCTCAGAGGGGTCCGTGGCGGCTCGGTGCAGAGAGGACTGGGCAGCAGTCGAAGGCGGAGACCTCGGCGACCCAGTCCGCACACCCAACATCTAGCTCTTGGGACGTGGAACGTCACCTCACTGGGGGGGAAGGAGCCCGAGCTTGTGGGGGAGGTTGAGAGGTACCGACTAGAGATAGTCGGCCTCACCTCCACACACAGCTTGGGCTCTGGAACCCAACTCCTTGAGAGGGGTTGGACGCTCCACTTTTCTGGTGTATCTCGCGGGGAGAGGCGGCGAGCTGGGGTGGCCATACTCATTGCCCCCCATCTCAGCCGCCACGTGTTGGAGTTCTCCCCGGTGAATGAGAGGGTCGCGTCCCTCCGCCTTCTCTACAAGAAGGGGGACCGGAGGGTGTGTTCCAATTATCGTGGGATCACACTCCTCAGCCTCCCTGGTAAGGTTTACTCCAAGGTACTGGAGAGGAGGTTACGGCCGATGGTCAAATCTTGGATTCAGGAGGAGCAGTGTGGTTTTCGTCCCGGCCGTGGAACACTGGACCAGCTCTACACTCTCCATCGGATACTCGAGGGTTCATGGGAGTTCGCCCAATCTGTCCACATGTGCTTTGTGGATTTGGAGAAGGCGTTCGACCGTGTTCCCCGGGGTGTCCTTTGGGGGGTCCTCCGTGAGTACGGGGTCCGGGGTCCTCTGCTGAGGGCCGTCCGGTCCCTGTATGACCGGAGCCAGAGCTGTGTTCGCATTGCCGGCAGTAAGTCAGACCTGTTCCCGGTGAATGTTGGCCTCCGACAGGGCTGCCCTTTGTCACCGGTTCTGTTCACTGTATTCATGGACAGAATTTCTAGGCGCAGCCAAGGGTCGGAGGGGGTCCGGTTCGGGGACCACAGGATTTCATCTCTGCTGTTTGCAGACGATGTTGTCCTGTTGGCTCCAACGAACCAGGACCTACAACATGCACTGGGACGGTTTGCAGCCGAGTGTGAAGCGGCTGGGATGAGAATCAGCACCTCCAAATCTGAGGCCATGGTGCTCGACCGGAAAAAGGTGCCCTGCCCTCTTCAGGTGGGTGGAGAGGCCCTTCCTCAAGTGGAGGAGTTCAAGTATCTCGGGGTCTTGTTCACGAGTGAGGGAAGGATGGAGCATGAGATTGACAGGCGGATCGGTGCAGCGTGCGCAGTGATGCGGTCGCTGTATCGGACCGTTGTGGTGAAGAGGGAGCTGAGCCGAAAGGCAAAGCTCTCAATTTACCGGTCAATCTTCGTTCCCTCCCTCACCTATGGTCATGAGCTTTGGGTAATGACCGAAAGAACAAGATCGCGGATACAAGCGGTCGAAATGAGCTTCCTCCGCAGAGTGGCTGGGCGCTCCCTTAGAGATAGGGTGAGGAGCTCAGTCACACGGGAGGAGCTCGGAGTAGAGCCGCTGCTACTCCACGTCGAGAGGAACCAGTTGAGGTGGCTCGGGCATCTGTTCCGGATGCCTCCTGGACGCCTCCCTGGGGAGGTGTTCCGGGCACGTCCCACCGGGAGGAGGCCCCGGGGAAGACCCAGGACACGCTGGAGGGACTATGGCTGTGTCCAAAACGGTAGGCATCGGGCCGCGTAGGGTGGATACGTAGGCATCGAGGGAAGGCCGCGTAGCCACAGGCGAGGTAGGAGGCGAGACGTGAGGTGGATTTGGACAGCAGCTGCCTTCTGCCTTCGTCACGTGACTACACAACTCAGAGCGGAGCGGAAGGACACGGCGGCCATGATGGACGGTAAAAAGTTCTAAATACGCTTTAATTAGGACATAAAAGTTAATTCTAATATCATTTGAGGCGAGAAATATCCCACTCTATTGTCATATCAGGGGTCTGTTTGGAGATAAATTCGAAAATGTTCGGACTTTACCTCCAGCCTGAAGCTCCGGTGCTATAAGCTAACAGCCCAGTTAGCTGCAGTGCTGAAGCCCAGAACAGGCTGTCTAAACACGGGTTCAGGTAATGAGAGCCCCCTGGATGTTTACAATCGTATTCTGAAAAAACCGAGGATGCTTTTGTTGTTACACTTTCTCTGTTATAACAATTGTATTGGCAGTAATCATTAGTTTTTACAAAGTTATATTTTATGTAAACAATGCACATATATGCAATAAATGATTATTAGATATGGATTATATATTTGCTATGGCCCTCGTTTGTGCATCACTTAAAAGTAATTTTATCAGACCTAAATGTATTAACGTGTGTTTGCTGATGAGAGAGAAACATCCATTTATCTATAATAATAACTGGAACATCCATTTATCTATAATAATAACTGGAACATCCATTTATCTATAATAATAACTGACACATCCATGGATCTATAATAACTGACACATCCATGGATCTATAATAATAACTGACACATGCATTTATCTATAATAATAACTGACACATCCATGGATCTATAATAATAACTGACACATCCATTTATCTATAATAATAACTGACACATCCATGGATCTATAATAATAACTGACACATCCATGGATCTATAATAATAACTGACACATGCATTTATCTATAATAATAACTGACACATCCATGGATCTATAATAATAACTGACACATCCATTTATCTATAATAATAACTGACACATCCATGGATCTATAATAATAACTGACACATCCATGGATCTATAATAATAACTGACACATCCATGGATCTATAATAATAACTGACACATCCATGGATCTATAATAATAACTGACACATGGAAACATTAACAGACATCTGTAAAATGAAGTTGAACACAGATGTTTGACACTGCTCTTATTCACTTTTATGTCTCTTGAAAAGCTAACAGACCGTTACTAATCACATTTGAGTTTAATGTATTCAAGTATAAGTATAAGTATAAGTACTGCTGACAAATATGTAGTTGTGTAAATAATACCTCACTTTGATGACTCTTTACATTTCACACAAACAACAAAATCATAATAAAACCAACAAGTTTGATTTTAGTTTTCTTTATTTCCAGGTTCCTCTGAAGTGCTGTCGATGAGACCTGTGTCAGAGGCAGACGCCCAGGACTCTGCTGCTGCTCCTGCTGCTGCTGCTGCTCCTGCTGCTGCTGCTGCTGCTGCTGCTGCTCCTGCTGCTGCTGCTGCTGCTGCTGCTGCTCCTGCTGCTGCTGCTCCTGCTGCTGCTGCTGCTGCTGCTGCTGCTGCTGCTGCTGCTGTTGCTCCTGCTGCTGCTGCTCCTTCTGCTGTTGCTCCTGCTGCTGCTGCTCCTGCTGCTGCTCCTTCTGCTGTTGCGCCTTCTGCTGCTGCTGCTGCTGCTGCTGTTACTGCTGCTGCTGCTCCTGCTGCTGTTACTCCTCCTGTTGCTCCTTCTGCTGCTGCTGTTACTCCTCCTGTTGCTCCCTCTGCTGCTGCTGTTACTCCTCCTGTTGCTCCTTCTGCTGCAGCTGTTACTCCTCCTGCTGCTCCTTCTGCTGCAGCTGTTACTCCTCCTGTTGCTCCTTCTGCTGCAGCTGTTACACCTCCTGTTGCTCCTTCTGCTGCAGCTGTTACTCCTCCTGTTGCTCCTTCTGCTGCAGCTGTTACTCCTCCTGTTGCTCCCTCTGCTGCAGCTGTTACTCCTCCTGTTGCTCCTTCTGCTGCTGCTGTTACTCCTCCTGTTGCTCCTTCTGCTGCAGCTGTTACTCCTCCTGTTGCTCCTTCTGCTGCTGCTGTTACTCCTGTTGCTCCTTCTGCTGCAGCTGTTACTCCTCCTGTTGCTCCTTCTGCTGCAGCTGTTACTCCTCCTGTTGCTCCCTCTGCTGCAGCTGTTACTCCTCCTGTTGCTCCTTCTGCTGCAGCTGTTACTCCTCCTGTTACTCCTCCTGTTGCTCCTTCTGCTGCTGCTCCTTCTGCTACATGTCTTGATGCAGAGCCCACTGTTCTAACTATTCATGATTGCTGATTAAAGGAAAATATTATATACAAGTTTGTTGTAGTTCATAATGTGGTGAGGAGGTGATGGAGGTGAAGCAGGAGGTGATGGAGGTGATGGAGGTGAAGCAGGAGGTGATGGAGGTGAAGCAGGAGGTGATGGAGGTGAAGCTGGAGAAATTATGACCTTAATTTCACCACAAGTCTCTGAAAAAGAAGAACACAAACATCATGCATTAAAACACAGCCCACATTTAGGATTCTTTTTACACTTCATATTCAATTAATACTATTTATTTGGGGCTTTGCAAAAAACTGGTTAAAAATAAAATACAGAAATCCTTACAGTATTTAATATTAGAGATACAAGTTTCACAGCAGGGGAAACAGAAGAATGATATGATAGAAATATACACAAATAATCAAGTTAGAAGCATGGCTAACCACTTTAAACCTGTGTTTGTGGAAGTCTGCAAATGTCTTATTCATGACAAACGAAACCTCTGTATAATGTGTGTTTACTATTTATTAGACTATTGTATGAAAAGGGCTTTATAATTATTCTTGGCCTATTCTATAATTCCATATGTCTAATATATACAGTTTTCCCAGTCTCAGTATGGGATTAAAAACTATATGCACAATCTATTTTATATGAATACAGAAAACATGTGTTAGCATGTTAGCATACTATAGCTGCTGTGCTGCAGAGTGATTTTCCATGAAAACGTGACTTTCCTCAGTGTAGCTTTAATATTTAATCAGTGGGTTTGTTTCTCCCTAAAAGATAAAACACAACATGATTTTTCTTGTTCAAAAACCGAATCTGAATGAACTAGCCTCGTAGCATTAGCTTTTCAGGACTGAGCTTATTTACAGCAGATAACAAGGTTAAATACACACATCTGTGGCAGATCTAACTTATGTCTGTGTTTTATCATAACAGTCGTGTTCATAACTCAACAGTAAAGTATAGCAGTACTTACTATAGACATAACTTCACAGTAAAGTATAGCAGTGCTTACCATAATGTTAGCTCCAGCAGCTCCGAGCTGTTGTTTACATGTTAATGCCAAACGGAGTTCTGCGCATGCGCGGCCGTGACTCGGCAAAAAGAAGGCAGCGAAGCATACATCAGATGCATCCTTCATATCTGCTCCAAAAGTGGCCGTTTCCATAGAGACGAAGTCATGATGCCTACGCTTGGCGAGCTCGCCAAGTGGTTTTGGACACCCCTGCAATAGCCGTCGCTTGCGGAAGTGACGTCACGATGCCTACATATCCACCCTACGCGGCCCGATGCCTAGCGTTTTGGACACAGCCTTTGTCTCTCAGCTGGCCTGGGAACGCCTTGGAGTCCCCCCGGACGAGCTGGAGGAGGTGTGTGTGGATAGGGAAGTCTGGGCGTCTCTGCTTAGACAGCTGCCCCCGCGACCCGGCAACGGATGAAGCGGAAGAAAATGGATGGATGGATGGATGGATGCTTTATGTCTGTACAGTTTTCACGGTTATAAAGTTAAACGTTCCACACATAGTTAGCGATGGTTAGCTGCGTACCCTCAGCGCTGGCCAGGGAGCGCACGGACCACACCGAGCCCCGTCTGAAGGAGTAGTTGCGGTGGGAGTTACTGGAGGCACACGATGGACTGACGGAGAGCCGGCGAGACGCCAGGTTCACCACTTCTTCTGCTGGCAGCGCAATAACACCATCAGAGATCCACATAATACACACATTTTACAGACAAACAGACGGAATCATAGTGCATCTTTCGGATGCGCATTTCAAATCAGACACATCAGACACAGACTCACAGATCTGTGTCTGAAGAAAGATGGATGGATCACAATGGAAAATGATGCTCCATGAACTACACAAAACACTGTACATTATTTCTGTATTTTTTTCAGCTTTAAAATGAGATAAAACACGCCATGGTATGTTGACCAGATTGATAGGAAGTCAAAGTAGACTGTAGCAAACGAGGTGTGGCCATTTCTTCATAATATGAGCACTAAGCAGTTATTGAGTGACATCTACAACATGAGAAACACAAAAAAAGAACATTTTACAGCAGATGTGTACTTTGATCATGAATTGCCCAGAAATCCAAGGAAGATCATGGCTCAATGGTTGGTGTAAACGTTTTGTTTGATATATCTAAATATCAGATTTTTCCTGTCATTCAAATTCAATTGGGCCCTGAGAGGGTTAATACGACTTAGAACAGGGTCTCAAACCGGCTCCAGAAAGGGCCAAGGGCTGCAGGTTTTACTTCCAACAGTTCCAAACGGAGCAGGAGCACAGATGACCTCAGGTGAGTCCAGTTTTAACCTGAAGATTTGAGGAAATGGGTGGAGTCATCTGTGTTCCTGCTCAGTTTGGAACTGTTGGAAGTAAACCTGCAGCCACTTGGCCCTTTCTGGAACCAGTTTGAGACCCCTGACTTAGAAGGACCCCTCGTTTGCCCTGATGATTCAAGATTCAATACTTTGTCACTGTCAAAATAAAAAGAATAAAAGATAACATTCAGAAAGCACTGGAATACAGGCACATCCCCAGTTGTCGTCTATGCTACAGTGATGTATTGTTTAAACAGCTCGAACGCCCACCTTCCTCCTCCTGCTCGGGCGGGGGGCTGCAGGTGGGCTCGTAGCAGGCCTCCTGGGACACTGGGATGGCTGTGATGATGCTCGCCTCTCTGCCCAGGCGCCTCTTCTCCTCCTCCTGCTGCAGGTTCTTCAGGATGTGCTCGGCGCGCTGGTGAGAGCGCGACACGGCGCGGGCCGAAAACGATTTCTGCACCCGCAACGGCAAAACAGCAAAGGCATCGAGTGATATATAACCATTTTGTGCAGTGCCACTTTTGTCCAGGAGTGGCGCCCCGGTGGGAAAGGTTTCAAAGGAAGTGTGCCTGGAGAATGTTTTGAAATGAACACCTTTCGACTGGGTCAGCACTAGATCATATACGATTCCGTTTATAATCTAGTGTCGACCCTTTCGACTGTCATCAAAAGTCATTTTATACTTGAAGACAGAGTCCAGTCTTGTGTGCTCCGATTGAAAAGAACACCAATAAGCACGACTGCAAGGAGGTTTCAGAATAAAATGATGATAATTGTTATGCTGATCTTAATCATATTTATTTAACAATTTCATGTTGTAAAATTTTGCCCAATTTTTTGCCCAAAGCCCCCACTGAAAGATCAAGGCTATGCTCTCACTCAGAGAGCAGCCGTCCTCCTGTGGACTCACCACCTGCAGAGGGTCAGTGAGGGGCTGGTGCTATGAGACTTGGGTGGCAGCTCTGATTGCCACCCCCCTGACCCAGAAATGGATTAAAGGGAAGAAAATGGATGGATGGATGTTGTAAAATTAAACTACATTTCCGATCTAGTAACCAGGCAGTATCTCTTCTAAAATATTTCCTCATATTGTTCCACCTTCTTTATTGTGAAGTTGAACTTGAAAGTTTACACATGAAGCCTTTTATAAAATGTGGTAAATATGTGGTAAATATGTGTAGTTTGATGGGCTGCGCATACAAACAAGTTTTTGATGCATGCTAACTGTAACAGCTAGCATTAGCAAGATTGTAATGAGTCTCACTAAAAAGGAGAGTTTCTGTTGTCACTATCATTTCAAAATAGAAAAGATGTTTCTTTGACAACAAATAAGAAAAAATAATCTCACATTTATGCCTTGGTGTGAAAACGTTCACACACAATTGTAGCAAACAGTTAAATTCAACATTATTAGAGGCAAATTTAGGCCGTCACTAAATTTAGAAGGAGGAAGAACCTTTTTGGGTTCCCTAAATGGATGGCACTTCCAAAACTAATAGAGGTAATACTTTGTTTTAAAAAATTGACAGATACATGACGTCATTGCGAAAAAAGCTGGACAATTGAGCATTTAGGCAAAAAGGCAGTAGATGGAGATTAAACATCTGTTTTTGATATGGAAGCAATGGTGTAACATGGTTAAAAACTCAAATAAAATGATTTTGCAGATTGTGTCCTTAAAATCTACTGGAGCTACTCTAACATTTTCTAAAGAAATGGAATATTGCAAAATAATAATAAACAAAAACCCAATGGAGATGCAATGTGGGCGGGGCTTCCAGGTTCTGAAAGTAAGATTCCTCATTCAAATTCCACAGAAAACTTGGACGATCCAAATATCAAACGTTCTAAGACATGTTGGATGCTAATTAGCGACGTGGTAATTACTATTACTTTTAAAAGTTTCAAAAACATGCACATAAATGTAGATCTTATGTCATTACACCTCAGATCAGGACTGAGTTTTCTATCTTTTAAAAATCTTCTATCTTTTTTGAACAGAGAACTTTACTTCTGGGACCTGGAAGCCCCGCCTATTTCGCAGCTCCATTCTGGAGGCCATTAATAGATTTTGTTGTTGGCAGAGCAAAACCCTATGCTTGTTTTGGGATTTTTGATTTATTCAGAAAATTCACCTTAAACAAAACAACTTCAAATAAATGTTTTTTTAAACTCTCAACTTGTATCTGTATCCGAAATAATTTCCATCCTTTGGGTCGTAACACCTGTAGGTCTGGTTCACTTTAACTGGGTCTAGTCTGGTTCACTTGGGGCAAAAAATACTTATATGTGGCCACTAGAAAGGAGACCATTTTTGACAATTGAACACTATTTACTTGTTTTATAATGTGAAATAAAATATACAGAGAGATGAAACAAGTATCAAGGGTAACAATTCTATCGGACCTGCAATTCCCTCTGCTACGGTCAGAGTTTTTTTTTTATCTGATAATTAATGGCTCTAGACACAGACATGCGATTGTAAAGAACATAATTTCCCTTGAGACAATGACAAAACTAATAAAGGACAATACTTTTGTTTTAAAAGGCATAAACTGGTCATAAAGGGTCTAATGACATCATTCTGTCACAGGACTGAGACCAGAGCTTTAAGACAGAGGGGGATGGATCTGAAAAAAGTGTAACGCAGTAATAACTTTATGTCCTTGTTTCATTCAAAAAATAAAATGAAGCAATTTTCCCCAAGAGAACTCTACTTAGTCCAGTTAAAGTGAACCAGATCAACAAGTGGGAAGTGTGTGTCCTCAATCTCCAAAACACTGCTGAGATGACTCTCTTTGAAACCTCCCCGACTGGTACATATACAAATGCATTTTCAGTCTTTTTCAATAGTTTTTCAACAATCGGACGTAACCCGAGGAGCGCTTGAGTGAAGTGTAAGATGGCCGTAACCGGGACGACACACTAATACAGTAACTCTCCTTCAGCTCTTGCAAAATAATACAAAAACAATTGTGCAAGAATGTGAATATATATTGACTGAAAAGTAGAAGTGGCGTTGGGAGAATTGGCTGTACAGTGAATGCCCCACAGCATTTGACAGTTTTTCACACATACAAGTGGGAACATCAAAAAACGGCAAAGTCATTCTCATCCAATGACCATGCAGCGACAACACCACACACACAATGTCCAATGCCCGATGCATGCTGTTATTTTGGTATACGACTGAATATATGGGTAAAAAAAAACTATAGAGCAAGATGCAGCAATTCCAGTGTGGCAATTTTGTATATGTATATGTATTTTTTTAGTTCAGGGGTCCAACGGAGGTCCTGCCATTGACAATCAGAAGTAACAAGATGCATCAGCAGCACAAACATCGGGGACAGAGATACAACTTACTATGGCATGGACTGATTTAAATGTGGGGTACTAAAAACAAAAAACATAGGACGGTAGGTAAATTAAATTTCAGAGTCATGCTTACAACAGCAGATGGTGAGGAAAAAACAGCCTAGGAAGTCAAAATACTAGCATCTTGGCTGGAAGAAGGATTCAGCACGTGGACCAAAAGTGTTTGCATTTTCAACTAAATTGGACAGTTTAAATTTGTGTTTACATGCACAAAGAAATCAGACTGTCTTCATAGTCCTGGCAAACGTCTTTATTTTAGGCCCAAAAAGGAATAGAATGTATAGTGTTTTTTTTTCACCACGAATTACTTAAACAAGGAGCATCAAAGCACAAGTACTAAGAAATTCTGGTTGGTCAAATAGGTTTGTTTTTATCTATTTAAAGTGATAGTCTGTAACTCTAAATTAATTACAAATTTTAGAAAATGTGTTAAATTGACCTCCTGGCCTTAAATGTTGATATAAAATAAGTCATTTTATTAATTATAATATTACTGGCAAGTCCCGCCTTCCCTTCTCTTAGCTATAGTTCAGAATCCACGATGCTGTCCACGTTAACCAATCGAGTCATGCCAAGGGCTGTCAATCATTGGCGCTGATGCTCGCAGCTGCGCGCATGCTCAGTTGTTTGTTTTCGCGGAGCCTTCGAATCAAGCCTCTATTAGGCTCTGAAACTACATGAAAACTGAAAAAAGAATTCTGAACAACTGCGCTGAGGTACTTATGTATATACTGAACCTATATCCATAATCATTTATATACTGAACCTATATCCATAATCATTTATATACTGAACCTATATCCATAATCATTTATATACTGGACCTATATCCATAATCATTTATATACTGAACCTATATCCATAATCATTTATATACTGAACCTATATCCATAATCATGTATATACTGAACCTATATCCATAATCAGATCCTCTGCAGACGTGTCCTTTAATGTGCAATTCATGATAATAGCTTCTTCCGGGTTTTTTGTGTGCATGTGTATTAATAATGTATATGTATAATGTGTTCTCAGATTAACATTTCAAAGTGTTACGGAAACGTAGGTGTAGACCAATCAGAAAGGAAGGGGGAGGAGCTTGCGTCGTTTTTTTCCAATCAAGTACCTCTCTCTCTCTTTCTGACAAACTCCAGACAATCACTTTAATGTGTGTCAAAACTTTTTTTGTTTTTTGTTTTTTTTGTTTTTTTACTTTACTCCAATGACACACTGAAACTATTCATGAAAAGATTTTATTTGTATATTTATGGTTTCTTTGAAAACTCATTTGAACAGGCAAAATGAGGAAAATTAATCTAAATGAGTATATATTATTATATTTTTTATTATACACGGTCTTTGGATCAGGTAAGCATATAGGAGGAATTTTGGGGCTTTTATAATTAGTGGGGATCTTATTTGCACATTCAAATACACTTATGATACACTTCAAATACACTGATACAATACATGGATGATAAGTGTCATGCTGATGGGAGTAAAGGGGTGTATTCTTTGACACACATCTTGCATTGATGGAAATTAAACCTATTCACCCAATTGTTGTGGGAACTTTTAGTATTGTTCTTATTAGTTATGGCAAAACTCTATTTGCCTGGAATATAAACCAAAACAAATCGACTACAAAATTAGAAGTAATTGTATAGTTTTGTCAAATTTTTTGTAGCTTGTCATACACAGCGCTTTAACGGTGTGTAATCATGGATCTATAGTAATAACTGGATAGGGTATTACTAGCTTACAGCTGTTCAACCCATGGGCACAGGGGGCGCCCGTGGTACTGCAGACTAAATTCACGCGGGCTACCCAGAAATGTTCCCCATAGATCTCAATGTAAACTAAACACCTACAGCTTTCATAAAGATCGGATTTTGTGGGGATTTTAGTGTCCCTTGTCATCCTGAACTTTTTTTCTTTTATAATCCTTTGGTTTGACTTTAAATCTACACTTTACTGCAACAAACTCTGCTGTTTTCCTTCTTGCTCTGGCTCCGCTCTACCGCTGCTCTGATCAGCAGCTCTGATTGGTCAGAGCGCGGCCGAGCCCCTCTGCGCACGTGCATGAGAGCCACACACGCGTATTTGGTGCAACACATCATGGGAGCTCGTTCACTCCAAATATAGGTGAGTTCCGCTAGTATGCCAGCGCCTGTGATGTCCCATGTGCCACTGAGCACAAGCCATTTAATAGAATAGGGCGCCATCTTGGATCACGAGGGCTCGTGTGTAATAAATTGAGTACCATAATCTATGTAGTCAATGTATTTTTTTCAGCTAATAGGTTGCGTTCATCTTATAGAATTTAACTTCAGTGTTTCTGGAAGGTGCCAATTCAACTCTATAGAAAACAAAAAACAATTGGAAACAAATTTGAACAGGAAAATGTCCAAATGTTTTTACTGATCTTTCATTGACAGTGATTAGATTCACATTTTCACCATATTATTCTTATGTCTGAAAGTTTCTACAAATTCTATAGTGTTATGCAAATAATGTTTATCAGCTGTCATAACACCAGTCAAGCAGCATCAGTCATACTATGGCGACACCTACAGGAAAATATTATGTTTGAAAATCTTTCAATCCGGATTAAGAACTCATGATAGCACTGAAACAATACTGAGTCTGCCCTCAAACGACCTCACTGATCAGATAATCACCCCCACAATGTTAGCATGGCCCCTAGCAACACAGTAAGGAATCTTGCAGTTGTTACTGACCAACAACTCTCCTTCAAGGCCCATATAAATCAAGCAACTAAAATGGCATATTTCAACCGCCCCTTACTTTAAAAACAGGAACATCAGAAAAATCAGCAGAAAGAGGTATCTGTGCATTTGTCACCTCAAGACTTGACAACTGTAACACCCTCTGGCACCAAATGGAGAGAACACAACTGTCATGTCATGTCATCATCTGCCCCTTTATTAGTCCATTTCTGGGTAGGCGGGGTGGCAATCAGAGCTGCTACCCAAGTCTCAAAGCACCAGTCCCTCGCTGATCCTCCTGCTGGTGGTGGGTCCATGGGACGATGGCTTCTCCGTCATTGAAGACATTGGCCTTGATCATTCAGCGGGGGCTTCAAGCAATGTGGGGTTAAGTGTCTTGCCCAGGGACACAACGACAGCAGACAAGCAATCCATAGCAATCCAAGAGTCAGTTGTGCAGAAGCTTTAATTACGTCCATGCGCTTTATCAAAACCATTGGAGCTGCGACTCAAGTTGCCGGCGCCTCTGTCCCTGGATAGTTTATGAGCAAACTATTGCTTATAATATTGCAGTTGGGTGTGAAGGTTTGGAGGTCTTGGATCAAGATTTCCAGTTTTTTTTTTAACATACAATAAATCTTGTATGTCCCAAACAAAAGTCTCGTCAAAGTATAATGTTTGTAACAAATCAAACCACAGCTCGATTTCTTAATCTTATAAGAAAACACGTCATCTTTTGAGCTGAGCTGAAAGAGTGTGGTCCTTTGCTGAGGTCTAAACTGCTTTAATGTGAACATCTGTTGAGTTGCTGAGCATATGGGTGGATCCATCATGTTTTGGGGTTGGGGTCATTTTAAGAGGTCAAAAGATAAACCTAATTCTAGAAGCAATCTTGATGCCACTTGTGAGATTACGAAAGTTATCTGGTGGATTGTTTCACCAGATGGTTAATGATCCTAAACACACCTCCAGGGTAGACTACATCATGAGGCACAGGATAAAGTTGTGCAATAATCCTCACTGTCGACAGGACCTAAACATCATAAACTCAAAAGAGGAAAGTCTTTTGTAAAGAAGAATGGTCCAAATAAAAGTTGAATTTAGAAAAATAGAATTTAAAAACTAATGTCTGCAATCAAAAAGGTTTAACAGGTTGTAAGTATGTTAGTTTAATATTTTTTCAGTCAAAAGTCAAGAACAGCTTCAGTCAGTTTCATAACCACAGAGTTCCTTGTGCAAGAGAGATAGAAAGATTTATTTTTAAACTAGAAAAAAGTGACATAGTGTTCCTTTAATGAGAGAAACAACCCACATAATTTCTTCAATAACAAATGCAAATATCTTTGGTCGTGTGGCAATACATTATTTCAGTATAATGCCAAACAAATGTGCGAAGACATAAAAGAGCCTGCACTCGATTATGTTCCATGTTCCATTCGAGCAACGTTATTCAGGTCTATCCCGGTGCAGATATCTTGATTAAAATTCATGAATTACAATAAATACAATGCTAATGTTGCTAACACAGCGATATCAATGTGGAATGTATAGGAAGGCATGGAATAAGTCTGGATTGGAGCAAATGTGAAACAAATTAATGGTGTTTAGACAGTACAAATCAGGCACAGGCTCTTTTATTATAACCAATAATCCTTTGAGCTAAACATCAAAGAACAACTCAACAATAGAACCCATCATACTACATGTAAAGTTGTAATAGAAATGTAGAAGTTGCGTACATGACTTACAGACTGATCTTCGTTGATGGGGTCCTGCACACTGCCCGTGGTCTGAGGCACCCATGGGGGGTCAAAGATGGGCACACAGGGCATGCCCAGGATGGGGGAGGGCAGCGTGAAGTTGATGCTGGGCGGAGGGATCTTGAACAACATGTAAGAGCATTGTTAGACCACACAAACGCAGAGGCGCAACTGAGGCTGGCCCTAAACTGAGGATTTTTACTGGTTTGAAAGTCAGGCATCCAAAAACAGTTCATCTGCTTGATGGTATTATTCTATGACTACTATTCTATGGCCAGTGCCCCCCTGTCCCATGCCATTTCCCTTTGGTGCTCTATGTTGGTTGACAGTACCTTGAATATCTGCTGCGCGCCCTCCTCCATGCGGGGCCACACCTGGTATCTGAACCTCCACAGGGTGTAAAACTTGAGGATAGAGTTGATGCGCTGACAGGCCTCCTGGTGCTGGAACTCTGCCATCATCATCTCTGACACGGCGTCTGGGACCTTCACCGCACACAGCAGGAACATGGCCGCTGGGGTGGACGCAACATGCCCACGTGAGCAGAGTGAACACGTAAACAGAACAAACCTTTGTCTATCTGCTAAAAAGTCATCACCTCTTACACTTTTGGCTTTCATGGTGTGGAGTTTTTGTTATTGGTTTTATTTTGACATTACTTCTGTTTATAATCCCAAAAATACGGTATTATGTTTACTAAGAATGCTGAAGAACCATCCTCGGTTCGGGACTCCTAGCTCCCTGCTGAGAGGCTAGAGTTGTGCAATGCTTGAAAGGGTTCTCAAATTTTTTCCTTAGACCTCAAACTTTGGAACAGTTAATAAATATAATTCTCATATGTGCAGGGCTCGACATTAACGGTTGTCCGCTTACCCGGAGCAACTAAAGATTTGGGACGGACAAGTGCGTTGTTTTAGAAAGTCACTTGCTTCCGTTTGCTGTACGTACTTGAACGGGATTTACTGTACGTCCTCTGTTCTGACCCCAGGAGAAACTGTGGCCGCTTAGTAACGACAACCGCTTTGACAACATCAGCTCAGCGAACGCACAGCCTTAACATAGAACCGAGCA
The DNA here is from genome assembly GCA_964034765.1 of Knipowitschia caucasica. NCBI lineage: Eukaryota > Metazoa > Chordata > Actinopteri > Gobiiformes > Gobiidae > Knipowitschia > Knipowitschia caucasica. The sequence continues at coordinate 5,253,725 of OZ035844.1, read as the reverse complement.
CGGACCATGGACTCGCGGACATACTCATTAAGCTCGCTGCCCCAGACTCACCAGCAGCTGCGGCCATGTGCTCATCCACGCTCAGCAGCAGCTCCCAGGCGGCGGGCTGGATGTCTCCGTACATGTCCTCAGTCAGGATGGGCGCGGCCTTAATAAGCAGGGACAGAGGCGCCGGCGACAGGCTCATCACTTGGGTCCGGATGTACTTGAGCATGCCTGTGTCCTTCTTCCCCTCCGTAGTCGGGTCGTTGGGCCGCCGCTTCATTGAGGGCGTCCGCAAACACGACTTATCTGAACACTAGGGTTGGCAAAATAATTGAAAATCCCATGTTAATCTGCACTGTGCACAAAACAAATTTGGATCAAAACTAGACCTACTATTACTCAATTGATAAAGTATCATAGTGTGGACTAGAGCCCTGCACTTGAGCCCTTGGCCCGATGGGCCCGACAGCCCGAGGACCGGGCTTCGGGTCGATGACGTTAATCCTCCATGCAACTTTTCTCTTCACACTGCGTTTGTATAACTTTGTGTAGCGGGTGCCGCTTCAGGACGCGGTCTTGTTTACATGTCGCTTCCACACATTGTTTTTGTCTTTTGGTGTAACTTTGAAATAAACAATGACTTTGCAATACTATACTATACTATAAATAAGTGTGTTAGCTGTGGTTCTGCGTGTCACCTCTTTGGTCTTCTTGACGCGGACCCCGATGTTTGCTGTGGAGGCGCTATCCTCCCTCATGCCGTCCACACACTCCCCGTACACCAGCTTTATGGCACGCACCAGACGAGCACACGAGCGGCTGTGGTGCTGGTAGCAGCGCGGGTGGCAGAAGTCGATGTGGGTACATATAAAACTTTGCTGGTTACACAGCAGGATCATGATCTGAGGAGGTACAGACGGGATGAGGCAGACAGTGAGAGCATTTTGACCAGTCCTGCTCCACCCAGTGGCTGCTCCGCATCTGCTGTTGTGGCCCACCCTGCTCCACCCGGGGGCTACTCCATCTCTGCTGCTGTGACCTGAAGGGCTGTTGCAGATTATTACTATTGTTAGCTTTTTAGAATGATCAATTTTTTTATTTATTTTTTGTCTAGCTAGAGATGCCGAAATGGATGTTAGCAAACTTCTGAATGGAAAGTTTAGTTTCAGAAAGTTGCCAGATGGATCAACTGACAAGACCAAAGTTATCTGTAGCACATCCACTTTGAAATACACCTGATGCTAAACACACGCTGATGCCAACTCCCGTCCTCTGAAGTGTTCTTGTCAAAACCAGATGCTTCCCATGGATCTATTATAATAAGTGGCTTTCGTCAGAGACATATGGATAAAGCAACTAAAAACAAACGTATTGCAGCTACATTTTGTATCAAGTGTGAAATATAACATTTGCACACTGTAAGCAAATCCATTTTCCAAGTTGATAAGATTAAAATGTGTACAGAATGGATAAAAATGTGCAATTAATTTGTGATTAATTGCAAGTTAACTGTGCGATTATTCGTGACTAAAAAGATTTTATCGACGGCATAAATATATATATATATATTTATATATATATTTTAAAAGGGGTGTCACGATTCAATTTGATTCTCATTTTTTTTTTTCTTACAGCTCACTATTGCGTTCTGTAGCGTAACTCAAGTATGCTAATTGAATGTTTAAATTCAGCGATTTCCACTACCGAAGGCTGCAGATCTGCGGGGAGAACATGTAAACTACACTCAGAAACCAGGATTTGAACCTAGAACTAGGGCTGCAACAACAAATCGATAATATAGATAAAAATCGTATGCATGGGACTATGAATTGTTGGTGTCGCGGCATGTGTTTAGAGATTGATCGTATATGTCAAACAATGTAGTGAGCTACTCACTGTAGATTCTAAATCATTTTCTCCTCTGTTTTTATTTATTATAGGAAATTGAAAGATCAGAGCCTGATTTATTTCAAGTATCGAGAGCAGTTCCTGAACTGTTAGAGCCTCAGGTGAGGGCTATTATGTAGATTTGGATTAGGTTTAAGTCAGTATAGAATGAACGCAACACAAAACTCAGAAGCTCTGATCCAATTGATTTTGTTTTAACTATTAGAAAAAATCCTTAACTGCTTCTCATTCAGTCTACAGCTGAGTTTAGTATAGAAGGCAACACACTATTGCGAATATAGAGTGTGATTACACCACAAATTCTGGGGGAGAAACTCTGGACCCCGTGTCAATGGGTGTAGACTCAGGTCGTAGTGAATGTCCCCACCAAGATTGGAACCAAACCTACACCATTGTGTGTCGCGCAATTAATACGTCACCGAGCGCGCGAGTTGGCCGCATTCTTGTAGTTCAATGGTTGAGCGGACGGACACACATGCACCACAGAACTACACAACACTGCATGCACACTGCCGTAAAACTCCACAGAAGAAGAGTAGAGTGTGGCGAAGGTGGTCATACAGTCTATGGTGGAGGCAATTATTCGAGCAAGACCGCGTTGAACCAGTGCAGAATAGCAAAGCGAAGGAAGCATCTAAAGTTGTACCGCACTAACTTTAGACACTTTGCACAGTCAGTGGGAACAGTGTTTCTCAGGGTCAGGGCTATCATTGGGAGGTTCGGAGACGGGTCAGATTTGCGGAGAACAAGCCTGGAAGTCACGTCGGGGCGCCGCGCCGCGACTCCAGTCTCAGCTAAAGTCCCCGGTAAAATCTCCGCAAATAATGCCTCCCACAGATGTATTATCGTGCCTCCCGCCATCACCGGGACAGTAACATGTTGGAGAAGGCTAGCCTTTGTCTGGTGTTAGACAAGAGAGAGGGCAGGGGAGAGGAGAGAGAGAGCGGGGGAGACGAGAGAGAGCGCGGGGAGATGAGAGAGAGAACGGGGACGAGAGAGAGCGGGGGAGACGAGAGAGAGCAGGGAAGACAAGAGAGAGAGAGCAGGGGAGACATATTTTATGAAAATTCTAAAATCCACAATTTCCAACGCCATATGACGTCATAATATGCTAATTAGATGGGTACACTTATTCCCTACATAAACTTTTGGCCATCCTTAATAATTCTGTAATTTACAGAAAGTCTTTATCTCCTATCACTTTTAAGTTACAGCCTTTTGAAATAAAAATGTCAAAAGTTTTTGAGTATATGCACTCAACAACGTACAATTACCCTAAAAATGACTTAATTACACAAACGCGTCTTGTCTGTAATTGCTCTTTGGGTTAAACAACAAAACCTGTTTTTGTGCACTTTACTTCATACTGCATAGCATACATTTGTATGTTTCTTTGTGTTGATCCAAGGCCACGTTTTTAATAACGGGATGGAGACTAAAAATACTTTTTTTTTAACCGATTAATCGATTAATCAAAGAAATAATCGGCAGATTAATCAATTATTAAAATAATCGTTAGTTGCAGCTCTACCTAGAACCTTCTTGTTGAAAAGTGAGATTGCTATCCACTCAGCCATCGTGTCGCCCTTAGTCCAGGTAAACCATGACCGTTTCGGGTACGCGCACAGACGCAATAAGCATTACAGTGATTGTCGATCCTCTCTTTGATTTCTATGCTTGAGACGATGACGTAATTTTGAACGAGGAGTAGATAGTGACATTTTGAGGGTGGCTTTAGATTTGGCAAGTCACTATTTGAGAAGAAACAGGAGTTTGGATGTTTATATGGGTCTGACAGCTGTGGGACTTACATGCAGCCAGGACATGTTCCGGTGGTAGTTGTCCTCCACTCCTCCAGAACCTTGTCCCTCTGGTTCAATGCTGGGTTCACTGGTGCTGAAAGGACTTCCTATAAAACAACAACAAATACTATGGTTTTATCTGTTTGAACAATGCTCCAGATGTTTGATTAGATGTGCAGTGGCTTGATCAAAGAGAAATCAACTACCCTATCCTTTATTTAATTTTCACTTTATTAGGTACACTAAAGAGAATGAAGCAGGACGAGTTAACAAGCTGTTTGCAACACAACCTCAGAAAGGGGAGGAGACCCATCAAGGCTGGAAACTGAACAGTTCTGGAAGAGCACATGGGAGAAGAAGGCAGCAAATAACAGCAGTGCAGCTGGTGTCTCAGAGAGAGGAGCACACCCACCTCCCAGAACAGAACTCAGTTACCATCCCAAATACAGACATCCAAGATCCATTACACAAAAAAGTAATATATACACTGAATTTCCCCAACGAAGAATCTTGAGCTCGTGAGTTGGCCCTCCTGTACCTATGTCAGTGACTGTGTCCCGGCTCTGGGTCTGGGACAGCAGTCCCTCCTCGTTCTCAGACTCTGAGTCCTGCCGGGGCATCTTGGTGCTCTTCAGACTGCCAGCTCTGCGAATGGACGACAGTGACCCGCCTTTCTTCACACGGAAACTACGTGCGCCTTTGATCTGCAGCAGGCGAGACCCTCCAATACGGATTTTACGCACAGGCGCTGGAACACAAGTATGTTTGCAATATGACATCTAGTAATGAAGTAGAAATGATCTGACTGGCAGGGGGCAATGTTTGATGTTAAAGTGGATGACTCAAAAGCCTATGCGTACTTTCCATTACCTTTTGCAAAGCATTTTTACAAAGTAGCCTACAGTTTGCTATGTTTACGACCATCATTTCTTTGTCAGGGACAGCAAAGAACATAAAGCCGTAGCTACAATGGAAAAGTTTAGAATAAAACACTTGCATGCCCAGTCAAACCTAAATCCGTGGAAACTGCTCTTCACAAATGCTTCCCATTTTATCTGACAGAGCTTCCTATATTTGCAAAGCTTGAAGACTGCAATTGCGCCAAAAAGTGGTCCCCAAAGTAATTGCTGAATATTCAATTTGCAAGTCTCCACTTTTCAGGAAAAAGGATTTCTGTGATCCTAGACATGACAAAATCCGAGCATTTAAGTCGTGTTGTCAAATTTAGATGGTTGGTGACCTTGGTTGGAGTCCTTGAAGGGTCTCACCCTGCACTTCCTGGACTTTCTTGTCCTCACAGGTGGTATCGGACTTGAGCGTGTGGCTGCTGCTGTTCAGAGAGTCGTGTCCATCCTCATCATCCAGAATCCCTGCAAAGCTGATCTTCCTCTCGTAACGATGGCGTCCAGAGTCCGGGTCCAGGCGCAGACGGCAACTGTCCAAATCCTTCAAAACAAACACATTCCCATTCAACCCTTTCCCAAGTTTTGTGTTTGATGATTTGAAAGAACAGACCACTAGGGGTTCTGTGCGTGGACGTGGTAGACACGGAAAAGTCTCTCTCAGAAAGGTTGTGATTTCTAAGAGCAGCTGACAGGCGGCCATTTTGAGTGCGAAGGGGCAGCCACATTTTGTCGGGTTCACCGTGTCTATGAAAGAGAAAACAAATGTGTTTTCAGATGATATAACACCCTTTTTTAAAATTAATTTAGAACTTTCCTGTCAGGAACCAAACAAACACATTTTAAATCGCAGCCGGGGGTGCGAGTTGAGCCATTAAGGCTTAAGCTATAAAAAATGCTTAAGCATACTCTAGGGCATTTTAGGCTGGTACGATTTATAATCCGAAAAATACGGTAAATGAAAACACACAATCTGTACAACTCAAACAAAACATAACTGATTGGTTGGTACTCTCTCTAGCCACTTTGAATCAATACCAATACAAAATGAAAGCCTCGAGAAAGCTTTGATGTTATTCAGCTGCACTACAGCAGAAAGACCCACAACAACATGTTACATAACATAATATACATGCATAATAATAGACAGATTAACGGCCACCATCCCCCAAAAAACAAGCAAATAAGGTCCCAGTAAATTCATTATCACACAAAGTGCAGGTCGGATCTGATTTATGTGGTCTTAAGTAAGTCTTATAAAAAATATTTCAAATTAAACTGTTGGAGAACCAACAACAGTGACTCAATGATAGAACCAGGCAAAGTAACAGGTAGATTTGGAATGTCTCCATCTCAGCTCTAAAAGCAATGGTACATACACATTGCTGCCCTTCAGTCTGTGTGGACCATCTACAAACTTCAGAAGACTAGTGAAAAGTACTCACTGTCATCTAAATAGTCCTCCTCTTCATCCTCCTTCCTCATCCTCCTCTTGGTCTCCTCGTCATAAATGTATCCCAGGATATTGGCAGGACTCTCGCTGTCCGAATGACACAGCTCGCTCAGCCTCGTCCCAATCGCCTAGAGGCACAAATATCAGGCTGAGGAATTCTTCTGAAATGCAATAATGTGGTGTGTGTGACTTACATCTCCCCAATGGCAGAAGTGCTTGGCAGCATTCCACTGCAGCTTCTGGTTCCTCTTGTTGCCTACAATGGGCGAGCGGCCTCTGGACAGTCCCTTTTTGGTAATGTTCACGTGGTGGCCTTTCATCCACTCGGGCCAGTTGCCACGATTACAGCGGTGAACAAATCTGGCACATTCGAGGAAGAGTGAAGCCCGGGCCACGATTGGAGCCTCCTATAATTTATAATTGCAACATGTAAATTATAATGTCCCAGGATCTCTGGAAGATTATTGCTTGAATACCTGTGAACAGTAATTCATGTGTTTGTCAAAGGACAAAGGACAGTTCTGTTGTATTGGTTGATTTTCTAATCTGCTTGATTCTAAATTGCATGATTCTAATCTGCACCCAAGCGCGCCAATCTTATATCCATAACTGCATTGCATTGCCTGAAATAGAACCAGATACCTCAGTTACTATTACAAACTGATAGTAACTATTTTCTCTGGCTGAGAGAAACTTCTATTTTCTCTCAGACAGATTTCTAAGCTCTTTTACACTGAATGTGACCAATGGCAGAATAGTCAGCCAGCTTTTCCACAACACGATAACAACTGATCCCTGTGAGACTGACGTACCAAGTCTAGGGCTGCCGCAAGGATGGAGGCATCTGGGATGGTCCCAGGTTCACAGCAGTTCAGCAGAAACTGAAAGCGCTTCATGCCTTGGCGGATGGCTCCCAGGTTCACCACATTCTTGTTCTTCATCGCCTCCTGACTGGCTGCTAACCTCTCCTGAAAGCCATGAGGTCCTGGAGACAAGAGGCCAGAGCACACACAGGACAGGGGACAAGGGAGAGTCAGGGTTCAGTTCGTCCAGATGCAGAAGAGGTGGCAAAAGTACCAGTCTGAAGTACTCCGGTTAACGTAGATGTAATCGATTAAACATGTTGTTCATATGTACTTGAGTTTTTTTTACTTCGCTACTGAGATCTCCGCTTACAGACACTCTGTGTTGTGCACAAAGTAAATATCCGACCTGAGCAATGATATGATGCAATTCACAGATTTGCTTACACAACTAATCAGCATGATTGACAGCCTCCTGTGCCACCAGCAATATCATCGATGTGTGAATGCAAGTCAGAGCCCGAAAGCTCTCTGCCTGCGCTGCAGAAATTCATACTGTCTGTGAGCGAGGAAAAACCACCAGCCCAACACACAGGTCTGAAGCCTGGCGCTGAACCAGAACCAAGCTAGCACTAAACCCAAGCGCACACTGCACAACGTGGACAAACGTGGACCAACGTGGACGTACGGGTCTGGGTCTGTGGCACTACACCTGTCACTGGCACGACACCTGTGCGTGGGGCAACCCGCACACGCACACACACACAAATGTGCACACCCACGGACGAGTACACACAGAGACGTGCAAATTCACAGAGATTGACTTGAGCCTGAGGAATGATGAACAGGATGCTCCTGCTTACGTCACTCTCTTTGCTCTTTGACCTCATAACTTTGTTGTAATGTTGTTAGTGCTTTTCTCTAATGTTCAGAAGTCACAGTTGCCCCAGACCAGTTCAGCAGAGGCCCACAGAAAGTACAGTTGTCATTGTAGCAGTGTGACTATATGAAATTAATCAAGCCTTTGTGTTTTGTTTTATGCCATTTGACTGAAATTGTATCCACCACCACGGCTTTCCTCTGCCCTTTGTCTACCACCAAGATGTCTTAGAACACTTATTCCCCACCACCTTTGGAGGAGTTTCCCATTTGACTTTGGGGTTTCCAGCCCATACTCAGCACAGAAAAATAGTAACTGTAACTCTATTTTAAATTTAAATTTATTCTTTAGAAGTGTTTTTTATTCTTATTTTTATTATCTCTTTTTGACTGTTGCACTGAGCCAAAGCAATTTCCAAGTCTGTGACCTCCCGTTACTTACGTTGGCAATAAAAATGATTCTGATTCTGATTCTGATTCTGAGATGTTTCTGTACACTTTGCCAGCCACTTGGTTATGGCGTTCCATGTAGGCCTTCCCTGCAGTATCTTGCACCCTGCAGTTATGTGTTGGATCGTCTCAGGTCCTCCTTTGCACAACCGACACCTTGGGTCTTCTCTGGTGCGGTATATCTGGGCCTCTATCGCTTTGGTGCTCAGGGCCTGCTCCTGTGCAGCCATGATGAGTGCCTCTGTGCTGTCCTGTAGGCCAGCCCTTTCTAGCCATTGGTAGGACTTCTTGAGATCAGCCACTGCTGTTATGCTCCGGTGGTACATCCTGTGTAGGGGCTTGTCCTCCCATGATGGGCTCTCCTCAAGCACCTCCTCATCTCGCCACTGTCTGAGACGTTCACTGAGCATGTTGTACATTTGGGCCATAATGAGTTTCCTCCTCAGAGTGGCTGGGTGTGCCATAAGAGAAGAGGTGAGGAGCTACACAGGTGGATCTTGTAGTATGGTCACAGCTTCTTGGATGCTTCCTGTTCCCCTCGATGAGGAGTCCACTTTTGCATTTCCCATCTGGGGGAGGCCTGGGAATACCCAGGACACATTGTAGGGACTATGTCTCAGATTCAGCTGTCCTGGGAATGCCTCTGGATTCCTGGAGGCAGTGTGTGTGAATAGGGAAGTCTGGGCCTCTCTAATTTGATTGCTGCTCCCTTGACCCGGCAACGGATAAAGCAGATGAAAATGGATAGATGTAATATCTCATCTTGTTGGTAGTCTCTCCAGATCAAACTAATTATACAAGTTTAAGTCCTAAAAAATAAATATAAACAAATCAAGTAAAAGTAAGTAAATGATTGAGTACAGCACTCGTCCCTTGCCACCTCTGAGTCTAAGACATGTTGAGCTGGACACAGCACAGAGCCACTGACAGATGAAGCAAACATGGTCACAGGGCTACACTCACGGTTTGGCTTTAAAAGAGTCATGTAAACTGTACTGGGTCAGTTTATTACACATGAAATGCCAAAAATAAATAGTAAACTGACAAAATCACACCGAAAATAGATTTAATTAAATTCTATAAAAAATACTTTACACACCCAGTACTATACATGCCCCAGGAGATATTTGTAAAACCGAGGAGTGTAACCGCGGCAACACACGAGAATACATACAATACCACCACCGACACGCTTCACAGCAGAAAGATGGTCTAGAGATGGACTAGAGATGGACTAGGATCGTGCACATGTCTACATGAAAAATACAAATTTATAGGTTTTCAGCTCATCAGCATGCGTGTGTGTGTCCGTGGGAACGCCATCTTTGTAGTCTGACAAAGATGACCAGACCAAACTTGTCATTCTGACTATGGAATTGCACTGAAATCCTAAGTCGACTTCACACAAGTCAAAACAGTCTCGTGTCATCACTGCATAATTTGTGCTTCTTTCCGCATCCAGCAGAGGGAGATGAAAGCACTTATTTTTTCAGTGTTTCTGTGGGACGGACCACTCTTGGCGGCTAATGGGCTCTTGCATGAGTGAAACTATTAGATTGAAGGGGAAACATATGCCAGTAGCAGCATGTTATTTAATGGTTAGTGTATGAGAGAGGAGAGAATACTCAAAGAATACAAAATAAACTGCTTCCTCTAATTAGTTCTCCCAGTATGCTCCTTGTGAATGAAAAACTGCTGACATGGTGCGTTTTCGACCCATGTCTTGCATCACGTATACTGTCACTTGGGACAAAAGTGGAAAAGAATGACGTGTTATTTAAATTATCTGAACGCTTTTGAATGCTCTGATTTTTGTGTGTGTGTGTACATTCAAATCGACTGAACAACACAGGACTTAGTATTTGTTTTGCATACCATTTTTGTTCATTTTAATATTTTAGAAATGTATGTAGTATATATGTAGTAATATAGTCTACTTTTGACTTGTTTGCACCGAGAGCTGAAGCTATTTCCTAGTTTGTGACCTCCTGTTACTTACATGGCAATAAAAATGATGGGGACAAACTAACAAAAAGGCATCAGCTGAAGCTTTGAACAATTCTACAGGCGTGCATGTGCTGAAAAGGGGCGGACAGAGAGCAGAGAGAGAGACAGGGACGAGCACACTGAGGGGCAGGTGGGCGTATAGGCAGTACACGGAGCAGCAGGCGGGCGTATGGGCAGTACACGGAGCAGCAGGCGGGCGTATGGGCAGTACACGGAGGGGCGGGTGTGCGTATGGGTGGCAGTGGGGAGGAAGGGGCAGGTCTACCATCTTTCTCCTCTGTGTGGTGAAGCTTGGATGGATTCCTCCTGCCAGAGCGCCATTTACCCAGGCGCTTGAAGAAGTTCTCCTCCTCGTCGCGGCCGTAGTCTGGGCCTGCAGCGCAGGCCTCGGTCAGCTTTACCGCGCTGGTGAACTTCACCTATGGCAAAGCACACTTCAATACACAGGACAGTTCACACTGTTTATCCTTCTCTTCCACCCCATACATCCACCTATCCATCCATCCATTTTCTTCCCCTTAATCCATTTCTGGGTCAGGGGGTGGCCAGAGATGCCACCCAGCACCATTCCCTCAATGATCCTCTTGCAGGTGGTGAGTCCACAGGACTTCATTTCAGACCCATGTGGCTTAAAATCTGGAACAATTATCCTGATGGAGTGAGACATACTGCTTGCCATATGACACATCATCATCAGGCAGAGAATCATCAGGTGTTATTCATTTTATTTACAGTGTGATCTAATTTATTGACTGTTGGTTTTAAATGTCAATGTGATGCACTGGGTTGCATTAGTGATAATGCTGTTTCAACTACAGTTGAACCTGATGAAATCTCACACAACAAAGAGACAAAGTTAATCTTTTACTTGTTACATTGTCACAAGGAGAATGTCTCGACAGAGGCAAGGCACAGACCCTAGCCTCTCTCAGGACAAGTCTGAAGATTCACAGTCTGCAAGCCCCTTTTGGTAGAGCAAGACACACCTTCGTATGTAGATGGGAAAGGAAGAAACCAACACAACAAAAGACACTTAGCATATGAGCTCCCCAGACCTCCCGGTGTCTTCTTGAAGCTAAAGTGAATTACAATACAGAGCATTCAGCACATAGCCACATATGATTTACCAAAATGATAACTTAAGTTACATTCCAATATCAATTCTGTATGAAAAGTATCAATCAATCAGTGCCTTTCATACACAGGCAACACAAAGCGCTTCACAGTCCACGTCCCCCAAGCCACATCAAATCCATCACATGTATGAATACATTCTGATGGATTGATAAAGACATAGAGTCAAAGGCCGTAAGCGCTACTCCATGCAGTAGCAGGAATCAGCCCAACTCATTGGCGTTACTTTCACCATTTTATATTTCAATCAGCAATTCAACCATCTATTGCTAAATCTTTCTTCAGAAAAATACATTTTATATAAAATCTGTATTTATTATATTGCATGAAATCTACAAAACCATCTTTTTCTGAAAGTGATATTTATGCTAATTCATAAAAGTCACAAGAATTTATGCCTTCAGATTCCATTTAATGGAATTGGACTTTAACTCAATTCAATGTATTTTTTTATAGCCATAGAATCACAAAAGTACAGTAGTCATCTCTGAGGACTTTACAAAGTTGTTGATTTGCCAAAATAGATAGAACACAGGAGAGGCAACAATAACAGACAAATAAGAGTCATTGGTCCCTAAGGGGCAGATGACCATTGTCTTTAAGTGCTAATAAATGTCCATAAATGTCCTGGATCATACACGGGTCGGGGGAAAGCAGTCCACAGGTGCAGATGAGAGGGTGGTGATGCCTCTGAATCCAATTAATGAGCCAAATAATGAATAACATGACATTGTAAGTATCAGTTTCCATGTATTTACTGATGACCCAAATTAAAGCCGTCTTCAGTCACCACGAGCTGCCACTGCAACAATATCTTCTTTGTATTTTAGAACATGCAAGCTTTTCCTTTACTGTAGTTTTTTTGTAAATGCAATTTGTAGAAGCCTCAGTCACTTTCTTTTGCTGCAATACCATGAATAATATTTAACACAAAAAATACATTTGCATTTTGAATCTTTTCCTTTTCAGTGTCCTCAATTATGTGTGTGCCTGCTGACTTTCCATAACCATTCTAAAGTTATAATGTTGTTATAACTATGTTTACATACCACTTAAAACATGTGTAATAAGTGCAATAGGGTGAATGAGTGTGCGTGAGTGTGAGATAACAGATGCAAATTAGCAATACAACTATAATCTGGTGTGTTTATACGAATATGCACCGTTTAATCCAAAAATAAATACAAATACAAATGCAAAACTAAAAGGAATAAGATTACAAGGGCCAAAATGAATTTCAGCCTGAGTCGTCCTCTGACCTTGGAGCTCTGGCGAATGAAAGAGAGGCGGTCAACAGAGCTGATGTCCAGCAGGTCCTCCACGCCATCGGTCAGCCCAGAGAGAGAGGAGCGCTTCAGCCAGTTACCTGTAGGAGGCAGCAGCTGTTAGAGCCACAGAACACCGTCTAGTACATGATACAGATATCCAGGGTGTGATCACGCGTAGGGCTGCATGATTACTAAGGCACTTTACCATTTATTATATATATTATAAACAGCTCTATGCTACAAACAATCTATGTAGATGTGATTTTAAAGATGGGGTACCTAACCTAAAGAATAGAACTATGTCATCAAATTCAACTCGATCCTTGCTTTCAAGACGTTCTGTCACTAGCTTTGAGACGTACATACTGTTGGCTTTAGACTAGAGCTTTTTAAACCCAAGTGAAAAAGAGGACGACCCTCACGCAGCCAATGAGCTCTCAGCCCGAAGAGTTAATTTGTGATTCACACACAACATGCTGTTTTGATCATATTAGAAATCATCTTTAGCAAACTTGTAAGAAAGAGCCATATAAGCCAATCTTTAGGCTGAGAGCTGTTTAGTTTCTTTTTTACTTTTCTATTTGAAGAAGTGACAGTGGCCAAAAATACATGTGAAAACTCGTGGTGATGAGAGCAAGGAACACGCTCAATTACATTCTTCCATTTTATTTCTGGTTTGAAAGTTCAAAGTATTTGGATAGTATATATAGTCTGGAAAAGTTTTAGCAATAGCAACATTTTATTTTTGCAAACCAAAAAGTAAGACTTTTTTCCCCACAGTGTGACTGTCTTAAGAATTGCCAAGGATGGATTTGATCTTGCAGCCCTAGCATGCTGGTAAAAAGCTGGCATATCAGTTCACTCATCAAGACACACAAGACAATATTGATAAAGGCAAATTAAATGAAAAATAGCAGACACAAATATCAAGACATGGAACAAACATGGACCAGACATATGGTGGTGGTGCATACGTAAGACAGAGAATGTGAGTGGGAGCCGGGCCCGTCCACGGTATGCTGAGGATACAGTAACAAACGTTAATTTGCGCATGACACAGTTTAAGTTTATTGTTTATTTGGTTGGGACAGTGCATGTTAACAAACATATCACTCCAGATTGAGGCTTTGGGGTCAATTTCCATCCGTCGTCCCACAGTCGCACTCACAACCACACACTCATCCACCCTGAAGTATTGTACATGTTTTTAGTGGTGGGGGATACCGGAGGATCCGGAGGAAACCTACACAGACAAGGGGAGAACATGTCAACTCCACTCAGAAAGGCCCCATTCCAACCAGGATTTCGAACCAAGGACCTTCTTGCTGAACAGCGAGAGTGCTATACACTCAGCCACAGTGGATACAATGGTTTATTAACGACAAATTCAAAAGGTGCGGTGCTCTCCTCTAACCCTTTCTGACCTGAATTTGATAGTCTGGAACTCTAAATGAATTACAAATGTTAAGAAATTTATTAAATTGACCTCCTGAGTTTAAATGTTCATTTTATGAATTCTAATATTACGGGTAAGTCCCGCCTTCCCTTCTCTTAGCTATAGCTCAAAATCCACGATGCTGTCCACTTTCACCAATCAAGTGATGCCAAGAGCTGTCAATCATCACGCTCGTACTCGTAGCTGCGCTCATGCTCAGTTGTTTGTTTTCACGGAGCCTCCACCAGGCTCTGGAAGTACTTGAAAACTGAACAAAGAATTCTGAACATCAGCGGTGAGGGACCCAGGTATAAACTAAACCTAAATCTTCGGCTAATGTGTTCTAAAATGTTCAATTAATGTTAATAATTCCGGATTTATTGCAATCGCGTTTTGTCTCATTAAAACAGTATTTCTGTCATGAAAACTTTAACAGATAATTCTAAACACGTGTGTTAAGAATGTACATGTATAATGTATTCTCTGATTAACATTTAAATGTGTTGATTGATTGTTATTTGTGTTATTGAGCGTGGCTATCTCTCTCAAAGACAGTAGTGGTTCGTGACAGGCGCTGAAAGCCCGTTGTGACGGGCGCAATCTTAGTATTTTACACACCTGAAGCACAAGCACAGAGTGCGTTGCCAAAGGGTAGCACTCACTTTGGTTTGAGAGGTCAGTTATCAAGAAATAATGATCTGTAGAACGTAATGGAGCGTTCTACTGCTGCTGTGAGGAGCTGTATAACAAATTATGATTAAATATTCTAATATATTCACATTTTTAAATTGATAATCTCTCCTCGCATGTTGTGGACCATTGACCTAGCTCGTGCACAGAAAAGTAGGCGTAGACCAATCAGAAAGGAAGGGGCAGGTGGCTTGGGTCGTTTTTTTTTCTTTAAATCATCTACCTCTCTCTCTTTTCTCTGACAAACTCCAGACAATCACTTTAAGAAAGCGTAAGCATGATTTAGGTCTAAGGATGTAAAAAACTATTTTCATGACCGACCACCGAGCCTCATTAACCGGTTGAAACCGGTTAACCGCGTAGTTTAAAATATTCCACGTTCTTTGAAATAACAGCCCTTTCGAGTCGCAAACTTTTCATTGTGCAGCTCTGCGATTGACTGGATCAGAACCAAGACAGCAGAGCGATACCTGCAACAGCTTCGGCACCTTTGCGCACTGAGAACTGTTTTTTGAATCTTTCCACTCTTCCGTGCTGCGGGTTAAAGCTTTTTAGCAGCAAACGACGGCTCGTTCACATGGTCAGAGCAGCGAGTGACGAGCTGCGTCTCGCAGGTCTCCGCTAAAGTTTAAATACAAGTGATGTGTGTGGAGCTGATGCCAAGGACCATAAACACAAACATGTTTCATGTGGTTTGACTGGAGCCGCGTATTTGCAAGGATCCTTTGGGCTCCGTGACACAGACGAGCGCGACAGACCGGTATGTGTGCATGTGTATGTGTGTGTAAATATATGCGTGTGTATGCTCCAATGTAGTTCTAACCTGCACAAGTGTACAACTTTGGCGGACTAGTAACGGAGGGGAGAAACGGACGAGAGTATGGATGATGCGTGTGGATGTTACGTATGAATGGAACGGGGAAAAGGTGCGCGAGTGTGAAATGGCACTTGTGTGTGCGAGCATGTATGTGTGTGTGCGCGGCGCGTGCGGCATGAGAGTTGGCCCGGAGTTTACTAATACATTGGCGCACACAGCTAAAGACAGACCCGCTCCTTCACACCGTGCGAATAGTGTTCAAAATAGCGTTATTAAGAGACCTCCCCTCGCCCCTTTTCTCTTTTTAACCGACAGCTTTGACCGGTTAACGCTGTGAAGGTCATCCACCGATTAACATCCCTATTTAAGTCGGATATCAGTTTAAATTATTCTTTTTCAGAATAATTTAAGTACTGCCTAGACTATTAGATGCACCTGTATATCAACCGCACAAGCAACATTGTTGACCACACATGAATATTATTCAAGTGTAATTATTTTTATAAGTGTATTTACCGTTCATTCTCCAGTCTATTTTGACAATAAATGAGTGTCCTATGTAAATTGTAGTCCAAATAAGTCTATAAAGATAGATTTGAACAAAGTAGCACCTAAAGTAATCAGTAAATTACCGCATTGCTGGTTCTATGAGAGCTCATAGTTCATAATTAACTCAGTTGTCAATGTTGCATGTATTTTGTTAACTCATTGAAATGTCAATGACCGAAAAGAGGACACAGTACCACCAGCTGCCAGTAGATGGCAGTGCAATCTTTGGAGAGAGGTGTGTCAGTTGGGTTGAAGTGAGAAATGGAAATACATTTTAAAACTTGACACTATTGCAATTGTTTGAAAATATAAATCGTATCAATTTAAGTGCCTTAACAGTATTGCCTTCATATCAAAGTAGTTTTGAGAAAGCCAGCAAAATTAATTAAATATAGAAGGCAAGCAATACAAATAAACTTGGCCTTGCCTTGCCTTAAATTCCCTTTATTATGTTTAAATACAGAATCATGAAGTACCTCACTTATAGCACTAGATGGAAGTATTTCTCCAGAGTCTTCCTTTAAATGATATTTAATCATATATATTTTCCTTAAAAAAATATTTTGAACTGTCCATCCATTTTTTCCCCTTTGTCCATTTCTGGGCCAGGGTGCAATCAGCTGCCACCCAATTCACAGAGCATCTGCCTCTCACTGCAGGTGGTGAGTCCACAGGAGCCTTGATCTTTCAGCGGCGGCTTCAGGCAAAGTGGGATTAAGTGTCTTGCCCAAGGACACAACCACAGTACAACTACCTGGTCACTGGACAGCAGGAGTCGGAGGAGAATATCTTA
The DNA here is from genome assembly GCA_964034765.1 of Knipowitschia caucasica. Lineage (NCBI taxonomy): Eukaryota > Metazoa > Chordata > Actinopteri > Gobiiformes > Gobiidae > Knipowitschia > Knipowitschia caucasica. Next base: position 5,236,850 of record OZ035844.1, on the reverse strand, counting down.
TTAGATATTCAGGCTCAAAGGCCAATGCTCTACCAACTGAGCCACTGTCGCCCAGTTTGCATTCTAAAACATAAAATGATCATTATATTGTCATTTATTGAACTTATAATGGACATAAATGAAAGAGTCTCTCCAATCTACTGCTTAGGAACTACCAGTGGCTCACTGTTCAGTGAGTGTGGCTTACCGTTAGCCAGTTTGACGGAGTGCTTGCTGGTCTGCTGGCTTGAGTGAGTGCACGCTCGTCTGCGTTTCATAGTGAGTGTGCGATGGTCTTACCGATGGGCAGTTTGAGCTTCTTGCGGAGGGAGATGCGTCGGGAGCGCGAGCGGGACCTGCGCTCTGTGGTGTTGCCGGAGTGCGCGGTGGTGCACTCGGATGTGTCCTGCTCAGACTGGCTGCTTGTGTCACTGGCTGCGCTCTGAGACTTAAACATCTTCCTCCAGAAGTCCTTCCGGCCCAGGAGCGCACCGGGAATCTGCTCCTCGCTGCAGTAACATCACAGGCAAAGAAACACAAACACTTTATAATGGGTCTGTTTGTGCTGAAGTGCAAATATACAGGATGTGGAATCCTTTGAGCCTCAAACATTTTTAATTGGAAACTATGTGGGTAAATAAATCAATAACGCAACAATTTTTGAATAAGTGTCATTTCCACTGACTGTGCATCTCTGTATATTTCTCCAACACTTGTGTTATTAACTATGAATTCAATTCTGTTACTGCTTGTTGTTAAAGTGATTGTCTGGAGTTTGTCAGAAAGAGAGACAGAGAGGTGCTTGATTTGAAAAAACGACGCAAGCTCCCTCCCCCTTCCTTTCTGATTGGTCTACACCTACGTTTCCGTAACACTTTGAAATGTTAATCAGAGAACACATTATACATGTACATTATTAATACACATGCACAGAGGTTTTCAGAATTATTTGTGAACGTTTTAATGAAAAAAATAATGTTTTTATGCTCAAAAAAAGCGATCGCGGCAAACCAGGAAGTGCCATTATCATGAATTGCACATTATAGGACACAACTCTCCCCCTGGACTGCCACCTTAACGTGGTGGGGGAGTTTGAGTACTCGGGTGATCCTGGGAGCTATGCTGTCTGGGGCTTCATGCCCCTGGTAGGGTCTCCCATGGCAGACAGGTCTCGGGTGACGAGTCAAACGAAGAGCAGTCAGAAGCCAACATGGAAAGCACGAACAGAAGAACCGTGACGTCGCCCGGCATGGCTCAGCCGGGGCCACACCCTGGAGCCAGGCCTGGGGTTGGGGCTCGAATGCGAGTGCCTGGTGGCCGGGCCTTAGCCCACGGGGCCCGGCCGTGCTCAGCCCGAAGGGATGACGTATGCAAGTCCCTCCTGTGGGCCCACCACCTGACGAGGGGTCTGTGGTGGCGCGGTGCAGAGAGGACTGGGCAGCAGTCGAAGGCGGAGACCTCTGGCTCTTGGGACGTGGAACGTCACCTCACTGGGGGGGAAGGAGCCCGAGCTTGTGGGGGAGGTTGAGAGATACCGACTAGAGATAGTCGGCCTCACCAGTGGCTCACTGTTCAGTGAGTGTGGCTTACCTATGGCCAGTTTGACTGAGTGCTTGCTGGTCTGCTGGCTTGAGTGAGTGCACGCTCGTCTGCGTTTCATAGTGAGTGTGCAATGGTCTTACCGATGGGCAGTTTGAGCTTCTTGCGGAGGGAGAAGCGTCAGGAGCGCGAGCGGGACCTGCACAAGTCCCTCCTGTGGGCCCACCACCTGCAGAGGGGTCTGTGGTGGCGCGGTGCAGAGAGGACTGGGCAGCACTCGATGGCGGAGACCTCTGGCTCTTGGGACGTGGAACGTCACCTCACTGGGGGGGAAGGAGCCCGAGCTTGTGGGGGAGGCTGAGAGATACCGACTAGAGATAGTCGGCCTCACCTCCACACACAGCTTGGGCTCTGGAACCCAACTCCTTGAGAGGGGTTTGACGCTCCACTTTTCTGGTGTTTCTCGCGGGGAGAGGCGGCAAGCTGGGGTGGCCATTCTCATTGCCCCCCATCTCAGCCGCCACGTGTTGGAGTTCTCCCCGGTGAATGAGAGGGTCGCGTCCCTCCGCCTCCGGGTGGGGGACAAGTCTCTCACTGTTGTGACGGCCTACGGGCCTAACAGCAGTGCAGAGTATTCAGCCTTCTTGGAGTCCTTGGGAGGGGTACTGGACGGTGCACCAACCGGGGACTCCGTTATTCTCCTGGGGGACTTCAACGCCCATGTGGGAAATACCAGTGGCACTTGGAGAGGGGTGATTGGGAAGAACGGCCCGCCCGGTCTGAATCCGAGCGGTGTTCAGTTGTTGGACTTCTGTGCCAGTCACGGTTTGTCCATCACGAACACCATGTTCGAGCACAAGGGTGTCCACCAGTGCACGTGGCACCAGGACACCCTAGGCCGGAGGTCGATGATTGACTTTGTGGTCGTATCATCTGACCTTCGACCGCGTATCTCGGACACTCGGGTGAAGAGAGGGGCGGAGCTGTCAACTGATCATCACCTGGTCGTGAGTTGGAACGTCTCGCTGAGCCCCCTGTCAGACGGACTTTCAACTCACACCTCCGGGAGAGCTTCTCCCAGGTCCCGACGAAGGAGGGGGACATTGAGTCCGAGTGGACCATGTTCTCTTCCTCTATCGCCGATGCGGCGGCTCCTAGCTGTGGTCGCAAGGTCTCTGGTGCTGGTCCCGGCGGCAATCCCCGAACCCGGTGGTGGACACAGGCAGTAAGGGATGCCGTCAGGCTGAAGAAGGAGTCCTATCGAGCAATGATGGTTTGTGGGACTCCTGAGGCAGCTGTCCAGTACCGGCTGGCCAAGCGTGCCGCGGCCCGGGCTGTTGCAGAGGCAAAACACGGGACTGGGAGGAGTTCGGAGAGTCCATGGAGCATGACTATCGGTCGGCCTCGAAGAGATTCTGGCAAACCGTCCGGCGCCTCAGGAGGGGGAAGCAGTTCTTCCCCCTTCTTGCCAACACTGTACGGTGCGGGTGGAGGGCTGCTGACCTCAACTGGGGATATTGTCGGGCGGTGGAAGGAATACTTCAAGGTTCTCCTCAATCCCCCCGTCACGTCCTCCGCCCCGGAGGCAGAGGCTGAAGATGTTGGGGCGGATACTTCCATCTCCCTGGCTGAGGTCTCCAGGGTGGTTAGCAGCCTCCATGGTGGCAAGGCGCCGGGAGTGGATGAGATCCGTTCTGACTATCTAAAGTCTCTGGATGTTGTAGGACTGTCTTGGCTGACACATCTCTGCAGCATCGCGTGGCGATCGGGGGCGGTGCCAATGGAGTGGCAGACCGGGGTGGTGGTCCTTCTCTACAAAAAGGGGGACCGGAGGTTGTGTTCCAATAATCGTGGGATCAGACTCCTCAGCCTCCCTGGTAAGGTTTACTCCAAGGTACTGGAGAGGAGGCTACGGCTGATGGTCGAATCTCGGATTCAGGAGGAGCAGTGTGGTTTTCGTCCCGGTCGCGAAACTCTGGACCAGCTCTATACTCTCCATCGGATACTCGCCCAACCTGTCCACATGTGCTTTGTGGATTTGGAGAAGGCGTTCGACCGTGTTCCCCGGGGTGTCCTTTGGGGGGTTCTCCGGGAGTACGGGGTCCGGGGTCCTCTGCTGAGGGCCGTCTGGTCCCTGTATGACCGGAGCCAGAGCTGTGTTCGCATTGCCGGCAGTAAGTCAGACCTGTTCCCGGTGCACGTTGGCCTCGGCCAGGGCTGCGCTTTGTCACCGGTTCTGTTCACTGTGTTCATGGACAGAATTTCTAGGCGCAGCTAGTGGTCGGAGGGGGTCCGGTTCGGGGACCACAGGATTTCATCTCTGCTATTTGCGGATGATGTCGTCCTGTTGGCTCCAACGAACCAGGACCTGCAACATGCACTGGGACGGTTTGCAGCCGAGTGTGAAGCGGCTGGGATGGGAATCAGCACCTCCAAATCTGAAGCCATGGTGCTCGACCGGAAAAAGGTGCCTTGCCTTCTTCAGGTGGGTGGGGAGGTCCTTCCTCAAGTGGAGGAGTTCAAGTATCTCGGGGTCTTGTTCACGAGTGAGGGAAGGATGGCGCGTGAGATTGACAGGCGGATCGGTGCAGCGTGCACAGTGATGCGGTCGCTGTATCGGACCGTTGTGGTAAAGAGAGAGCTGAGCCGAAAGGCAAAGCTCTCGATTTACCGGTCAATCTTCATTCCCTCCCTCACCTATGGTCATGACCTTTGGGTAATGACCGAAAGAAGGAGATCGCGGATACAAGCGGTCGAAATGAGCTTCCTCCGCAGAGTGGCTGGGCGCTCCCTTAGAGATAGGGTGAGGAGCTCAGTCACACGGGAGGAGCTCGGAGTAGAGCCGCTGCTTCTTCACGTCGAGAGGAACCAGTTGAGGTGGCTCAGGCATCTGCTCCGGATGCCTCCTGGACGCCTCCCTGGGGAGGTGTTCCGGGCACGTCCCACTGGGAGGAGGCCCCGGGGAAGACCTAGGACACGCTGGAGGGACTATGTCTCTCAGCTGGCCTGGGAACGCCTTGGGGTCCCCCCGGACGAGCTGGAGGAAGTGTGTGTGGATAGGGAAGTCTGGGGGCGTCTCTGCTTAGACTGCTGCCCCCGCGACCCGGCAACGGATGAAGCGGAAGATGGAATGGTAGGACACAACTAAAAAAATAAAAAAATAATAAAAAAAGGACACATCTGCAGAGGATCTGATTATGGATATAGGTTCAGTATATAAAAGATTATGGATATAGGTTCAGTATATAAATGATTATGGATATAGGTTCAGTATATAAATGATTATGGATATAGGTTCAGTATATACACAAGTACCTCAGCGCAGATGTTCAGAATTCTTTGTTCAGTTTTCATGTAGTTCCAGAGCCTAATGGAGGCTTGATTTGGAGGCTCCGCGAAAACAAACAACTGAGCATGCGCCCAGCTGCGAGCATCAGCGCCGATGATTGACAGCCCTTGGCATGACTCGATTGGTTAACGTGGACGGCATCGTGGATTCTGAACTATAGCTAAGAGAAGGAAAGGCGGGACTTGCCCATAATATTAGAATTAATAAAACGACTTATTTTATATCAACATTTAAGGCCAGGAGGTCAATTTAACACATTTCCTAAAATGTATAATTAATTTAGAGTTACAGACTATCACTTTAACTCCTGTCTGTCTTTGTATGTTGCTATTTATGTATTTGTTGGATCTGGCCTATTCACATTTGTTTCATTCTGTTGTTGTTGTTGTTACGGCTCTTGATCTTGCTCCCTTTTTCTTCTTCTTCTTTTTCTTGTGGGTTTCCGGCAGACTGTGCGCCAGTCGGCGCATTGCTGCCTTTCACTGGTGGATCCAATTATTGCACCCTAGGTCCATTCAAATTCTCTGGTACAGTCCGGTACTAAAAATAAATTCCACAAGCGCACGAAAAACTTCTTGCTGCTGCACATGGGGAGCAAGCAATGACCTCAGATTCACACGCTCAAGTCCCAGGTGAAGAGCACGAGAAAACAGCAGTCTTCTTTGGTCCACATATTTCCTCCATTGTAAGAGAACATGTTTCACTGTCTCTTGCTCACTGCACTCTTCACACAGGCCATCTCGGTGCTTTCCGATCCGATACAGGCTTTGAGCAAGTCCACAATGACCCAGTCTCATTCTGGTTATCATAACCTGCTCCTTCCTGTTATTCCCCCGGGTTGCTTTATCTCCCCCACTAATACTCTGCTGGATGCTGTAAAAGTGCCTTCCTCTTGTCTCCCTGTCCCATGCTCTCTGCCACTGTTCACACACTCTCATTTTAATTAGATGCCGATGCTCACACACACCAAAAGCCACCACCACCTCTACTCTGTCGCTCTGCAAGGAATTTTTAGCAATCCTATCCACCACCTCATTTGCATCTACCCCCACATGCGCTGGAACCCACAAAAAACCCACATCATTCCCTCCCCTCTCTATCCTACACAGAACGCTTAGAGCGTCATATAAAAGATCTGGTCTTGTTTTAGACGACCCTGCCTCAAGGGACAGCAACACCGCCGCTGAGTCTGAGCAGACAACCACACTCTCTAGTCTCAATCGCTCAATCCATTTAAGGGCCCACACTTTTGCCAAAAATTCGGCTGTAAAAACTCCAATTCCATCTGGGAGTCGTCTGCCCTGACTCAGGGCCAACGTTGGGCTGTGTACCCCAAACCCTGCTCTCCTTCTCTGAGGGTCGACCGACCCATCCGTATACACTTGCAGGGCACTGTTCCAGTTGGTCACCAACACCTCCCTTTGCTCCCTTTTTGTATTTTGTGTTTTGTGTGTGTAGCAACTCCCACTCCCCTGTCTAAGGAACCCTGTCCTGTGATGGGAGGGCCTCCATGGAGGTTTGCAGCTGCAGGCTCTGATTGGAGGAGCATCATCTCACCTGGCCAATCCCGATCTCGCACCTGGAGTGCCTCTCCCACTTAAGGACACACTCTACAACTTTGTTATAAAGGGACATTCAATGTGTCTTTGGTATATCATGTCAGTTGAATTAGAGTTTAACTTCTGTGTAGTCCAGTTTAGGATTTGGCAATTTGGTTTTGTAACCTTTTATTACCCCGTGTCTATTTGGTATGTTCACCCTTTCATTTGTGCTAAACCCTAACATTTACATTCCTGTTATTGAATTACTTCTTTACCATTTCACATGTTGGTTTTACCGCCCTCATCCTAATACATACATCGTCACAATTTTTGGCTCCTGTTTTATAATTAGGGCTCTCTTCTATGCAAAAGACAACATGTTTTCTGGTAATGGAAAGATTTGCTCTAATTTTACTTATAAGACAATAATTGTTAAACCATGATCTATTTCCTCACAATTATTGTAACTCTAACATTTCATATCCACAGAGGAGTTTATCTCCAGGTCGGAGGCCGTGTTAGCCGTACCTCCTGGGACCAGCGCTCTTGCAGTCATCCCTCTCGTCTGGCTTCTTGGTGGCCGTGACCTTTTCAGCGCTGTCCAGGAGCGCGCTCAGGGCCACTCTTCGGAACACGTTTCCATGGGCCTCCTTTATGAACTGCACCAGCTGCCGGATGTCACAGTACAGGCCCTGCATGGGACAGGATGGGGACAGGGCTGTTAAGTTCTAACTCTTTAGAATTTAAGGAAAGCTCAAGCTGTGGCTTAAAACTAACCATGCCCCCATTTCTAAACTTGTAAATAATAGTATTTTGTGTGTGTTTGTGAGTGTGTGTTCTTGACTGTGATCGTGTGTTGTCCGTATAGCTGATATTGGTGGGGGTAATGTATTTATGTTAGAGCACTCTTGTAAATATATGTTTTAGGGCTAGGTCTATTTTATTCATTTGGTATAAGGTGTGGCACTGTAGGGAAAAGCTCAACCAGGGACAGGAGTTGAAAATTAGCATTAGCTGTTAGGAGTGTGACATTATAACAATATGGTGATGTATTGTGATACTTTCTCACGCAATCGATTATCAATATGCTTTTGCTAAGTATCTATTTAAAAATAATTTTTTTAAGCTCATATTGATTTTATGTGATGTAAAACAGATTAAGTAACATTTTTACAAAAATGTGCAGGTTAAAAGGCATTTTTGCTTGATCACTTTAATGGTACACATGATACTTTATCAATTTATCTTGAAATTTTTCACTTAATTTATGCCATAAATATTATCGTAGGTATATTTTTGACCGATATATCGCTAATCACTACATTGTTATATTGTGAGCATTTTTTTATCGTGAGCTTTGTATCGCACATGGTATCGTATCGTCAGGTACCCTGAGGTTCCGACCCCTATTAGCTATACACTCTGTATGTGTCGCATCAGCTGCATCTTTCCTAATGTAACTATGTATGACTGGTCTCATCATCATCGGTCTCATCAGTAACAATGATGAATCCTCTTATAGAGCAGAAATACAAAATGTGGTTCAGTGGAGTAAAACTAACAACCTCCAGTTGAACGCATCAAAAACATGTGAACTGGTCTACGACTTCAGTTGCAATAATTCTCATTTGCCTGTCGTAATCGACAACTCCCAGGTGCAGATTGTAGAGGAGTGTAAGTTCCTGGGTTTAACTCTGTCTAACGACCTGAAATGGGTTAAAAACACTGACCGAGTCGATAAGAAAGCTCGTCAGCGTCTCTACTTTCTGCGGAAACTTAGAGAATTTACCACTAACTCTAAGATTCTGCTTAACTTTTATCGCTGCACCATTGAGAGTTTACTTGTTGGTTCTGTGTCTGTGTGGTTTGGAAACATCACAGATAAAGAAAAGAGAGCTTTAAACAAGGTGCTCCGCTCTGCAAGAAGGACCGTGGGCTGTGAGCTTCCTGTTCTGGAGGTTCTTTATAAATCCAGACTTTTAAACAAAGCTCTAAGAATTATCAATGACTCTTCTGGCCACCCTGGAAAAGCCTTGTTCCAGCATCTTCCCTCTGGCAGAAGATATCGTTCTCTGAGATGCAGGACATCTCGTTGTGCTAACAGCTTTTTTCCACAGGCTGTTATCAGTGTGAACAGAGCACTTTAATGATTTGCACTTGTTTTGAAACGGTTTTAGCCGATCGATTTCACAGTGACATTTGTTTACTGTTTTATTTGTTTTATTTCCGTACTTTTAATGTTGTTTTATGTCTGTATTTGTCTGTGCACACTGGTGACTTTTTGCTAATGTATTCCAATGTGGTTTTTTTTACTGCAAAGAAATAAACTGAATCTGACTACATTGTTCCTGTCAAATAAAAAAAAAAAAAAGACCCACTTCCAAGTCCAAATGACAGCAACTTTAAATTCTAGCATTTGAAAATCACTGAAATACCTCTTTCCTTTCACTTTAAGTCACTGCATTGACACTGAAAAAACCTGCACTACTATTGACACTGTTTCTGATTGCCACTTTTAAATTGCCACTTTTTTATTGTACATAACATCCTGTATTTAACAGGTTTGCACATTTCCTCTCTTTTTGCACAATCTTGAGTGTTTCTATCCATGCCAAATGTGACATGTAAATTTCTCCTTTGTGTGATAAATAAAGCATACTGTATCTTATCTTATCTTCCTGGTCCTTATTAATTCTAATGATCACTAAACTATGAGTGCACAGCGCTCCTCTGGCTCCTATGCCATGACATAAATGTATTAAGCAAAATAGAGAGATAGATGTATTTCTTATTCTAAAAAGGTAATTACAGGCAATCCTTCAAATCTCCGGCTTTTTTCAGAAATATTCGGAGAATGACGTTGGCTGTTGGCGCTGAGATATCAGCTGCGTGTTGGGATCTCTAACCTGCTCCTAGCCACACTAGGAACATCCCCAGGTTCTCATGATAAAAGGGATAATGAAGGAAGCCAGGAGGTTCCTTTCCTTACAGTTCCTTGACAGCCCCAATTTGGATCCTCCTTGTCATGGCGGCCGGAAAACATTGGTTTCCGGGTCATTGCATTTACTGTATTTGGGTCAGTTCTCTAAAACACATTTTAACACATAGACTTGACTTCAAATCTTGCCAAATTTCTTCCAACCACAAACTAAACGAGGGTCAAAGTCAGTCTCATGTACACAATGGTGATGGCATTAGATCAGAAAAGTCACAATCTTCAGGTGTCGTCCAGGTCAGAGCCACACCATTCTGGCCCCATGAGCTCGAGCAGTCAAACTACAAAATTAACATGCTTGTCGATGTTTTGTTTTCCTTGTTTCATTTGGTTTTCTCATCTCATGAGGGCTATTACCTTTACTTATTTATCTTTTTTAGTATTTGTTGTATGTTGTATGTTTAATTATGGGGCTTTATATACACTTTTTAGAATATAAACTTTATAGTGGTCACTTGTTATACTTTCACTTTTACATTTCAATTGCTTGCAACTCTTTTAAGAGTTTCTGATTCATAAATGTTTTCACAATGAACCTCTTAAAAGAGTATAATGAAAATAAAATAGCATGATAAAAAAATCTTCGAAAGAAGGAAAGTGATATTCGATGTATATGTGTATATACAGTATATGCACATGTATGTGTGTATACAGAATGTGCACATGTATGAGTGTGTGTATACAGAATGTGCACATGTATGAGTGTGTGTATACAGAATGTGCACATGTATGAGTGTATAAATGTGCACATGCATTTATGTCGACATGTATACCAATCTGACCTCTTCTCCCTTTGATCTAAGCTAGGAAATTGAATCATTCTAGGGAATGTGAGTGACATGTCTTGCCTAAGGACACAACGACAGTTTGGCACTTTACATCCGCACCCGCCCCATCGTGGCACCTGGTGTTCCCAGAAGTCTCTCATCACAGTGCTAACCAGGCCCTGCGCTGCACAGCTTCAAGGTCTGCCGGGATCTGGTCTTGCCTCCACCTTTTGTACATGAGTAGGAATGCCCTCAAAACCCTCCTACAACGCCCTTCCCCAGATGACCCATAAGGACAAACACAGGCAGAAGTCAGTCCGCTTTGTGCTTTGTGAAGGAGCACTGTGTCTAAAACAGAGTAGACTACAATAGATCCTGGCCCTAATACTCCTTAGATCACCTCCAAAACATAACCTCAGGTTTGAGAGGACTCCAGAAACATAACCTTCAACTTCAACCTCATCCATTGCCATTCCCACGCAACTAAGATAGCTATCGGTATACCGACCAACCCCACTTATATGGATGATCTGCTCGGTACTACACAGCTTCGTTTACATTATTAAGAGAAGAAAGTGCTGTTACAGCTGAAGTCAACAGTTTGTTGATCTCTATATGATAGAAATGTTCATCTTCAGACTTTTATCATTTGTGCAGCTCTTTATTTATCAGCATCATTACTTCTGTTGGAGTGAGCTTGTGTTGTGTTTACAATGAAGACAATGGAGTTGAGGTACAACTCTGCAAGAAGAGGGCGTCATGCACTCATCGTTTTGTGACTTCTTTAGTTCAATCTTAAGCCCTTTTACGTTTCTCACTTCCGCCTCCGTTTCTCACTTCCGCCTCCGTCGAGCAAAGACGTGTCTCAGACCGCTCCTGCTTCTGACTGCTTGCTATCTCCTGTTTTTGTCTTTTTCCTGGAGTTTTGCCACAGACAACTTTAACAAGAATGGAAATGATTAACTGGTCCCTCAACGCAATTGATTCTATCTTTTCAACACGTAAGCGTGGGTCTGGAGAGCCCGTGTGCCCGGACGGGACTTCACCAGCGGGGTATACTCTTGACAGCTGGAACAAGTTTCAGCCCCTCTGTCTGTCGACCCTGTCCATTGAAGATTCGGAAGACGTATATATCTTTGGCATTTTGGTGGTGGGAATCCTCCTGTTTGGGTTTGGAGCGATCCTCTTCTACCACAAATTCGGAGGCATGGCAGTTCGCAAGATTCACGACCTGCTGGCCGACAAAATTGATGGGATGTACAAGGAGCTTAGCCGCGTCGTGGTTGAGAGCGCCGTGTCTGGACAACGGAGAGTGGTGTTGGTGGAACAGTTGATAAAAGATCTCGCAGCTCGTTCACTCGAAGGGAATAAAACTCTGGAGTTGAGATTGAATGACATCGTTTGCCAGGCTTGAACTCTCTGACCCGGCTTGGATTTGCCCCTGTGTACGGGGTCTGAGGGCGCCGCAATTCGGTTTAATTGGATTTAATAGAACATCTGCCTGCTTTTAACTGCTACATTGCATTAATATTGTCCCCCTGAGGCGATGTGTTTTTCTCCTCCTGTGCCTTCTCTCCACTCTTATCTCACATTCCTCGGCCAAGGCCATAATAACAAAAGTCCCATCTACAACAACTCACACTATTCAGTCTCCAGCTTGGATCCCCTACCCCCGCCTCCCTCTACCTATCCATCTTGCTCCCTCCCTCCCCTCCACTCCTCACTGTGTTTCCGACTCACCCCCCTCCCTGACCCCGCCCCCCTCTGACAGCCACATTGGCCGGCTGTCGGAGGTGCTCATCCCGAGAAAAAATCCGTGCTTTATACAAAGCACAATGTGTCTATCCAACTGTCTGTGAAACTGTATGTTATTGCTCTCTGCTGTTTATTCTACTGTTTGTCGCATGGCGCCGTAAAGATGGCGCCGTGGCAAGAGCTCTGGTGTGTGTTGTCTTCTCTGTCTGGTGCACACCGGGGTAGTCTTGCACAGTTTTTCCAATGTGGTTTTACTGCAAATGGCAAATAAATGAATCTGAATCTGAATCTGAGGAGAGCCACTAGATTTTCTTGGAGTTCCTTAATGTTGACCTGAACAGAAGATCAGCCGTTAGGAGCAATAAAGATGAGGAAGTGTAATGTTTCCATACAATTTCTTCATTTATTGCAATTTAAACACCCACACTAAATCAGCAACTGCTGATATAGTGTCACACTGCTACTGTGTGATAGCAATACCTTTCCTGTCGAGTTGAGCTGCGGCTTACGTCAGTAAAATGACGTAGGCATCATGTGGCTAACTCGACAGCTAATAGCTTCCAACATAGAGTTTATTTATTATTTCCATTTTCAACCCAACAGGCCAGACTTTATGTCCACCATCTTGAATTGCTTCGGCTGCCGGGTTTGCATTACATCATAAACAGCTGAGGGAGCTCATCTCGAGGGGCAGACCAACTCGACAGAACACCAGCGCTGATTGGCTAAAGCTAGTGCAGGCTCTGACGTCACCACAATGCACAAAAACAAACGGCATTTAAAAAATCCAGCAGCATTAGCCTAGCAGACACCAGTGGACACAGCAAACAACAACAGCAAGATGTACGATAAATGGACGGATGATGAGGTGAAGGCAATTGTCTTCTAAAGCAGTGAAGAAATTCAGACAGGGTTTGAGGCATCGCGGAAAAATGAGAAGATACATCAGCACACCGTGAAGCACTGGGGATTCATCACACTCAGAAACAATGCCGTGAAAAGTTACACAAAACTGAAGCAGTACTACAAAGAAACTTAAAGACCACAACAACTGGAGCAGTTGTTAAAAGCAGTCACGTTAAAAAAAATAATTATTGATTACGTGGCGATCAAAACTCATGACGTTGCTGAGGGGTAGAGACACGGCCACTGAGAGGGCCGAGTGAGCGGACGGTTTCTGTAGTTGTCCCACCCTCTCCTTTTACCAGGAGTTCCTATGTGTGTTCAAACCCGGGGGGGGGGCGTGTCCCGGCTCAAAAAGGTCCATGAGCATGTGCGTTGACATACTTGCAATCCCACCCCGGGCCGGTGGGGGTGTACCCAGAAAGAGAATAACCCAATTCTTTTGTATGGCGCCTTCTTACCTCTCGACCTCTTTACAGGATGGTCCAAAAGTCATCTCTTGGTCCAACGCTACCTTCCAGATGTGTGTCAATGCTGAGGGGAGGATTTTTTTTGGACCAGCTGAGTATAGCCGCTGTGGACTTTTGAATGCACTTGTTAAATGAATGGGACTGGTGCATGGATCTATCTGGATAGGGTATTACTAGCTTGGAGCTGAAGGACCCTAGCCTGACTCTGGCCAGACCCATGTAGTTCGCTGCACTTCACACATGAGTCTGGTACTGAGCCATAGTGGTTGGATTTCAGAAGGCAGGGCCTTGTAAAAAAAATCCTTGTATGTGATTGGATAGACCACTTGTCCGTTATCTTGAATGAAGTTTGCTTTCAACCACTCACATCGAAGCACACGGCTCCCATAGGTTGCCAAATCCCAGCAAGATTTTCCAACCCAAAATCCGCGAGAATACCCACACAAAAAAAACACTCAGAATGATTTTTTGGCTAAAAACGTAATATAATCAACTTGGGCTATCATGATTCTGTTTAATGTCTTTCTGTTTATTTAATACCTACAAGTCTCTTGGAAAAAAATATGCGGGAACCACCAAACCTGGCAACCCTGCTGCATAGTGTGTAAACAGGAACACTAAACCAGTGCTTCAACCAAACTTAACAGGAACATTTGACTCTTAAAACACACATATATCAACATAGAACCATCTACATCTCGCCTCAAATTGCATTAAAAGTGACATCCGTGTCTTAATTCGATCGTATTTACTCTTTTAAAAAGATTCGCGGACTTTACGTCCGCCATCTTATATTCCTCTCGCTGCTGCATGAGAGAAGCTTGAGAAGGCAGTGCAAACCCCACGTAACACCGGCAATCCTGATTGGTCAATTAAAAAATAATATGGGGAAGGCGTTCGCTATGGCGTCGATACCAGACCCATGTGGTTCAGCCAAACGCCTCTGGTGGAGCATGGCGGAACTAGAAGGGTCTGGCAGGGCCAGGCTAGAAGGACCCATGTGCTTGGATGATTCTCGCGGTACTGCAGACTAAACGTGACTAAATTCACGTGGGTGTTGCATATTTCAGAAATGCAGCACACGTCGATCAACATTTTCTGTCATCCATGTATCAACGTCTATTGCGTTTTTATAAAGCGTTCTTATATTAACTCATTGACTGCCAGGCTATTTCAGAACAGGTACTCCCATATTGCCAGCCGTTTCTGATGATTTTTACTGATTTTTCAAGACCCACAGAATATTGTGTACTATGACTATCTGAAATCTGAAAACCAGATTCTAAAAGAATGGACTGTCTACTTTCATCAGCAAAAATAATTTTGTTTCTAGCTTGTTTCGTTCCCCTGTAATCCCCAGTTGAGTAGAGGGAAGTTTTACTGAAATCACCAGAAAGCTGAGAAAAAAGAGGCACCACATGTGCATCTGGCTGTTTTCAAACCATTCAGAGAGAAATGCTGCCACCTGCTGGCTCGATAAAATATGGTCTCAAGCCATCCCCATACATATTAGATACAATAGACATCTGGGAACGTAAAAATAGCGGGACACTCAATTGACGTGTTAATACGTCAATGGCGGTCAATGAGTTAATAATTTAAAAACCTTTTCTATAATGTTTAGCCTGAGTTTAGTGAATTCAGGGAAGATTCAAGGACAAGGTTGGTTTCTGTGATATAGTATCCTTTTAGGAACAGGTCGAGCATGCCTCTCTTATCGAGACAAGGAAGACCCGAAACCAGACCAGACCAGACTGGAAAGGATGCAGAGGGCGTATTCGGAGGCACATTCCTCTTGACATTTTCATAAAACTGTTGGTAGGACATTTTGAAAAGCAGTCTGAGCAGGGACAGAGAGAGAGAGGACATCGCAGAAGCACCTCTCAATGTCCTCTCAATACATTTTTAGGCCAGTTAGCTGCACTAACTGACTTTGGGATTTCGAAGCAGCGGACTCGCTGGCCTCGCTCTTTCTCCTTCCCTTCCCGCACCCACAAAGCTATCGCCCCCCACTACGGCACACCCACTGTTGTTGACGGAGTTAGCGTCTCCCAATATGGATAGATCCACGTATCGTACATTTGAGCGTGGATGGCGTGACTATAGAATGATAGAACCGGGAAGCGCGGAGGAACAGGACTTTCTTTTGAATGGATGTTTCGCTGTGTAAGCAGTTACCGGTGATGAAGACAAGGAAGCTTCAGGTTAGCGCCGCCGCTTGTTCTGCTAATTCAGCTGTCTGTGCTAATGACGGTTTCTCAGGAAAGTGGGGGCGAGGGGTCCGCTGTGATTATCTGAGACCCGAAACACATTCTCTTCCTTGTTTCATCAAAACTCGATCTAAAATATAATGTCACGCCAGCACAAATCTGCGCTACTTTTTCTTCAAAAGGGCGTATATCCCAATGCACTACATGGACATAGATAGCATTTTCGTAATTAATACAAAAATAAAGTCAGTGCAGCTTTAAATTGGCTCAGCTGAGAGGGCTAGTTAGGGAAATAAGAGCTCCAAGAGTTTTGTAATAATATTTAATTTAACTCTTGAATGTTGGTCTTATTTCTGTACCAAATTCTGAGACATGTCCGTTGTCTTTTTGACAATATGGGCTACCCAGAAATGTTCCCCATAGAACTCAATGTAAACTAAAACAGCTCGACCTCAGCTGACAGAGAACCTACAGCTTTCATAAAGGTCGGGTTTTGTGGGGATTTTAGTGTCCCTTGTCATCCTAAACTTTTTTCCTCCTTAAAGCTGCACTAACTGACTTTATTTTTGTATTCATTACGAAAATGCTATCCATGTCCATGTAGTGCATTGGGATATACATAATTTTGAAGAAAAAGTAGTGCAGATTTGTGCTGGCGTGACATTATATTTTAGATCGAGTTTTGATGAAACAAGGAAGAGAATGTGTTTCGGGTCGCGGATTGTGACCTATCACAGCGCACCACTAGCCCCCACTTTCGTGAGAAATCTACAGGTCCGTTAGCATAGACAGCTGAGTTAGCACAACAAGCGGCGGAGCTAACCTGAAGTTTTGTGTGTCTTAGTCACCGGTTACTGCTTACACAGCGAGACAGCCATCCAAAAGAAAGTCTCGTTCCTCCGCTCTTCCCGGTTCTATCGTTCTATGGTCACGCCATCCACGTGCAAATCCATATTCGTGTATTCATCCACATTGGGAGACGCTAACTCCGTCCCAACAGTGGGTGTGTGTGGGGGGCGATAGCTTCGTGGGTGCGGGGAGGGGAGCAGAAAGAGAGAGGCCAGCGAGTCCGCGGCTTCAAAATCCCAAAGTCAGTTAGTGCAGCTTTAAATCCTTCAATTTTCTTTAAATCCACACTTTAATGCCACAAACTCTGCTCGTTTGGCACCCACTCTAACTCCCGCTCTGGCTCCGCTCTGATCACCAGCCACTGACTGGTCAAAGCGTGGCTGAGCCCCTCTGTGCACGTGCATGAGAGCCACACACGCGTATTTAGTGCAACGCATCATAGAAGCTAGTCCACTGCGCAGAACTGGGAGGACCAGACGATGCCAAAATATAGGCGAGTTTCGCTAATCCTTCGGTGGCACATGCGTCACTGAGCAAAAACCATTAATTTGAATAAGGTGCCATCTTGGATCTCCGGGGCTTGGGCTAGTGCCGGCTAACATTTGTGGCCATTTTGAAACTGCCTACAGAAGGCAAAAGTGGTGGCACATTAATATTTACAGTCTATGGTTCAAACACCCAGAGAGGACTCCGTTCCCAGCGGGAGCAACGTGGCAGATCTGAGCGTCACTCACCAGGTTCTCTGGACTGTGCAGCTCATGTGTGGTGGAGGCACAGCGCGTTATCAGAGACTTGAACATGCAGCCCACCACCACCGCCTCCATGGTCTGAGCCACCGACTTGTTGTCCCCCGTGGCAAAGTTGTTCCCAAAGCCCGCTTTGTCTGGATGAAGAGAGAACGTCAGCCAGACACAAACACAGGACATCTTTAACACACATGCTCTAGTCAGGCTTAAGATGACGAGGATTCAGGTTACGTTTCTACATTAGAGGTATTTTTGACTAGGATAAGTATGTCTCTTCTGGTTTAAAAAATTACCAGTTGGCGACTAGTCTTTTTTCATCTTCTTCACCGCACTGGCAAAAAGTGCTTTCTTGAATTTGTCAGAAACAAGACATAAAGCAGGATGTTGGAAAATCGAGTAACTACATTGTTTTGAATCAATAAACTCCTAAAAAGGTAAATAATCCTGGTGAAATAAGCAAATTGAACCAAACTAGCCATAAACAACTGAAATTAGGAACAAAAACCTGAATTCCAATCATTTTAAATCCTCTAGAAATACATTGTTTGTAACGCAACAGGGGTAGGCGTGGGAAGGGGATTCAGAAAGCAAATGTGGAAGAGCAAACTCAAAGGGATTTTGGTAGGGGATAAATAGATACATGCAAGTGACTCAGGCCTGCTTTAACACAAGACAGCGATAACCTTTGTTCAAATTTTGGGTCTACGTTGTGCAGGCTAATTTGGGGGAGTGGGGGCATTTGGTGAGGGTTCGCAGAAATGGAAGCAGTGCCTAGGAAAGGGTCGGATAAGCCGTGAAAGTACAAAAGTGTAAATTGGGACTGCTAGATTAGCTGGTAAGGTGTTCATCAAGTGTATCTACCGATGTTTCGTTTTTTCGCCCTCCGGGACCTCTCACCTGCACTGCCGTAGTCTGCAAGAGAAAAGAGGCGGGGCACAGGTTGATTGACAGGCGGTTGGTCAGTCAGTCAGGCAGGCCAAAAGCACAGACATGTACGCACGGTCGGAAAGGACGGGGCACCCCACCTCGCCAAACAGAGGTGGTTTTTCAGAGATAGAAGGGCGTATGGCAAAGGGCGAGGGTGTTGAGGGTGTAAGTGCTATATTCATTTTTTAGAGATTTTTAAGATTGACTGTCAAAAATAACTTGTTTTAAATATTTTCCTCATATTTGGTTTGATTCAAGCACGCCTTCACTGTGGAACTGGCTTGAAAATATATTAATATAATCTCTTCTACATTTTTACATATTTTATTGTTATGTGTTTAATGAAAACTAAAAACAAACTTAAACTTCAATGTTGCACAATGGAGTGGTGGAAATACTAATCAGCTATTGAAATAAAAGCAATTAAAGTGTCATGGCTACGATTTAATGTTTAGTTGTACTTCCTGTTTCCTGTTTACCTGCCCCGCCCTCATGTGTATCACCTGTGCCTCGTGTGTTCCTGCACTCCCTGTTCCGTTATTGTCATTCCATGTCTGTTTTAGTTCTCGTCGTCAGTCTTTCCCTGGTTACGTTTTGTGTTTACTCTGGATTTTGGTTTTGTTTAACAGGAGTACAACCCATTTTTGAATTGTTATTTTAATTTGAAAATGATTTGTGGTACAAGCAGCTCTACAGCTTTGTTGTTGTTGTCATTTCAATGCAAACACAGTTGTGTATTTATATTAGAAGTGCAATGCAAATTTTTTACTGTCACAATGTCAGATACACCTTTTGTTATTTGACATTTGTAGACAGATATTTTCAGATCATTTTTCCCTTGCACATATCAAAGAGTCATTTTAAGGAATCTCAAATTGTTAAACTCCTTTATTGGAATGTTTTAAGATTAAGAAATCCTTTATTGTCCCACAGTGGGGAAATTACTACTATACTATGTACTACATTGACAATTGTTTTTATTTTATTTGTATTAATCTTTTTTTTTTTTTTACTGTTTATTTGACTATATAGATAATTGTTTATATCTTATTTTTATTTATATTATTTTAGATTTTTTTTTTTTTAAGCTGGCAGACTTGTACGTTTTAGTACGTTTGTGGGCAGTTGTCTCTCACTCCACACAGAGATAGGAGCAGGGTCGCAGTACGGGAGGCGCATGCCACTACATGTTTTTAGTGGTAGGGGAAACCGGAGTACCCGGAGGAAACCTACGCAGACACAGGGAGAATATGCGAATTCCACTCAGAAAGGCCCTGTTCCGACTGGGATTCGAACCCAGGACCTTCTTGCTGAGAAGCGAGAGTGCTATCCACTCAGCAACCGTGCCGCCCAATTGTATATTTTCGTATGTCACCTTTATCTGTGCAGCACTTTGGAAACGTCTTTTATCAAATGTGCTAAATAAATAATGTGGATTGGATTAGACTGGATTAATGTTTGTTTTATAAAAAGTAACATTTGATATTGAATAGCACTTGCACCCCTTCTCTTCCCACCCCTCGTCACACGCATGTAATTTGACAAGGTGCACTGTGCGCTTTCTGAAAATCAAAACACACTCATCGCTTCAGTAACTTGCCAATTGATGCTGTATCATTTCAGGCAAAACTGAATTGTCACGTACAATGTGTCTCACTGCTCGGCGACTGGGAGCCAGCAGGGCCAGAATGAGCGATGGCAAAAAAGCTCCAGATTGGCAAGTACAGAATGGATGAGTGAATCAGGAGGGATGGAGGAAAAGAACTGAGTTTGGATGGAAGCAGGAGGAGGAGGAGGAGGAGAGGGGACAGAGGACACATGTGGACAAAGGGGTGGACACGTATATCACAGAAATAGGTTGACGAATAGATAGACAGGCGCTGGGATGCTGAGTGTTGGGTGTGAGACAGCTGTATTGCAATTCAGCTTTGTCATCCACACAGGGACTATGTTGACAGTTGGTAAAAAATAATATATACATGATAAAAATACTTATACTACTCACATAATGGTGGTACGGGTACAGTACAGGTCATAAAACAGCTGGTCACACTTTATTTGACTGTGACTATGTAAGCACATGTAATAGGATGTAATCAGGTGTTAGTGAGGGCGAGGGCAGATTACATGTATCACGTGTTGTACTTCAAGTGCAGTTGGCAGGATACACTACATTATTAACACATAGTACAGGTACCATGTAGGTTTAACCCTCGTGCGATCCTCGGGGCAAATTGAACCGGAACAGTCATTGAAAATACAATACATTGTGATTTTTTTAAATGACTTTTCCTAACTTGACCAGCCTTGGATCATTTAGACCCTTTAAGACCCTAATTTAGGGTTTTCTCCTCTACATTTAATCACTGTGGCAGGTCATTTTAACCCAAGGACAAAACAAGGGATAAGTCATTAAGATTCAATATTAATATGGTTCATTTAATGATAAACATTAGTCAATTATTTGTTAACATTTATGTGATAGAAAAGAAATGGACAACATCGGCTTTGAAAATTATGGTACATAAAAAAATTGTAAAATAAGATTGATGGGAAGTTAATTAAAGGTCATAATAACTGACAAATTAACATTTGCCTTGCCTACTTTTCCGTGCACGCGCCAGGTCATGGGCCAAGACGTGCGGAGGAGATTATTCATTTAAATATTTAATCATGATTTATTTATTTTACAGCTCATCACAGCAGCAGTAGAATGCTCCATTGATTTGAATGTCATTTCAAAACGCTCTACCGATCATTATTTCTTGATAACGGACCTCTCAAACCAATAATGACCGCTGCCCTTTGGCAACGCACTCTGTGCTTGAAATTCAGGTATGTAGTTAATACACTTCGTCACAACAGGCTTTCAACGCCGGTCACTTATTACTTCTGTCTGTGCGAGAGAAGCAATCGGAGCTAGCCACGCCCAATAACACAAATATCAATCAATCAACACATTTAAATGTTAATCGGGGAATACATTATACATATACATTCTTAACACACGTGCACAGAGGTTTTACTGTTTTAATGCACCTAAAAGCGATCGCGGTAAACCCGGAAGTAACTATATATATATATATATATATATATATATATATATATATATATATATATATAATATTCAAGTTATATACGAGCACGAGCATGTTGATTGACAGCCCTTGCCATCACTTGATTGGTTAAAGTGGATGGCATCGTGGATTCTGAGCTATAGCTAAGAGAAGGGAAGGCGGGACTTACCCGTAATATTATAATTCATAAAATGACTTATTTTGTATCAACATTTAAGGCCAGGTGGTCAATTTACTAAAGTTTTTAACATTTGTAATTCCTTTAGAGTTCCAGACTATCACTTTAAGTGTGTAAAGATTTAAGAGATATGTTTAAAACTTTAATTTCAGGTCATGATTGTGAATGAGCATTAGTAACAAGAACCATATTTTACCTGGTTAAATAAATGTGAAATACAGTACACACTCATTCAAAAAACATTTCTCAATTGTGTGTGCATGATTAGATAATGTAGTTATTGTTTGGTCATTAAAAAAGTATAATTGTTTCTTTATTGGGCTCTGGTTGCAGAGGTAGGTGTCTACTTTAGCTTAATTATAACACCAAGCAAAGAAACCTGCCATCTTCACTTAATGGAAGTAGGTACAAAGGACAAATTGAATATAAAGAATGGTTCTCAAACAAAAGTGCGCGCAACAAAGTATAACTTTTTGTTGGACTTTGGTTTGATCCCTGTTTGGACAGAGAAAGTTAAACATGGACCAGACTTAATCCATGTTTAGTGAAGTTCTAAACATTATTAAAGTTGGTTCTAGTGTTTGGTTCTGGTGTTAGACCCTGTTTACATTAGCTTTGTTTTGCTTCCTCAAACATAGAAAACAGAGTTTGTTGTTGATGTTTAGGCAACGCAACACAATGAGATCAAGCAGAAAATCCACTATAGCTGAAGCTGAATACAAAACTCACTGACCACAACAACTGAAACTATAACAAATAAAATTCAATCTTACTAGTTCTTGCTTTCAAAACAGTTGGTTCATCACTACTTTTCACACGCATGTATTTTTGGCCTTTGTCACATCTTTAGATCAGCAAAGTGAAGGAGAGAGCACCACCATCAGCCATTCTGCTCTCAATCCAACTGTCATATAGTGAGACATACAAAATATTATAAGTATTATAATTATAATCATTATAATCATTATCTAGTATTAACTGATAATGTTGGGGGTAATCTTTGGTAAATTAGGCTTAGAATTAAACAAAAAAACATCCGTGCAAACTGTTTAGTAGATGCCGATCTTATGCTGGCATCTTAAACATTTAGTAAGCACTGCAATGACTTAAATACACCAGAAAACACATACAGAACTCTCCACAGTGGACTTCACAGCAGCTGTGTGTGCGTTTACCATCGGTGTAGCTGCAGGACGGTACCACACACTTACTGTCAGTGATGGGCTCCATGCAGAAGCCCAAAAGAGCGTGGAGGAAGTCCACAATGTTGTTCAGAGAATCCTTGTTGACATACTCGCGCATGGTTTGGCGGAACTGCTGCTTATCCAGTTTGTAAAGGCTGGTCAGACAGTTCTGCGCCTGCAACGAGTCAAATACATACATTCAACAATATGATGCATTCTTGGCGTTCCATTTGGTTAAAAAACATGATCTAGGAAATATTCATTTAGTGTATACTTTAACCAAGTTAATCTTGAAGATGTGTGGTGCTATGTGTACTGGGTGCAGCTTTGACTGCCACCCCCCATCCAAGAAATGGATAAAGGGGAAGAAAATGGATGGATGGATGGAATCTTGAAGATTCAAGATCAATTTATAATGTCCTGTAGGAAATGTGTCTTGGAATCACAGGCTGCTACATTAAAAATACACATAAGACAGACATAAAATGCAAACACAGTAACACAGGCCTAAACCATCACCGCTCTGCTCCATGACCTTCACAGATATGGGTAGGAAAAGTATTTTTACAACATGCAGAAAAGTTATTTTAACACTATTTAGTTCCGCTTCAGTGTCTCCTCACACATGTCCAGTGTCTACATCAGGGGTGTCATTCATGCGGCCCGCCAAGAGATTTGACACGGCCCGCGGCTCATTTATGTAAAATGATAATAATAATAGTAATGTTTATTTATATTTATATACCGCCTTTCACAGACAAGGGTCACAAAGCGGTTTACAATTGTTATTATTTTTTTTGAAAATAAATAATAATATAATATATTATAATAATAATTTAAAATATATATTTTTAAATCCGATCTGCAGCGCAAGGAGCTCAGCTGCGAGTTTAGTGCATCTGCTGTGGCTCCCACCAGAGCGTGTTCTGTGACTGACACCCTCAGGAAAATGTCATCGAGTGTCGGGTTTTTCAAAAAACATTTTACTAATTCTTATTTGTTCGCAGAGATGAATGAAATACCGGTGCTTTATGTGTATGCAATAAGTGGCTGAAGGAATATCATCTTAAACTACGAGACTCGGCAAAACATAGAGCAATTTGAGCGGAGAATTGAGAAGGCAGAGGATAAACGTGTCTGGCCCTGAAGAAACAGCAGTGTGCCCAGAGCGAGAGGTTAAGGATGCTACTGTAAAGGGAGCTACCTGAGAGCTAACAACATAGCATTAGCATCGCAGCCGCACAGAGAGAGAGAGTTTGTCCAAACTCTCATACAGGCTGAAGACTGTATCATCAAACTGAGGTTGTGTGGCTTTTTCTGTTGCCGTTGATAAGAGACTGATGTTACTGAAAATTTGAATATCACAGAGGAGATTTTAGCGTTAGTGCCTGTGTTCAGCTGAGGACACTATCGGCGCTGTTGCTGCTGTTGCTGTTGCTGCTGTTGCTGCTGCTGCTGTTGCTGCTGGTGCTGCTGGTGCGTTGGACAGAATAGGTGTGGACTGGTCCTGTGCTCTCAGCCTGGTACCGATGGTAAAGCAGGTGTTGTGACAAAGCCGCAAATGGAGGTGATGATTTTTGGACATTTCTCTGTATTTTACACAGAGACACTGTGCTGCAGTCTTTAAGAAAGGATCACGTTATGGAAGTTGTTTTGTTGATTTCAACTGAATCATGGTCAGTTTGATGCTTTCTCTCTGATAATAACATAACCATGGACCTTACCACACTGACGGTGTGGTAAGAGACTACAGTGCATCGTGCGCTCTGCAGAGAAGGTGATTGACTGCAGTCCTCCCATCGCTGCAGGACCTGTACGGCCAGGCTGGTCGTATTAAAGCCGACCCCTCCCACCCTGCACATGGTCTGTTCCAACCTTTCCCCTCGGCTACGGTCCATCAGGACCAAAACCTCCCACCATAAGAACAGTTTCTTCCCCTCTGCTGTTGGAATCTTGAACACTCATAAACTTTGTACTGTTTTTGGGTATTCTTATAGAGAATCTTCTGGTCCAGTCCAGTTGAGACCCAATTAGGTTGTATTTGGCCCCCAGAACAAAATTACTTTGACATCCCTGGTCTACATGCTAGAAAACAACAAAAACAACTTATGAGAAAGCGTTTAGAAGGAGAGGCCAGGAGTGCTCAGGGGCTCAAATGTCGTTAGAGGCCAGTGCTCTTCTGAGGGGGCAAGCAAAATGTCTTGGAGAATTCAAAGAGTTTTAATTGATCCGTCAACATGTTTCAAAGGGCTGTTTTCATCAGGGCTTGTAAGAAATGCCCAGGTGCAGGACCACCTATTTACAGTGGAAGTCAGGTGACCCAAAAGACATATGACAAACATGAAACAAATAAAAATAAAATAAAATAAATACTAGTCAGTACAATATACAAAATAGTACACACTCCTGGTGTATACTATTTGCTGATTTTGGACCCCTTACAGCAGTATAGTTTTCAAAAGAAAAACAGTGTTTTTGATGCAAAATAATATGTTTTATGGCACACACAAGTGTTGCCTGAATATTTAAAAAAGTACTCCAGTATTTCAAAAACAGAAAAAAAAAATTACATATTGAAAGTAGAGCCCATGACAAACTAAGCCAGAAAGAATGGTCAGTATTCATTCATTAGAGGGCGCTATATTTATATCAATAACAGTGAGACACAGAATAACAAAATGACAATGACAAACAATATAAATGAGTATAAAAAGTGAACAGACTTTATATCTATAATATAAGTGCAGGATACAGTTGTGTGTGTTTGTGAAATATGATTTATTTTCATTTACGTCAATGAGCAATAAACAATTCAGTTTGGTTTTGTACCTGCATACGGAGGCGGTCCCCCGACAGCCCACGATGGCCCTCCCCACATCCGTACGCACAGCCCAGGGACTTGACGATCTTGATGAGCATGGTGAGGGCCAGGCGGTGTGTGCTGAGGCCGGCTGCCTCCTCCTGCATTCACATAATCACTGATACATGAGTATCATATATATTAGGCCTGTACGATATATCGCAAAAATAATATTGGTGCGTGCAATATCCATATCGAAAATATCTGCGATAAAAAATTAATACTTTTTTTTCCCTTTATAGAGCACAAAACAGACAGACACATCAACATTCAACAAGAACAAACATACAAAAAAGTATATAAATGCATTTGAATGTCATTAATGTTGTGCTTATATTTTGTTATTTGTCTTATTAAATAAATCATCTTATTGCAATTTTAGATGAAAGACAAAAATATCGCAATCATATCGTTATCGAAATACTAAATACACAAAACCAAACCAAAACAAGAACCACTACACTGCACTTCAAAGCGTTTAAATACATTTTTATTGTACACAAGGCTTTTCCCTTTGCTCTTAAATGCATCCCATTGTCTTGTCTTGGTTCCATCAAGTTTTGCCAAACAGACCATTTTTTCAACCCTCTATCACTGCACGTAATTACATGCATCTCCATCATTAGGCTTAGATTAAACCTTTGCTGTTCGTGGTTCCAAAAGTGGACATATACTGTACCGACACATACTGTAAATACTGTATCAGGGCTATCCTTCACCATTGTTTATCATCAATGTTACAAAGTAAGGTATTTGGTAAGCTAAGAACATTTGTTTGTTTGTCTGAGGGGCACTATTTGCCCCAAGCCAATAGTTTGGTCCCCCAAGAACTGGTCTGTGAGCTTTTGTATCTTAAGCTTATTTTGAACCACGACTGGAGAATATTTAGGTAATTGTCGGGAGCCTTCACAGGATTTTGGATTTTCCACTGATGGCTAAAGGACTGACTTTACTAAACATAGATGAAGTTTGAAAATCCGTAATTCAATTTCTTTGAGATCATTGTGTAAAAGTTTCAAATCAATACATAAATGCTTTGAGAACTATGAATAAATAGCTGCATTTAATGAGAGCACCTTTTTGTCAGTGTCCTTGTTGTTCTTGATGTCGTCCTTGCTGCCCTGTCCACTTCCTCCTCCACTGCCCCCTCCGCCCCCGTCCCCTCCGCCTCCTCCTGGACACGTCCCTCCTCCTGCGCTGCTGCTGCCGCTCATGCTGTGGGCCACTGAGTCTTTGGGCCGAGCCTCCTGGTTCTCCTTGTCCTGCTTGGACAGTCTCTTGCCCATGTCAGGGACCAGGCCCAGCTGCAGCAGGCAGTCGATGATGTTCAGAGCCACGTCACAGATCCTGGAGCTGATGTCCCGGCTCAGCACGGCGTAGAGAGCGCGGAGCACAGCCTGCACGGAAAACACAACAAATCATCTGCTTTTCTTATCGTCTCCAGGACAGGAATCATGTCAATATGTTACAATGTTGTTCTCATCAAATACAACTCTACAGCTTTTGTTTTGCAGGGGCTGGAGGTGGTTCTGCAGCAAATGGAATTTCTCAAATTTCCACATAAAATCAAAAGTGATCAGATCTTTTTCAACTGTTTAACAATATAATTCAAACTTATTGTTTTAAATATTTATTTATTTATTGTTTTGTATTAATTATGAATAAATAATTTGAAAGTTGGGGTACTTGACTTGACCAACAGAAATAATCGTCTAAAGGAATTAATCTTTTTAGAAAACATGTTATTGTTTGAAAGAAGTAGCCCTCTTTTCTTGTCTTGAACAGAATTAAGTGAAAATGAGAGAACCAAACGGTTTTAGAGCCAAGTGACATGGATTTGATGACATAGTTCAGTAACAATACAGATAAGCTAACTGCGTGTGCACTCACAGTGAGGTCCAGCATGCCGTTCTTCTGTACGAAGTGGCTGGTGCCCTCCATGCTCTCTGCCTCCTCCAGGCACGAGTAGTTGATGCAGGAGTCGGTGAAGCTGCGGGGCAGGTTGGCACAGGCCAGGGGCTCCGTGGGCATCTCGGCCACATTGGGGGTGCACAGCTTCTTCATGTGCTCCGTGAAGAAGTCTGCGTAGCCCACGTTGAAGGAAGCCACCGTTGTGTTGAAGGCAGCCATGGTGATTGTGGAGATTTGGGAGCGCACTGTCACAGAGAAAAGGAGCCAGGCTGATTTACAGGGACGCACTGGTCACATGACGCAAAATATCTCAATTCCTGACTAGAACCAGGACAACTATATTAGTCCTGGTCTCAGGTCTCTGCACTGGTTTTTTGTGGCTCAGAGAACAGACTTTAAAGTAGCTGGTGCTTGTTACGAGTCTCTCCATGGCATCGCTCCTAAGTACATCTGTGACATGTTAGTGCCATATGAACCAACTAAGACTCTGAGGAGCACAGGGGCTGGGCTCCTGGTGGTGCCTCAAGTCCGAACTAAAAATGGGATCAGGTTC
The DNA here is from genome assembly GCA_964034765.1 of Knipowitschia caucasica. Taxonomy (NCBI): domain Eukaryota; kingdom Metazoa; phylum Chordata; class Actinopteri; order Gobiiformes; family Gobiidae; genus Knipowitschia; species Knipowitschia caucasica. The sequence goes on along the minus strand of OZ035844.1, from coordinate 5,209,057 downwards.
AGAACGATGCAGTCTATGATTGTGACAAGTCATATCACAACCGTATATTAGTAGTGGAATGACAGATTGGTCACTCTTTATAGGACTCATTTAAATATGCAGGAGCAAAACTTTGTACATGAGCACTTCCCTATTGGGCTTCATTAAGTTAGCATTGACCATTTATATTCAGTCACAATGTTATTTTTATTGCATTGGACAATATCCCCAAAAGGGATATTGTCTTTAAACATATTCAAAGTCTTGTCTTTAGAGACAATTGACTATAAAGACGTATTGAGTCAAAGTGCACAGCAACAATAGGCTAACCCTTAGACAGTCACAGCTTCAGTGGCGTCCAGGCCCCATAGAGGAGGACATCTGGGTTTGAAGAGGTGAACTGTTACACACATATCCACCGATATGGATCAATAACACAGAAACAATACAGATGATGTTTATAATTTTAATATTTGACCCCTATGGTTAATTGTGCTGGTTTCCTACCTGCAGGGTTGCCCTCTCGCACCGTGTTGTCGCTGTTGCTGTTGGGGTGTTCGGGGGTCTCTCTCATGAGGGAGTGGTGTGAGTGGGAGTGTTTGGCACTGAGGCTGTCTGCGTCTGCTGCCGTGTCCGTGCTGCCCCTCCGAGTGAACTTACCTACACAACCACACACATGCCACACATATAACACACCAACAGCCCTATAAATGTCTGTCCACACACTACTCAGTCTGCAGTGAAGAGGGTACCGCCTGGGCTATGTCATTGTGATGATTTATTTGTCTGTTGTATTGAATATACAACAGACAACTATAAGCAATATAAGCCTCTTCTAAGGCTTTAGCTAAGTGAGGAGCTGCTACAGTAAGGCAGAGGGTTAGCTTAATGCTTAATGTCAGCTCCAACAGATGAGTGTTTAGCTGAGTTCACCATGAGTTCCCTAGTGCTGTAGTGACTGCGGATCACTCACAGAGTACACTTGGGAAAGAGCAAGGGACAGTTAGCAGCAGTTGACATCAGAGCAGCTCAAAGCTCCGGCATGTCCAAACTAAGGCCTGGGGGCCAATTGCAGCCCAATGTGTCATTTTATATGGCCGTCTCCCTCACTAACCCAAAAGTAATCTGTAACTCATTGTCTGCCATTGACGTTTTAAAACAATCAAATGAGTTTTTCACTATTTTCATGTTCCGAGACGTCTATTATATCAAATATGTATGGGGATTAGCTTTAGAGCATTTTTTAATCGAGCCAGCAGGTGGCACTCTGTATGTTTTGAAAACAGATGCACTTATTGCGCCTCTTTTTCTCAGCTTTTTTTCTGAGACTGGTGATTTCAGTAAAACTTCCCTCTACTCCACTGGGGATTACAGGGGAACGAAACAAGCTTGGAACAGAATTCTTATTTCTGGTGGATTTCAGATAGTCATAGTACACAATATCCTGTGGGTCTTGAAAAATCAATGAAAATCATCAGAAACTGCAGGCAATATGGGAGTACCCGTTCTGAAATAGGCTGGCAGGCAATGAGTTAATATCATGAGGACAAGTTCACAGTGTAATGTTGTACCTGGTTGGATTCTCTTTGCTTGACTAAAAAAACATTTATTTTTGATTGTTAGGAACTAACCTTTTAACTCACCTTTACTCTTGTGATTAAACCTTTGTCATTCAGACAGCGCCAGCTCTGAACCAATATAGACATTCACACTTAAATCTTAAAGCTCAGAACAGCCTAATGCTTAGTGAATACACTTCAGCCTAAACCATTTCAATCAGTTCATGTTTTTTACAACAAAAACAAGGAAGTTTATGAATTATGTTAATGCTATTGACTGAAAATAAAATTACTACTAAAATGGTGTAAAATGGAAAGAATGTTGTCGGATCAGACAATAGATCTGATGAATGGATGTATAGATGGGAAATACAGTAACTGTCATGTAGAGATGCTCTCACCCATGATGGTAGCTTGCCACCCTCCGCGTTCCAGTGTTCGACGGTCGTCCCCCAGGCCAGAGAAGCTCCCGAAGGAGAAGGTGCTGCGTGTGGGGGACACGTCCAGGTGGTCCTCGTGCATGAGGAATGGAACCCCCATCCTCCTCTGCCGTTTCTTCCCTGTGTGGTGGAACGGGATGGAGCCTTTCCTCTCACGCTCCTCCCTCCCACGGTTCTTAAACTGTGCAGTGGATAAGCAAATGCAGAAAACTGTGGTTAAACGGTTTAAGTAAATTGTACAAATATTTGTTCCATTACAGCTGCGGCTCCAAACCACAGCAATGAAACTAAAATAAAGATCCTTGTTCTTAATACATGCTCTGACTCTGTCACACCAATACAAAAGTGAGAACCACCCTCACTTGGCCAGTCGGCTCTGACAAAGAGCCTTTCTATTGGGACCAACAGCATGGAATATTTATGAAACAAAATGTTAGGTAGCCCAGCTTTAAAGCCAGTGACTGTATAGACAGTGAGAGTGAAACATGAGACTTTACCCATTGTGGTACAAATACACCATACTGTCACCATACAGAGACAGTAAACACGGGTCACCTTCTTGAAGAGGTTCATGCCCAGGTCAGAGGACAGGTCAGGTACAGCTTGGCGCCGCAGGTTGGTCAGAGACACTTTGGCAAAGGTCTCGGTACTCAGAGATTTCCCCTCTTCATCGCATTTCAAACTCATGTCCTACAAAATACAAAGCAAACGTGTAAGGAGTGGCATGATAAATCCAAAGCAAGTAACACCGCTTTAAGTGGATTACAATATATTTACACAGTTATATGAAAAACGTGAATTCATCTTTATTCAGACAATATGAGGCAGAATACAACAAAAATAAAAAAGTACATGTAAAACTCGCAATACACAGCAAAAATATGAGTTTTAAAATGTTAGGGATGGTGTTGGTATTATTTAAACAGCAAATACTTGTGAATTACCACTGCTAGTGTTGCCCGTGACAACCTTGTGTTGTCAAATCCGATTAAGCTTTTTTACACAGCCAATGGTGTTGATAAAGATCAAAGCCACGCCCCTTACCCAGGTGGCTTAGATCTTGTGCTCTCTCACTCTGCTCTCTCTCACTCTGCTCTCTGTGTGTTTAGTCCCCTCCTTTCTACAGTGTGTTTTGTGTGTCTGACCTGTGTCTTGTGGGTGTTGACCAGCGAGGGCGTGGCTGCTACCATGGAGCTGCTGCGTGGGCGGGGCAGGGGAGTTGCCAGGGACTCTGGGACGCGCTCTGGCCGCTCCTCCAGGATGTTCCTGAGCCTCTGGAGGTAGTAGAGCAGGGCCCAGTGCACCCCCTCCTCCGTCCAGTGCGGCTGAAGCAGGCAGCGCAGCACGGCTACATCGAAGTATGTGGCGTAGCGCGCTCTCTGGGACAGGGAGGTGGGCAGCCCCCCGGGAGCTGATGTCCTGTGGAAACATGGGGTTCATATTATATCAGGAACTGTGTGCGTGGCTTTTGGTCTACTCTCTACAAAGGATCTAGGAGCATCTTTGGACTTTATATTTTACAACTTGACCTTTTGTTGAAGGAAGTAACGCAGGTGCACTCCAGGATAACATGATGAAAAGCATGGCATGATTTTTTGTATATACTTTTTTCAATCTGGAGAAAGTACAAGAGACGAGATGCGTTTTAAGGATTTATTGATTGAGTTTTGTTTGTAGGCTGTGGCCTTGTGCTTGAGTACAGATCATGATCCCCTGGGCCCTAGACACTGGTGTTGACAACAGGGCAAGGTGGATGCGAGCGTGCAAAGAAATCCTGAGGCGGATTTCTTTCTTCCTAATTGTTTAAATTAGTATTAGAGTCAGAGTACATGCAGTATAGTACAGTATTTATTTTACATTGATGTTACATCAATGATTGTTACAAAAATATTAGTTTCTGGAAAATATTTGATGGGAAAAAAGTGAGTATAGTATGCAGCCGTTTGAAATGAAAAGTAGCTCTACAGTAATAGCACAGTTTTGGGTTGCCCTCAAAATAGACCATAACCAAACTTGCTCTTTTTTTTTTTTAACAGAGATTTGGCTCATCTGTCCCCAGCAGCAGCAGCTCCTTCATGACCTTGATGGAGCCCATCTCCAGTGCACTCACGCAGGCTGGCTCCTGGAGCCGGAGGGGGGATGTGGCCTTATTTACTGCCCTCCTGAGATCCATAATAAATGAGGCAACCTGCGAGAGGTGTCAGGGCTGGTACGGGACTTCTCTGCGGTGGTTAACACAACCCTCTCAAATCAACAGCATCCTCTTGTTACCCTAGAACGGCTTCATTTGACTGAGAAAAATACAGCTGATTAATATGTAACAAAAATACAGATACGGCCTAATTATTCTATCTCATACACCAGCTATATATAACTTGTACGATTTTGGGTAATGGTTAAGGGCCAATATCAAGATACATGTCTGGAGCGGTCAGTATGCAGTATTTCTGCTGTGTCACTGCTGCTGTTTGTGTCTGGTCGCTATGGAGACGGAATGACGACAACTACCCGCCCCCCCTGTGGAGTAGGAGGTGCGCAGCAGGTTACCGTGACAACCGCTTCCATAATCAGCTCTGACTGCCATAAAAATGAGTCTTAAAACACTCCACAGCACTAGTCTCATACAGCATGTAGTAAATCATGCAAATATTGTCTTTGGGGTCGTTTGTACTACTTTATACAGTGTCTGTTAAATGACAAATCATGTACAATTCTAATTTATTTATTTATTTTTTGTGGATGGCCCCTTGAGATGAACCATCTCTTTTTCGAGGGGGTCAGGTTATAAAACAAAAGTTACATACATGACCAAAAAGACAGACAAGACAATAAGCACATACAGTACATAAAGACAGAAAGAAAAAATAATAATAACAATAATAAAATAAAATAACAAAAAATACAAATAAAAAAATAATAATAAAAAAAATAGATGTTGCTCTTCCCCACCATGCCCATCTCAAAACCTTGTCCACATCCGCTCCTTCAGTAACTTTGGGTACAGTTATTACTTTTATTTATTTATGCCTTATCTTTGAACGCTACTTAAAGCAATCACATGGCGACTTCAGGTGTGTAACTAAAGCAGTTTTAACACTGGTAAGTGAGGAAGTTTTTATCGAAGCTGGGAGATTGTTCCAGTCCTCAGGGGCTCTGTAGCAGAAAGCGTGTCTCCCAATCTCTTTATGTATTCTGGGAGTAATGAGAGTGACATGCTGTAGATGTCTCAGTGCATATGAAGAGGTAGTTCTCACCAGATGTTTTTGGAGATAGGAGGGGCATTGACTAGAACCATTGACACATTTATAGATAAAAATGTACCAATGGTAAAGTCTCCTTTCCTTTGCCTGCAGCCAGTTCAGTTGGTCATAAAGAGTACAGTGGTGTGTCGTGAAAGGATATCTTAGAACAAATCTACAGACTGCATTATAAAGTAAATCCAGAGGTTTTAGGGTGGTTATGTTAGAGCTGTGGAAAACAATGTCAGAGTAGTCCATTATTGGCAATAGTAGTTGTTGAGCGATACCTTTTTTTGGTTTCAAATGTAAAACATTCTATTGAGCGATATAATTCGGGCGTTCTGCTCTCCCAAAATTTCATCCACTGAGCGGCGCTGTGATCAAAAAATGACACCGTTTGTTGCCCAGTTCACTTCCGGTTGATTTCATACAATGGCGAATATGGCTCACGAAAACATTTCACGATTGACAGTGCCTGAATTGCGTGAAAGGTTGAAGCGAAAGGGTATTTGCAGTGTGGGAAAACGAAAGGAGGAATTGTTGTTGCTAGTTCAACGAGCGGATGGTGTTTATGAAGATTTAGAAGAAGATGACAGCGAGCAGAGTGAACGAAAACGGCTGTGTGTGCGAGTGACAGATGGTAACAATGAGAATGAAGTTCAGCTAAGAGGGAAGAATGTGAATTGGACGGATGATTTGCGCGATATGCCACTAGTTAGAGACGGGAATGTATTTGCATAATGTAAAATGACGAAAACACTCAACCATTTAGAGAAAATGCGCCGGGCAGAGAGAACCGGAAGTTGCGAAGGCAAGTGTTACCCATAATGCAACGCAAAATTCAGTCGCTCCCCCGCCCATCGGATGGAATTTTGGGAGAGCAGAACGCCCGAATTGACCCAAGCATTGCTTAATTTTTTTACCAATGTAATCAATGTGTGGCTTAAATGTCAGCTCAGGGTCAATGCACAAGCCCAAATACCTAAAAGTGTCTACATTTGTTAAAGCTCTATCAGGAGTTCGCTGAATATGGAGAGTAGTGGGGTGGGTTTTTTGATACCTTGTCTTGAACTGCATTGTGCACGATTTTTTCACGTTAAGAATGAGATTATGTTCTCTGAGTCATTTTTGAACACGATTAAACAATAGCTGCAAAATATTTTGTATGTGAGTTACGCTGTCTTGAGATGTATAAATGACATCAGCATAGAGATGAACGTTTGAGGAGGAGCACACTTTGGGCAATTCGTTAATATATAACGAGAAAAGGAGCGGACCCAGTGATGAGCCTTGGGGCACTCCTTTCTTCATGACTGTGCAACTTGATTGAGTGTTTTGTATTGCCACATATTGCTGTCTTCCATGTAGATATGAGTTAAACCATAATAGTGCATTTCTATCTAATCCCACTGAGTAAAGCTTATCTAATAATAAATAGTGGTCTACGGTGTCAAATGCTTTAGAGAAATCAATGAAAATGGCACCAGTAGGTTTCCCATGATCAAAAGCTGTAAAAACATCATTTGTAAATTTTAATTGTGCTGTAGTTGTCGAATGATTAGGCCTGAATCCAGATTGTGATGATGTTAGTATACCATTTTCTTCAATATATTTACTCAACTGATTAAAAATAATCTTCTCAAATATTTGCCTGTATTGTGGAAATGATAGAAATAGGTCTGTAGTTATTCAAATCATTTGGTTCTCCTCCTTTGAAAACTGGTGTTACTCTTGCTAGTTTCCATAGAGGAGGAAGTAAGTTTGTGGAAATTGATAGATTATATAATTCAGCCAGGGGGAACATCAAGATGTGAGATGCATATTTTATCAATTTAGATTCAATGCCCCTGTTAATACCCCTGTTTTGTCTGTTTAAGTCTCTCCTGATTGAAAAGTGTGATGTAAAACACTAAGAGATGCTTTTCAGTCAACTAGGAACATGTCTCCTTTAATGTTTCCATGCACTCCCCGAACTCTCCTCAGTCCTGCGACACACCACATTATACCACAACACAAACCGTCACCCTGCGAGCGCCATGTGTCAGAAGCGCGTAGCTCAGCCCGCTGGCATGTTAGCTTCAGTGCACACATAGCTGGGTGCTCCCGCGTGTAATGTGTGGCTCTTAGCGCTGCTGTCGCTGCCCATTCACACCAGCGCGTCCCACACGGGCACGCCTGACATTTGCCCACGCCGCCGCGCTAATTATGCAGAAGTAACGTGCTACATGTCTGATGCTGGCACTGCCCGAGCTGCACAGAGAAAGTGGGGATTAAAGGGGCCGGGCTAGTGTTGGGACATCATCCACAGCCTAGAATCATGAGTTGTACTCAGTGTTGGGGAGTAAAAGAATAAATGTTTTAAAAAAAGGAAGAAAAGAAGATATTGGTTATTCTTAAAGTGAAGATTCTATTTTTTCTGGTTGGCAGCGGTTATAACACTTTGACTTGTGTTACAAAAATAAACAACACGTCTGACTCTTTAATTGTGGATTGCTGTTCTAACTGTGATTGTCACTGACATTAATGCTTGGATTACGCTGCGCTGAAACAATTTAACAAGTCATGCCGCCTAAACAAGACCCGACACTGGTGGATTTTGAGGAAATCCAAGCCTCACTTAAAAAATATTTATTGAATTAAAAAAAGTCTTTGATACTATAAATCACTCAATATGGCTGGATAAATTACAAAAATATGGGATCAGGAGTGTCGCCGGAAACTGGCTACGTGATTATTTAACTGGTAGAGTACAGTTTGTTCAAATGGGGATCATGTGCCTGAAAATCTTGGCAGTGGTGTCCCCCAGGGCTCAGAGTTGGGTCCCATGCTATTCAAACTCCATATCCATGATATTTAAAGTATCGAAGTCATTAAAACTAGTTATTTTTGCGGACGACACAAACATTTTTATTGTAGTGCAGACTGCAAGCAACTTATTGATACTGTGAATGTTGAACTGACCCAAATCTAAAAAGAAATTTGGATTTAAACAAACTGAATCTAAATTGAAAAAAGACAATGATTTTTGGTTATGCAAAGAAACATACAGACTTTAAAATTAATATTGATTCAAAGTTGAAAATGTTGCTGAAAATAAATTCTTAGGTGAAATCATGGATGACTGTATTTGTTGAATACTTTGGATCCTCAATTAATGCAATGCCAAAATATTCAGATTTAAGTCATAAAAACAATGTCTGGTCCAAATACCCAAATACAGAGATATTATTAGGGCTGGACTGGACATCGGGCGTACCGGGCAATGCCCGAAGGGCCGATGCCCATATTTGGGCCAATCTGTCTGCCTCATACAAAAAACATGTTTGTGAAAAGTGTAAATCCGTTGAGAAATGTTTGAGGGGAGCGCGCGTGTCCGCGGGGCACCTGCTGTATGTACTCGAACGGGATTCCACCACCTCAGCGGCCGCAGTGTTCCCGCATCCAGCGGCTCTGAGCTGGACGCAGGAACCGCTCACCGGGAACCGCTCACAACACAACACGGTGAGCGCGTAGCCGCAACGTGACCATGTACCCAAGACCATAAACGCGCATAGGACCATGCATGTCTTTTCGTAATTTGTGCACCCAATAAACACACCGCTGCAGAAAACAGTCCGCGTCTCCCCTCTCCTCTAAATTAAAGCTCGGGTACCTAAATTTTCCATTGCATTAAAAGTTCATGTTTGATCCCAAAAGTAAAATGTTGTGAACATCCTGATCCTCTACAGTATTTGCTTCCACATACTGTATAAACCAGGGGTCGGCAACCTTTAGTGCCCCTAAAGTGGCTCCTGGAGCCTTTTCAAAAATATCTGAAAATGGAGTGTGAGGGCTATATTTTATTTCTAGTTTCAATGTGGTTTCTGTAGGAGGAAAAACATTCTTAACGTTTTTAAATGCTGCAAAAACTTGTATAAGTAATATTCAATTTTAGCATTTCTGTCAACGTAGTGCGTCATAGCCCGTGCCAGGCGGCCGCTGCTGTAAACAAACCGGCGTGTGTGCATTATAGACTGTGTGCGCGCATGGATCCCAAAGATAAAGAGAGAGAGTCGATAAGACTGGACTAAGAATGAGAATGAACATTTGCTTTCAGTCAATGAGGAAGGACTGCTTCATGTTTGCGATGTAATGAAAAGTTTTGTTGCAACAGGAGGAACAATGAAGCTTTAAACACTGTTCACTGAAGGATTTATTCATCATAAAGTCAGAGCACCTATTTTCAGACTTCAAATACCTTCGCAAAGACGGTGAAAGAAAAGGCCATTAAGGACATTGGGCCTCATTCACGAATAACTTCGTAAGAAACTTCTCAAATTTCTTCTCAAGTTGTCCTTAAGTAGATTTCTAAGAAGTCCCTACGTGGGATTCATCAACGCACTCGTAAGCCGCTGAATTGTTCGCAGCTGTTCTCTCAGATTGATGAATCCCATTTCCTCGTAAGTAGAGCGCGCGTGCCAGGTGCTTCATTAGCATAGGTACTTAGCATAAGTAACCGCCCATTAATGCCCATAAAACGGACTGCAGGGCCGTGTGCAGACGGCAGAGGAAACAGCAACAGGCCTAAAGCAAAGAGTTACACGGAGCAAAAGAGTCACCCTTTTTTCTTCTTTTGCCAGACTGAGAATAAAGTTATAAAATGTTGACTTAAAAGTCGAAATATTATGAGAATAAAGTCGAACTAGCAAAATTATGAGATTAATCTAAGAATATGATGAGATTAATCTCAAAATGTTATGAGCTTAATTTAAAAATATATTATGTATTATTTTAAAGATGAATCTCAAAATGTTTTGAGATTAATCTCAAAATATTTTGGACTGTTACGCGCCCAGCTATGGGATTGCGCGCACTCCTCCCCTCACTCTAACGTTTCTCTGTGCAGGTTAGGATTGGTTGAGTGTCTGCGCTGGGACTTTAAGAGGGGCGTCCCAGGCAGCACTCTCACTCTCTCCAATTGCAGACACCTGGACCTGTCCACAGGGTCTGGGCCTGCACTCCACGCCGCCAGCCACGCCGCTCCACACGTTTACACTTGCACCATTTACACATAAGGTTATCACACTGATACTCATTCGCACACACGCACCACAGTACATCCCAGACCATTTACACTGATTCCACATTATTGTTTAAATAAAACGGCCAGTGAGCCATCAAAAGTCTTTGCCGTGTCCTCCCTCCTTTTTGTTGCCTCCCCTTGAGCCAAGGGGAACGTAACATGGACCCTGGAAGGAGATCCAGCGCGGACCAGCGCTGAGACCAATGCAGACCCGAGGAGAGACTGGAGTGACCAGCACACAGAAATCGCATAGACTGTAGTGACCTGACTGGAGAGACAGGTGCGCAGAGACCAGCGCGGACCGAAGAGAGACCGCATAGACCAGACTTGAGAGACCAGCGCGGACCCGTATGGATCCAGGAGCATGCAGCACGGACCCGTATGGAGAGACCAGTGCAGACCCGTTTAGAGCCATGGGAGAGACCAGTGCAGACCTGTCTAGATCCATGGGAGAGACCAGTGCAGACCCGTATAGATCCATGGGAGAGACCAGTGCAGACCCGTATAGATCCATGGGAGAGACCAGTGCAGACCCGTATAAATCCATGGGAGAGACCAGTGCAGACCCGTATAGATCCATAGGAGAGACCAGCGCAGAGACTCAGCGCGGACCCAGTAACCTCCTGCAGCAGCAGTATATATGCCGTTGTTCTGTGGCCCGTGGATAAAGAAATGCCCCCTATAAATAGGAAGGGGTCACTAATACACGGCAAGATTTCCAATGTATTTGATAAAGCGTTGGCACATTTCATTTCAAAATGAATTAAAAAGTAGGCCAGATCTGCAGTGAAAAAGGCGGTATATAAATAAAGATTACTAATAAAGATTACTACAAATAAATAAATACATACATCGATATGACGGAAATATCACTGGAATGTTGTATTTTTATTAAACTTCACCAAAGAGGACAACCCCGGCGTGTGAACATGTCGGCACTGAATGCGTACGAGTGCTCCTGAGGACTCGTACTGTAGGATTTGTACTTGCCCAAGAGAAATTCTGGTTACGAGAAAAATTCGTGAATGCCACTTTCTTTGTAAAAACCTCGTAAGTAGGATTTATGTACAAATCTGTTCCTAAGAACCGTTCGTGAATGAGGCCCATTCAGCTCCAGCAAACTTCAGCCTGTGATGTGATCGATATGAGCAGACAGTGCTGTGATGCAGGTGAACTCTGAGCCAAAAAGCAGATGTATTTACTGTATTTGTACAATTGCATGAAGGCAAAAAAATGGAAGTCAAACTTAAAGCAGAGTTGTCACGTGGTGCGTCATTCTCTCCAGGACACGCTGCAATGAAAATACACTTTTGATAATCATGAATGGTTTTTATGTGTTTGTAGCCTTTACTTTGTCATTTAGATATTAGTCTAATATAGCTAATATAGCTAATGTAGCTAAGGTAGCAAATGTAGCTAATGTAGCTAATACAGCTTCAGCCCCTGTTACCTTCATATACAGTAAGCCTTATACAACGCTGTTTTTTTTTTTTTTTTTGTCAAATATGGCTCCTTGAACCTTTTGAGTTGCCTGGGCCGCTAAAAAGGAAAAAATGCCCGGGCCGTTTTTTTGTCCCAGTCCAGCCCTGGCTGCAACAAACGATTCATTTAATAGTCGATTAATCTGTTTATTATTTCTTTGATTAATAAATTAAACATATATTTTTTTAAACATCTTTAATTTCCACCCCTTTATTAAAAAACGTGACCATGGACCAACACAAAAACATCCAAATGTATGCTATACAAATATTGGCTTTTATAAAAAAGCAAAGTGCACAAAAAGAGGGTATTTTGGGCCGATACCGATGTTTAATTAACGATACTGAACTGGACAATTTGGTCAATGTTATATATATATATAATTGTATACCACCACCATTTACACACACACCACTCATTCTAGGCAATGGAAGTAAAGTGTCTTGTCTAAGGACATAACAGCAGAGGCACTTTACAGCCGCAGCCGCCCCACTGTTCCCAGAGGTGTCTTGCCGCCAAGGACACAACGACAGCAGACAGTGGGAGTTGGGCTCAAACCCACGACCCTCTGGCCCAAAGGCCAATGCTCTACCAACTGAGCTACTGCCACATTAATCCACATGGGCAGACTCGGACTAAAGGCTGGGCACAGGTGTTTAGTTGCTAATTTAAAGCCTAAATACACCCACTTTGAGGCCTGTATGATGCTTGGGTGCGGTGAGACCAGAAACTGGTGGTCGCTTCGCTCTCTGAGATGGTACCTTGTGTTCAGCGTTTATTCCAGAGGTGGGACAAAGTCATTGTTTAGCAAGTCACAAGTCAGTCTCAATTCATTGCCCTCAAGTCCCGAGTCAAGTCACGAGTCAAGACAGGCAAGTCCCGAGTCGAGTCCAAGTCAAAGGCCAACAAATCTCAAGTCAGTCCCAAGTCCTACGGTTTGACTTTCGAGTCCTCTCGAGTCTTTTTGACCGCGATTTGTTTCTTGTTGGTCTCCACGTACTTTTGTAGGCAAACAAAATAATGTTAGGAATCATTTTGCTGGTGCATTTTCGTTGGTCTCTGACCCATGGACTAACAGTTTGTTCCATGTCGTTGGCTGCTGGTAAATCAAAACTATCTACGTGATCTAATTGGATGTTGTGCCAGATGCAGGCTCAGTTACACATGCACAGACCACACATAAAATCAGAGCAGTCCGTGTCAACATACTTTTTATCTTTGGGGTTTTTAATGGGAAGTAGCAAGTGCAGCATATATGAATATGAGTATTGGGCTAGGACCTGTATCTATATAATCAGTTTAATGTCCGTAGTGGTTATTGTTCCAAATGTCCTACTGTAGAATAGGGGTAGTATGAGGGGTCTAGGCTTTGGACCTGGGGCAGCTCGCCATCAACTGGACCAGCATTAGCAATATCTCATAATTACCAATATATCATTACATAATAAAATGTCTCATATAAATTAATTCAATCAGTCAAAGCACTGATTCTCATATCAATGCACCATAAACAATAGTGCAAATATTAATCTAGCTTAGTGCACATAATCAAAACAACTATCTAATGTATGCAAACTTTAGCAGGAGGAGCACAGCAAAAACATACTCATAATAATAGGCCTCGGCGCCCACACAGAAAAATATAAGAAAGAGCCAACAGAGCAGCGCAGGCTAGCGCTAGTTTGACTCACCAGTTCCTCTTTAAAACACGGCACACAGTGTGACAACTGCGTCGATTCAATTGTATGAGGCGCCTGTAGTGAAAGCATATCAATTACGGTTTGTAGAACAAAATATGACGTTAGGTCGCGATAAATACCTGCAGCTCGCTCATTTCCAGCTCCCCTAGACAACACACCCACCGGTGAATGCAGTCCGCTTGTTTAGGGAAGTGTTGCTGCGCGAACTGCGGGGAACTCACGTTCGAACTGTCTCGCAAGCGCTACAACTACCGCGAGGCTTTGTTTCTTCAGAGACGGCATAGATAGAAAGAGAGATGCGGAGAAAGGTAAAAATGGCCCGGGTTACGCAAGTCTTTACAAGTCAATTGGCGCAGGTCCAAGTGAAAGTCAGAGTCATTGATGTTAAAGTCCAAGTCGAGTTGCAAGTCTTTTTATATTTGGTCAAGTCGAGTCTAAAGTCATCAAAATCATGACTCGAGTCTGACTCGAGTCCACACCTCTGGTTTATTCCATCGATACTGCTAATCCAGCTCCGTGTCTTCCCTCTCGTTATCCACAGCGTGGCGTTAATGGCGGTGCAGGTGCGCGGTCCCACCAATACATCCATGGGTCCCACCCGGTCCAATACGTCTCGTCTCTGTTTCCCACGTAGCCAGAGGTAGTACTCTTGAGCGTCGCGGCACTCAAGAGTGCTATCTGGGGTCCGTGATGGTGATAGTCTGTCTCGTTGACAGTTCAGTACCGACCCAGAGTCAGCTCTGTGGTTTCGCTGGGTTGGTGCAGCTGCAGTCTCTGATACAAGGTTGTTTCTTTACAAGCTCAATAAAATAGTAATACACGGTAAAAGTACAGTCCACACGCTCCGCGTTAGAACTTCTCAGTTTTGTCGTATATAACACTTCCGATGGCTTCTTTTAACAGCAAACCACGGCACAAAACTTTTACAAAAAAGAAAAAAAAAGAACACAACGTTAGTTATCGCTGTGCTCCGAGCGCCTCTCGAACCTTCTCTCCCATGGATCTATTACGTCACCTTCACTGACCGTCAAAGAATCGGAAAAACAACACTTTTCCACATGTACAATATTGTTAAATAAAATAAATAAGAATAATGCATTTTAACACTCGTAAATATGATTTTAACTCATTTAATCAACTATATATGCTAATGAATTATGAAATAAAACTGTCTTTTCAACTTTTATAACCAACTATGCTACATACTTCAATCTATTTTTAATAACTGAGATTATTATCCGGATTAAATAAGTATTTGCATTACAGGTACTACTTTTTCCAAAGTAACTAATTATCAAGGCTGTGCCATAGTGCAGCCATCCTCCTGTGAACTCACCACCTGCTGAAGCATCAGTGAGGGGCTGGTGCTCTGTGTACTGGCTGCAGTCCTGGCCATATCTGAATACTTCTGTAATTGATAGTAGTTCAGTAGAGATATTTGAATTTCAAAATAAGATTCACAGCCCCTAAATCCTGTTATTGTTTTCATTTCGATGTCTCGTTATTGTTTTCATTCGAGGTCTCGCCCTCCACCATTTCACCAATCAGAAAGTCAATTCAACACTGCTCAAGAGTTCTGCAACTTGTTTAAATTCTTGTTTATGTTCCTCGCGTCTCTCTCTCTCCTCGCGTCTCTCCCTTTCTCTCCCTCTTCACGTCTCTTTCCCTCCTTGCGTCGGTCTCTCTCTCCTCTCATCTCTCGCACCTGTTCTTCGCAGAGATATTGTTTGATGCGGAGCAGAGAGTCAGCATCTAGATGTATTGTGGGATTATTAAAAGAAGCGATTGGCGATTTAATGCTTTTTTCTTTAGAATAATGATGGTAAATCTGACTTTTAAAGTCCAATCACAAACCTCACGCATATCTGGCCACCTGAGTTAGGGAGAGTTAGGGAGAAGTTACAGGACCAATTTTGGCCATGTTTTTACACATGCCATTCATCATCCGTTTTCTTGCCCTTAGTCCATGTCTGGCTCTGGGGGGTGGCAGTCAGAGCTGCATCCAGATCACAGAGCACCAGCCCCTCACTGATCCTCCTGCAGGTGGTGAGTCCACAGGAGGACAGCTGTGGACTCACAGCTGTCCTCCTGTTAACAATTGTAAATTAACCATTGTAAACCGCTTTGAGACTCAGATCTGCAGTGAAAAGGCGGTATATAAATAAAGATTACTTACACATTGCTCCTTTAACTCGGTGTGTGCTATTGACGCATTAATGCGTCAATATGTATGGATTAGCTTTAGAGCATATTTTATCGAGCCACCAGGCGGCACCAGCGCTGCCTCTGTATGTTTTGAAAACAGGATGCGCTTCTGCCTCTTTTTCTCAGCTTTTTGTCTGAGACTGGTGATTTCAGTAAACAAAACAAGAAACAAGCTTGAAACAAAATTCTTTTTGCTGATGAAAGTAGACAGTCCATTCTTTCAGATAGTCATAGTTCACAATATTCTGTGGGTTTTAAAAAATCAATAAAAATCATCAAAAACTGGTGTCAATATGGGAGTACATGTAAGGGCAGGCAATTACCCTATTTCAAGCTGTGCTTGGCAACACACATACATCCACAGTCCATCGCAGGCTTTTTCTTTTTCTAAAATAAACCTCTTTTTTATGAATTACTTAACATTCAGTTTCTTTATAAAGAATGTTTTGCATATTTCAATTTGACAAAAACCAATTATTTTGAAGCAGCTTGCTCATGTGCATTCTTTGTTTTGGGTTTGATGTAATTTATTTTCTACATTTCTTTTGATGGGTATTATGGACACATAAAAAGTTTGAACACACCTTCTCTTCTTTCTTTATTTTCATGACTATGAAAATTGTAGATTCACACTGAAGGCATCAATACTATGAAATAACTGTCGTACTTAAAGTACTAAAAGTATGAAACAACTGAAAATATGTCTTACATTCTCGGTTCTTCAAAGTAGCACCTTCTGCTCTGATTAATTCTCTTGATGAGCTTCAAGAGGTAGTGACCTGAAATGGTCTCCCACAGTCTTGAAGGAGTTCCCAGAGATGCTTAGCACTTGTTGGCCCTTTCGCCTTCACACTGTGGTCCAGCTCCCCCCAAAACCATCTGGATTGGGTTCAGGTCCGGTGACTGTGGAGGTCATGTGGCCCAGCACCCATCACTCTCCTTATTGGTCAAACAGCTCTTACACAGCCTGGTGTGGATCTACAATCAATAGTCATGAAAGGAAACTCATTGAATGAGAAAGTTTGTCCAAACTTTTGGTCTGTACTGTACATAATCTCCATATCACATTAAAGAGACATAATCAATAAAAAATAAAGCAATTTAAATCAACAATGGCGTAATCTCACTTTTTCTTGGACGGTCCCTTGATGGTTGGCGGCGGCTGGGAAGGACCGCCCTTTTCCACAGAGTTACTACGGCGACAGCTCTGCTCTCCAGAGGCAGGGGAGGAGGATTCAGACCAGGCGGCCTCACACACTACCTGGAAGCCCTGAGCAGAGGGACAGAGCGTACACATAAGTTTAGCACTGAAGCCACACATTGTTCAGTTCATGAAAATAATTGCTCTTAAACCTGTTAAACTTGACCATGGCGTCATGGACAAAGCAGTGTTTTATCAAAATGATTGCTTCTAAATTGGTCTTGGGGATTACGACAGTTAAATTGCATTTGTTAAAACTTGGTTGCTTCCATTATATTGTGCCATGTTAGACCTTTCATTCATCAAAATGCAATAATTATTTTTATTCGAACAAATGTTAAAATGTTGTATTAATAGTTTCGTAGGTCTTGAGGCATGAGGAGGTATATTTATAGAAAGCCTTTTTGTATTCATGAAGGTCTATTGATCAATAATAATTACTTTCATTGAATAAGTCTAGATATAATTAAATATGTTACTATGGACAAAATGAGTACAGCTGCTTGGATTGAAACAAAACAGTGAAGGCTGAGTGTTGTAGACTATAGACTGAATAATGTTTACTTGAAAGTCTAACCTTTTGCTTTCGGTGGCTTAATGTCTATTTAAATAATGGGGTGGTTGTCTTGATAAACTAGTTAGACTCCCAGTGGGGGGCTCACTGACATTAAACCATGACCACAGAATACTTATTTGTGGGCTGCATGTTTGAGACCCTAAATGTAAATGGTAAATCTTTAATATGATACAAAATGAACAAAAATGCATTTCATTTCGTGCTTTAAGGAACCAAAAATGTAATACAGCATCTCTCAAAAACCGCCGGCATGGTAGACGTGCTCATTTTCACTGCTCAGGATGATAATTAAAGTGCAGGAGTGGTGAGGGAGTGCTTCCTCTGCGACCCCGGCTAACCGCGTTAATGCTCCCGAATGGCCAGTGCTAATGAATATAACCAGCAGCGGCCTCAGGGGGATGTGGGCCTAAAAGGGGGGGGGGCAGACAGATTCGACGCAGGTCCGTATCAGCGCCACTAAGCACCAAGGGATAGCGAGCAAATAAAATCACAATATAGACTTAAGGACCCCCCCCCCCCCGTCCCCTTTTGCCTGCTGCTCTGTGCCACTCCAATCATCACGCCTGCAAACACACCTGGTTTCTGCATCGTCACCACCAGTGCAACAGGATTAGCTCTACCGTCACTCTCCGCCAGTTTGTCGTCACTTTGACCCTAGTCAGCACTTGGCTCACTTTCCATCCTTGCAGTTTTGAATCACTCACCTTTGGATCTGGACCTCCCTGTGTCCAGATCCAGTTTTTGTTCCTACCAGTTTGTCACCGTGCCTGCCTGCCCACCCTTTACCGCTTACTTTTCAATTGTGAATAAATGTGTCTTTTTTTATTTTTTATTCACCAGCCTCCGCTTCTTGATTTAGATCTCAGAAAAACATCACACAATAACTCGTATGTTTTGTCTGCTGTAGTTGTAACTGAAGCCTACTAATCTATTACACCAGTTTGAAGCATTGTCCTCAGCCTTAAGTGATAAAAGACATTCTCCACGTGTCTGTCTTCATGGGTTAGATCCACACACAGCTGCTGCAGTAAGAGAGTTCATGCACTATGCTCATCTATCACTTCTTTGCTTTGCTTTAAAAAAAAACATTCATCTGCTCTACAGCTCCACATTTACACATTATTATGACAGGGTCTAACCAGTCCAATACTCTGAGAGAAGAGCTGCTTCTATAGAACCACGCTTAAAACTGTCTTTTTGATGTAGCATATGGTTAGGTCGGTAAGACTCAGGTCAGACTTTGGCCCTGTTTAGACGGAGACGCTACGACAGATAGATACAGATAGATTGATAGATATATAGATACTTTATTAATCCCTTTAGGAGAAATTCAGGTGTCCAGTAGCAGCAAAAATAAAAAATAAAATTGATCATTCAAAAAAAGCTAACAATAGCAATAATCAGCAACAGCCCTTCAGGTCCTCTGGGTGGAGCAGGACGGGTCACAGCAGCGGATGTGTAAAACATTAGAGTTGGTATTGGTTTGGCCTTTTGTTTACATGACGACGGTGTTTCAGGTGAAAATGCAAGTGTTGAAAAAGAGCCTCCAGAGTGGAACAGAGCAGAGACTCTGCTCAGGGGCCTGTTTCACAGCAGAATGAAGATAAAGGTGTGAATTCTCTCCTGCTATGACCTCAGCACTTCCCCGCATGTACAGTACATTTGGACACGCGCAGTAGCCGAGAACAAACGTAAACAGCATTGGCTAACAAAGAGCTCTGTATTACTTTGAGCTTTACACGGAGGAAAATTCTACTCCTTTGTCCAAACGAAACCATGTGAAGCTCTAGTTTCAGTTTCCATTTCCCAGCTGCTGATGAATGCAGAATGATGTTCGTGATTCTTTTACGTCTTTGGAGTGGCCTGAAAAGGATGTTGCTGAGTGTCACGTTCCACTGCCCACTACTGACCCGGCGCTAGAACTACACTGTTTTCAGGCGTCGTCTAAACGCTGTGCACTTCGAATAAGGAGCCTGGTCATTTTTGCTAATTGCTTTTTCTAAATGAGTCCCTATAACCCTAAGCCTCGAAACACACCCCTTCCCCGCCTGGGAGCTGCATCAGTCCAGCACCGCGGGGCCTCAGTCCTTGTTCTAAAGCCTGAGTTCTGGATCAATAGTGCGTCCGTGGGAGTCCGCAGATAGACTGTTAATTACACATTTTGTGATTGTCGATGCAGGAGGGTCTAACGACAGTGGTGATGATTCGGGAAATTTAACCACAGTGGTCAACATGTTCCCTGTGTTCTAATTGTTTGATTCTCTGATCTGTGTTGGGGAATCGACAACTTTGTAAAGTCTGCCTATATTATTACTGTTGTGATTTAAGGCTATACAAAACTAATTTGAATAGAATTGAATAGATCCATGGAGTATGTGCTCTCATTGTTTTTAATCATATTCTTGAATGTTTATGCAGATTTTTATATTTATGATTTATTTTTGGAGAAAGGCGTTCTACAAATACAAGTCGATTGATTGATTTTGGTCTAATTAATAACATTGTCTTGATATTTCAGTCCCAATGTTTAACTGATCTGTAACTTTAGATCAAAAGCATTCCAAAACAAATGACAAAACACACAATCATATTCCAAGCTCCTACCAGGGGCCCGGGGTTCCCAGCTCCATGGGGGCTGCACTGGTTGCTGATGGGGGAGGTCCTCTTGGCTGCAGTAGAAACAAACGGAGGATCTGTGTTCAGTGGGTCTTACACAAACAAGTCAAAACAAACAATGAACAGAGCTGTGCTAGCTTAGCCGCTATTTTCCATCAACAATTTTTATAATGATTTTTTTTCTCACACAAACAATATACAACCCCAAAAATATGTAAACGTATAATGTATAATAAAATATCATATTATAAGATGATATTATATTTTATAAATACTGGATGATACAATAAAATATAATAATAATGGTCCAAAACCCATATCATCACAGTGTTCCCCGTTTCAAGAGAAGAGGTGATTACAGCTTGTTCCCATAGGCTTTTTTTCTTACACTGCAGCCATGTGTTCTTGACCTTTGCTGAAATGCCGTTGACCCGGGACACTGTGGTAAAAGTGTCTTGTGGAGGATCAAGGATTTCCTCATCACCTGTGACGATGTTGCGGAGCGGCTTGATGAACGTGGTAAAGGCCGGGATGTCCGGCTGCCGGTGCTCCCACATGGGCTGCCAAATCACCAGCCCACTGGCCAGTCGGAACGTCAGGTCAGACTCCTGCAAACAGAGCAGACCGTGAGCAAAATAAACATAATGCTATTTATAGTTTATCAAGGATTATATTTCAGATATGTGAGTGTGGGGGATGGCTCTCCTCATGTAGAGAGACAGATCATTCTCTACATGAGGAGAGAACAGTGGTAAATGGAATCTGTTGGTCTAAATTATTAATGAAACCTGTATAGCCCATTCACCAGGGTATAAATCATGTATTTATGTATAATCAATATTATTCCTTTTTTCTATATTTATTTACATTTACTGCACAGTATTTTTTGTAACGTCTGATAAGATCAAGAGCATATACTGCGGCTTCTGTAGTGGAGGAGGAGGTTCCCCATAACATGTGTTCACAATTATAATTATAATAAATAATGAAATACTATCAATACCTGGGCAATCTGGGAGGGGGTTTTAGAGGGGTTGTCGGGATGTGTGTGTGTATTTTGTATGGGACAAAAAAATGCATGTGCCACGGGCAGATTCAAAATGACCGTGGGCAGCCCCTCCCGCAGGAAGACACATTTGTGCATGTGTTAGCTGCACAAGCTCCACGAGTGCATTCAAAAGTCCTCAGCAGCTAAACTCAGCTGGTCCCAAAAAGGGTATTAGGATGGATACATAGGATACAGCACCACCGGCAAGTAGTCAGATTACAACCATGTCATTGCACGTGCTCATGAACCCTGTAGAGTTGGGACCTGCCCCCACTGGTTGGAACACACTTGATGTCATTAGTCAAACCGTTCCCTTTACAAGTAGCTTAATGGGATAAAGTCATTGGAGAAATAAAAACTTGCGATTGCAAACAGGTTTACAAGGGACAAATAAATCAGGAATATACAAAAGGGCCGGCACAAGAGATTTCAAAACTGTCAATTTAAGTCTGAAATTAAGTTATATATACTAGTTAGACATATAGTATATACTGTATATATACTGTGTCGTACCTTGATTCGGTGGATGAGAGGCGCGAACAGGAAGACAAACAGCTCCACCGTGGCCATGCTCTTCTGGAACAGCTTAGTGCGGCTCTGCTCCTCGTCCTCCAGGGATCCGGAGCAGGGCCCCTGGTTCCCCACAGGCTGCAGGAAGCCTCCGCCTCCTCCGCCCATGGGCTGCAGCAGGTGGGCCAGCGCAGGGTCCTGGGCACACTCCTGAGGGGCCTCCAGAAGCATCCAATGTAAGGTGTGCAGCAGCTTGGTCTCCGCCACGCCCAGTTTGTCTTGGTGTCCTGCTCAAAGGAAGCTCATGTAAGTCAGTCATCTTTATTCATATTACAGACCAAGGTAACAGACCAAGGTAACAGACCAAGGTTACAGACCAAGGTAACAGACCAAGGTAACAGACCAAGGTTACAGACCAAGGTTACAGACCAAGGTTACAGACCAAGGTTACAGACCAAGGTAACAGACCAAGGTTACAGACCAAGGTTACAGACCAAGGTTACAGACCAAGGTAACAGACCAAGGTTACAGACCAAGGTTACAGACCAAGGTTACAGACCAAGGTTACAGACCAAGGTAACAGACCAAGGTAACAGACCAAGGTTACAGACCAAGGTACCAAGGTTACAGACCAAGGTTACAGACCAAGGTTACAGACCAAGGTTACAGACCAAGGTAACAGACCAAGGTAACAGACCAAGGTACAGACCAAGGTTACAGACCAAGGTTACAGACCAAGGTTACAGACCAAGGTAACAGACCAAGGTAACAGACCAAGGTAACAGACCAAGGTAACAGACCAAGGTTACAGACCAAGGTTACAGACCAAGGTAACAGACCAAGGTTACAGACCAAGGTTACAGACCAAGGTAACAGACCGAGGTTACAGACCAAGGTAACAGACCAAGGTAACAGACCAAGGTAACAGACCAAGGTTACAGACCAAGGTTACAGACCAAGGTAACAGACCAAGGTAACAGACCAAGGTTACAGACCAAGGTTACAGACCAAGGTAACAGACCAAGGTAACAGACCGAGGTTACAGACCAAGGTTACAGACCAAGGTAACAGACCAAGGTTACAGACCAAGGTAACAGACCGAGGTTACAGACCGAGGTAACAGACCAAGGTAACAGACCAAGGTTACAGACCAAGGTTACAGACCAAGGTAACAGACCAAGGTAACAGACCAAGTTTACAGACCAAGGTTACAGACCAAGGTTACAGACCAAGGTTACAGACCAAGGTAACAGACCAAGGTAACAGACCAAGGTTACAGACCGAGGTTACAGACCGAGGTTACAGACCAAGGTTACAGACCAAGGTAACAGACCAAGGTTACAGACCGAGGTTACAGACCAAGGTTACAGACCAAGGTTACAGACCAAGGTAACAGACCAAGGTTACAGACCAAGGTAACAGACCAAGGTAACAGACCAAGGTTACAGACCAAGGTTACAGACCAAGGTTACAGACCAAGGTTACAGACCAAGGTAACAGACCAAGGTTACAGACCAAGGTTACAGACCAAGGTTACAGACCAAGGTAACAGACCAAGGTAACAGACCAAGGTTACAGACCGAGGTTACAGACCAAGGTTACAGACCAAGGTTACAGACCGAGGTTACAGACCAAGGTTACAGACCGAGGTTACAGACCAAGGTTACAGACCAAGGTAACAGACCAAGGTTACAGACCGAGGTTACAGACCAAGGTTACAGACCAAGGTTACAGACCGAGGTTACAGACCGAGGTTACAGACCGAGGTTACAGACCAAGGTTACAGACCAAGGTTACAGACCAAGGTTACAGACCAAGGTTACAGACCGAGGTTACAGACCAAGGTTACAGACCAAGGTTACAGACCAAGGTAACAGACCAAGGTTACAGACCAAGGTTACAGACCAAGGTTACAGACCAAGGTTACAGACCAAGGTTACAGACCGAGGTTACAGACCAAGGTAACAGACCAAGGTTACAGACCAAGGTTACAGACCAAGGTAACAGACCAAGGTTACAGACCAAGGTTACAGACCAAGGTAACAGACCAAGGTTACAGACCGAGGTTACAGACCAAGGTTACAGACCAAGGTTACAGACCAAGGTTACAGACCGAGGTTACAGACCAAGGTTACAGACCAAGGTTACAGACCAAGGTAACAGACCAAGGCTACAGACCAAGGTAACAGACCAAGGTTACAGACCGAGGTTACAGACCGAGGTTACAGACCAAGGTTACAGACCGAGGTTACAGACCAAGGTAACAGACCAAGGTAACAGACCAAGGTTACAGACCAAGGTTACAGACCAAGGTAACAGACCAAGGTTACAGACCGAGGTTACAGACCAAGGTTACAGACCAAGGTTACAGACCGAGGTTACAGACCAAGGTTACAGACCAAGGTTACAGACCAAGGTAACAGACCAAGGCTACAGACCAAGGTAACAGACCAAGGTTACAGACCGAGGTTACAGACCGAGGTTACAGACCAAGGTTACAGACCGAGGTTACAGACCAAGGTAACAGACCAAGGTTACAGACCAAGGTAACAGACCAAGGTAACAGACCAAGGTAACAGACCAAGGTTACAGACCAAGGTTACAGACCAAGGTAACAGACCAAGGCTACAGACCAAGGTTACAGACCAAGGTTACAGACCAAGGTTACAGACCAAGGTAACAGACCAAGGTAACAGACCAAGGTAACAGACCGAGGTTACAGACCAAGGTTACAGACCAAGGTTACAGACCAAGGTTACAGACCAAGGTTACAGACCAAGGTAACAGACCAAGGCTACAGACCGAGGTTACAGACCGAGGTTACAGACCAAGGTTACAGACCAAGGTTACAGACCAAGGTTACAGACCAAGGTTACAGACCAAGGTAACAGACCAAGGTTACAGACCGAGGTTACAGACCGAGGTTACAGACCAAGGTTACAGACCAAGGTTACAGACCAAGGTTACAGACCGAGGTTACAGACCAAGGTTACAGACCAAGGTTACAGACCGAGGTTACAGACCAAGGTAACAGACCGAGGTTACAGACCGAGGTTACAGACCAAGGTTACAGACCAAGGTTACAGACCAAGGTTACAGACCAAGGTTACAGACCAAGGTTACAGACCAAGGTAACAGACCGAGGTTACAGACCAAGGTTACAGACCAAGGTAACAGACCAAGGTTACAGACCAAGGTAACAGACCAAGGTAACAGACCAAGGTAACAGACCAAGGTAACAGACCAAGGTTACAGACCAAGGTTACAGACCGAGGTAACAGACCAAGGTAACAGACCAAGGTTACAGACCAAGGTTACAGACCAAGGTAACAGACCAAGGTTACAGACCAAGGTAACAGACCAAGGTTACAGACCAAGGTTACAGACCAAGGTAACAGACCGAGGTTACAGACCAAGGTTACAGACCAAGGTAACAGACCAAGGTAACAGACCAAGTTTACAGACCAAGGTTACAGACCAAGGTTACAGACCAAGGTTACAGACCAAGGTTACAGACCAAGGTTACAGACCAAGGTAACAGACCAAGGTAACAGACCAAGGTTACAGACCGAGGTTACAGACCGAGGTTACAGACCAAGGTTACAGACCAAGGTTACAGACCAAGGTTACAGACCGAGGTTACAGACCGAGGTTACAGACCGAGGTTACAGACCAAGGTAACAGACCAAGGTTACAGACCAAGGTTACAGACCAAGGTAACAGACCAAGGTTACAGACCAAGGTTACAGACCAAGGTAACAGACCGAGGTTACAGACCAAGGTTACAGACCAAGGTAACAGACCAAGGTAACAGACCAAGTTTACAGACCAAGGTTACAGACCAAGGTTACAGACCAAGGTTACAGACCAAGGTAACAGACCAAGGTTACAGACCAAGGTAACAGACCAAGGTAACAGACCAAGGTTACAGACCAAGGTAACAGACCAAGGTTACAGACCGAGGTTACAGACCAAGGTTACAGACCAAGGTTACAGACCAAGGTTACAGACCAAGGTTACAGACCAAGGTTACAGACCAAGGTTACAGACCAAGGTTACAGACCAAGGTAACAGACCAAGGTTACAGACCAAGGTTACAGACCAAGGTAACAGACCAAGGTTACAGACCAAGGTTACAGACCAAGGTAACAGACCAAGGTTACAGACCAAGGTAACAGACCAAGGTTACAGACCAAGGTAACAGACCAAGGTTACAGACCAAGGTTACAGACCAAGGTAACAGACCAAGGTGACAGACCAAGGTTACAGACCAAGGTAACAGACCAAGGTTACAGACCAAGGTTACAGACCAAGGTTACAGACCAAGGTTACAGACCAAGGTTACAGACCAAGGTAACAGACCAAGGTAACAGACCAAGGTTACAGACCAAGGTTACAGACCAAGGTTACAGACCAAGGTTAGACCAAGGTTACAGACCAAGGTTACAGACCAAGGTTACAGACCAAGGTTACAGACCAAGGTAACAGACCAAGGTACAGACCAAGGCACAGACCAAGGCACAGACCAAGGTTACAGACCAAGGTTACAGACCAAGGCACAGACCAAGGTACAGACCAAGGTTACAGACCAAGGTACCGACCAAGGTTACAGACCAAGGTTACAGACCAAGGCACAGACCAAGGCACAGACCAAGGTAAAGACCAAGGTAACAGACCAAGGTAACAGACCAAGGTTACAGACCAAGGTAACAGACCAAGGTTACAGACCAAGGTAACAGACCAAGGTTACAGACCAAGGTTACAGACCAAGGTTACAGACCAAGGTTACAGACCAAGGTTACAGACCAAGGTTACAGACCAAGGTTACAGACCGAGGTTACAGACCAAGGTTACAGACCAAGGTTACAGACCAAGGTTACAGACCAAGGTTACAGACCGAGGTTACAGACCAAGGTTACAGACCAAGGTAACAGACCAAGGTTACAGACCGAGGTTACAGACCAAGGTTACAGACCAAGGTTACAGACCGAGGTTACAGACCGAGGTTACAGACCGAGGTTACAGACCAAGGTAACAGACCAAGGTTACAGACCAAGGTAACAGACCAAGGTTACAGACCGAGGTTACAGACCGAGGTTACAGACCAAGGTAACAGACCAAGGTAACAGACCAAGGTTACAGACCAAGGCTACAGACCAAGGTTACAGACCAAGGTTACAGACCAAGGTTACAGACCGAGGTTACAGACCAAGGTAACAGACCAAGGTTACAGACCAAGGTTACAGACCAAGGTAACAGACCAAGGTTACAGACCAAGGTTACAGACCAAGGTAACAGACCAAGGTTACAGACCGAGGTTACAGACCAAGGTTACAGACCAAGGTTACAGACCAAGGTTACAGACCGAGGTTACAGACCAAGGTTACAGACCAAGGTTACAGACCAAGGTAACAGACCAAGGCTACAGACCAAGGTAACAGACCAAGGTTACAGACCGAGGTTACAGACCGAGGTTACAGACCAAGGTTACAGACCGAGGTTACAGACCAAGGTAACAGACCAAGGTAACAGACCAAGGTTACAGACCAAGGTTACAGACCAAGGTAACAGACCAAGGTTACAGACCGAGGTTACAGACCAAGGTTACAGACCAAGGTTACAGACCAAGGTTACAGACCGAGGTTACAGACCAAGGTTACAGACCAAGGTTACAGACCAAGGTTACAGACCAAGGCTACAGACCAAGGTTACAGACCAAGGCTACAGACCAAGGTAACAGACCAAGGTTACAGACCGAGGTTACAGACCGAGGTTACAGACCAAGGTTACAGACCAAGGTTACAGACCAAGGTTACAGACCAAGGTTACAGACCAAGGCTACAGACCAAGGTTACAGACCAAGGCTACAGACCAAGGTAACAGACCAAGGCTACAGACCAAGGTAACAGACCAAGGTTACAGACCGAGGTTACAGACCGAGGTTACAGACCAAGGTTACAGACCGAGGTTACAGACCAAGGTTACAGACCGAGGTTACAGACCAAGGTTACAGACCAAGGTTACAGACCAAGGTTACAGACCGAGGTTACAGACCAAGGTTACAGACCAAGGTTACAGACCAAGGTAACAGACCAAGGTAACAGACCAAGGTAACAGACCAAGGTAACAGACCAAGGTAACAGACCGAGGTTACAGACCGAGGTAACAGACCAAGGTAACAGACCAAGGTTACAGACCAAGGTTACAGACCAAGGTAACAGACCAAGGTTACAGACCAAGGTAACAGACCAAGGTAACAGACCAAGGTTACAGACCAAGGTTACAGACCAAGGTTACAGACCAAGGTTACAGACCAAGGTAACAGACCAAGGTTACAGACCAAGGTTACAGACCAAGGTAACAGACCAAGGTTACAGACCGAGGTTACAGACCAAGGTTACAGACCAAGGTTACAGACCAAGGTTACAGACCGAGGTTACAGACCAAGGTTACAGACCAAGGTTACAGACCAAGGTAACAGACCAAGGCTACAGACCAAGGTAACAGACCAAGGTTACAGACCGAGGTTACAGACCGAGGTTACAGACCAAGGTTACAGACCGAGGTTACAGACCAAGGTAACAGACCAAGGTAACAGACCAAGGTTACAGACCAAGGTTACAGACCAAGGTAACAGACCAAGGTTACAGACCGAGGTTACAGACCAAGGTTACAGACCAAGGTTACAGACCAAGGTTACAGACCGAGGTTACAGACCAAGGTTACAGACCAAGGTTACAGACCAAGGTTACAGACCAAGGCTACAGACCAAGGTTACAGACCAAGGCTACAGACCAAGGTAACAGACCAAGGTTACAGACCGAGGTTACAGACCGAGGTTACAGACCAAGGTTACAGACCAAGGTTACAGACCAAGGTTACAGACCAAGGCTACAGACCAAGGTTACAGACCAAGGCTACAGACCAAGGTTACAGACCAAGGCTACAGACCAAGGTTACAGACCAAGGCTACAGACCAAGGTAACAGACCAAGGCTACAGACCAAGGTAACAGACCAAGGTTACAGACCGAGGTTACAGACCAAGGTTACAGACCGAGGTTACAGACCAAGGTTACAGACCGAGGTTACAGACCAAGGTTACAGACCAAGGTTACAGACCAAGGTTACAGACCGAGGTTACAGACCAAGGTTACAGACCAAGGTTACAGACCAAGGTAACAGACCAAGGTAACAGACCAAGGTAACAGACCGAGGTTACAGACCGAGGTAACAGACCAAGGTAACAGACCAAGGTTACAGACCAAGGTTACAGACCAAGGTAACAGACCAAGGTTACAGACCAAGGTAACAGACCAAGGTTACAGACCAAGGTTACAGACCAAGGTTACAGACCAAGGTTACAGACCAAGGTTACAGACCAAGGTAACAGACCAAGGTAACAGACCAAGGTTACAGACCGAGGTTACAGACCGAGGTTACAGACCGAGGTTACAGACCAAGGTTACAGACCAAGGTTACAGACCAAGGTTACAGACCAAGGTTACAGACCAAGGTAACAGACCAAGGTTACAGACCGAGGTTACAGACCGAGGTTACAGACCGAGGTTACAGACCGAGGTTACAGACCAAGGTTACAGACCGAGGTTACAGACCGAGGTTACAGACCGAGGTTACAGACCGAGGTTACAGACCAAGGTTACAGACCAAGGTTACAGACCAAGGTTACAGACCAAGGTTACAGACCAAGGTAACAGACCAAGGTTACAGACCAAGGTAACAGACCAAGGTTACAGACCAAGGTTACAGACCAAGGTAACAGACCAAGGTTACAGACCAAGGTTACAGACCAAGGTTACAGACCAAGGTTACAGACCAAGGTAACAGACCAAGGCTACAGACCAAGGTTACAGACCAAGGTTACAGACCGAGGTTACAGACCGAGGTTACAGACCGAGGTTACAGACCAAGGTTACAGACCAAGGTTACAGACCAAGGTTACAGACCAAGGTTACAGACCAAGGTAACAGACCAAGGTTACAGACCGAGGTTACAGACCGAGGTTACAGACCGAGGTTACAGACCGAGGTTACAGACCAAGGTTACAGACCAAGGTTACAGACCGAGGTTACAGACCGAGGTTACAGACCGAGGTTACAGACCAAGGTAACAGACCAAGGTTACAGACCAAGGTTACAGACCAAGGTTACAGACCAAGGTAACAGACCAAGGTTACAGACCGAGGTTACAGACCAAGGTAACAGACCAAGGTTACAGACCAAGGTTACAGACCAAGGTAACAGACCAAGGTTACAGACCAAGGTAACAGACCAAGGTTACAGACCAAGGTTACAGACCA
Source organism: Knipowitschia caucasica (assembly GCA_964034765.1). Lineage (NCBI taxonomy): Eukaryota > Metazoa > Chordata > Actinopteri > Gobiiformes > Gobiidae > Knipowitschia > Knipowitschia caucasica. Next base: position 5,179,121 of record OZ035844.1, on the reverse strand, counting down.
AGGTTACAGACCAAGGTTACAGACCAAGGTTACAGACCAAGGTAACAGACCAAGGTTACAGACCAAGGTTACAGACCAAGGTTACAGACCAAGGTAACAGACCAAGGTTACAGACCAAGGCTACAGACCAAGGTTACAGACCAAGGTTGCCCTTTAACGTTCAGAGTTCAAATATTGTCTCATTCTCTCCACACAAGCGAGACACTGAACACACTGGTGTGCCTCAAAGCCTCCAACCAACACTATCCTTTTCCTCATTCATTACATTCATAGGTATTGTACTGGAGGTACAATAGATATGGAGGAAACCTATGCAGACACAGGGAGAACATGTAAAAGTGTACATGTAAAAGTAAGCAATTGAATAAGTAAGTAATCTTTATTTATATCACACATGTGTACAGGGCTGGACTGGGACAAAAAACCGGCCCGGGCATTTTTTCCTTCTTACCGGCCCAAGCATGTTTTTGTCACGTTTTTTACAGTTTGTTTATACCAGGGATCGGCAACTCAAAAGGTTCAGAGAGCCATATTAGAGCCAAAAAAAACTAAAAACATCTGTCCGGAGCCGCAAAAAAATAACAGCCTTGTATAAAGCTTATATGAAGGTTACACAACATTAGCTACATTAGCCTTATATCTAAATGACCAAGTAAAGGCTACAAATACATAATAAGCATTCATGATTATCAAATGTGTGTTTTCACTGCAGCGTGTCCAGGAGAGAATGACGCACCACGTGACGACTCTGCTTTAACTTTGACTTCCATTTTTTTGCCTTCATGCAACTGTAGAAATACAGTAAATAAATCTGCTTTTTGGCTCAAAGGTCACACACCTGCACTGTCCGCTCATATCGATCACGTCACAGGCTGAAGTTTGCTGGAGCTGAATGTCCTTAATGGCCTTTTCTTTCACAGTCTTTGCAGAGGTTTTTGAAGTCTGAAAAAGGTGCTCCGGATTTTGTATGAAAGAATCCTTCACGTAATCCCTGTGAACGGTATTTAGTGCTTCATTGTTCCTTGTGTTGCAACAAAACTTCCTATTACATCGCAAACATGAAGCAGTCTTTCCTCATTGACTAAAAGAAAATGTTCAGTCTTGTCCTTAGAGTCGATAATAAGACTGGACTTTCTCTTTTTATCTTTGGGATCCGTGCGCACACGCCGGTTTGTTTACAGCAGCGGCCGCCTGGCGCGGGGCCGCGTCACAGGATATGACGCACTATGTTGACAGAAATGTTGAAATTGAATATTACTTATACACATTTTTACAGCATTGAAATACGTTAGGATTGTTTTTCCTCTCACAGAAACCACATTCAAACTAGAAATAAAATATAGCCCTCCCACTCCATTTTCAGACATTTTTGAAAAGGCTCCAGGAGCCACTGGAGGAGCACTAAAGGTTGCCGACCCCTGGTTTATACAGTATGTGGAAGCACATACTGTAGAGGATCAGGATGTCTGCAGTTTCAACAAAAAAATAAAGTGCAATAGTCTACATTACAAGAGTAATAAACATGTCTCAGAGTGAGGGAGGTGGACACAGACATGAGAATTGGTCAAAAAAGACTGAAATGCATAATGTCAGCCATTGGCTGGCTCTAAATCTGTTTAATTTGTTCACAACATTTTACTTTTGGGCTCAAACATGAACTTTTAATGCAATGGAAAATGTAGGCACCCGAGCTTTAATTTAGTCGCACTTCGAGAGGAGAGGGGAGACGCGGACTGTTTCCTGCAGCAGTGTGTTTATTGGATGCACAAATTACGCAAAGACACGCATGGTCTTGTGCACCTTTATGGGGTTGGGTATGGTCACGTTGCAGCTACGCGCTCGCCGTGTTGTGTTGTGAGCGGTTCCCGGTGAGCGGTTCCCGCGTCCAGCTCAGAGCCGCTGGATGCGGGAACACTGCGGCCGCTGAGGTGGTGGAATCCCGTTCGAGTACATACAGCAGGTGCCCCGCGGACACGCGCGCCCCCTCGAACAGTTCTCAACGGATTTACACTTTTCACAAACATTTCTTTTGTATGAGGCAAACAGACCGGCCCAAATATGGGCATCGGCCCTTCTGGCATTGCCCGGTACGCCCGATGGCCAGTCCAGCCCTGCATGTGTACAACCCAGGGTCACCCAAAGCCCTTTGCAATGTTCAGAGTTCAGATATTGTTTCATTTTCATTTTCCACACAAGCGAGACACCAAACACACTGGTGCGTCAAAGCCTCCAAACCAACACCATCCTTTCACTCTTTTGGTTCAGGCTGTTCCAAAGCGCTTTACAAATGTCCTGTCCAATACAGAAACTGAAAGATTTTAATGTGAGTGCGGTTTGTACCTAGCTTGTTGCGGTTGGACAGCAGGATGGCGGTGCAGTGGAGCACGTGGGGGAGCGCCGCCTGCACCAGGTCCCAGCGGGAGATGCTCTGGATGGCCTCCGACAGGGCTGGGGACAGGCCGTGCAACTTGTGCTCCACCAGCACCCTCTCAAAGGACTGGAGCAGAGCCAGAGCAGAGAGAGAGAGCAGAGATCAGAGAGAGCACAGAAGCGTCTTTATGTGGTGGACAGCGAGAGCCAACACATCAAGCAGCATTCACTTTTCTAACCTTTTAATGATGTTATGTTGTTCTCTCAAATCTGGGACCAGTTTACTCACATACAGAATACATGTTGTCCGTCTCAACAGAAAGAGTTTGGTAAAAATTAACATGTTATGAACAGATCAGATATTGGTGATCGTCTACAACTTTACTGCAGCTTTTTAATTACTTTTCCTGGTTTTATTTTGATATATCGTCTATTCCGGTGTTATGTCTGTGTGCGTCCCTGCGTGTATTTAACCATGTGCTCCTCTCCCCTTGCTGTTGGACCATTGTGTTTTTGTCCCTGTCTCGTGTTGGGTTGAGTTCTGATTTCCTTATCCTGGATTTTGTTATTTTTTGAGTTTTTGTTTATTTAATCTTATAATTTGGCATTTTCCTGCATCGTGGGTCCTTCCTCTGGTTGAATCATGACAACTTGTCCGCTGTGGTCCTGTGGCCACTCAACAGTTTCTGGAGAAATCCCAAACCTTAGGATTGTGGTCAGTCTTTTCCATGGGATAAACTTGTAATGGTCACTGTGATGATGGGTTTAATGCAGTCGTACATATGCCGCAAATACTTCTTCCATTTACCGGGTGTTGTTTGTTGGAAGAGAGTGAAGATAATGTAAAAAGAATATGTTTTGTTGCATCAAATTTGGCCAATGATTAAATAACTATAATAAAAGTGTGTGGCTGATAACAAACATTGATAACCCAAATAAAACATAAGAATCATGCAATCGAGCTAAAGTAAAAAAAATCATTTTTATCAGCGGCAAAGAAAATAATCTTTTCTTTGCCGCTGTTTTGTTTTGCTTCTCTTTGTAATTAAGTTATTTGTGTCTTTTCTGGCTAAAAAGCTGATCTAAAGTCGTCCATAGCAGGAGTCTCCAACCTGTAAAAGGGACCTCACATATCGGTGCAATATCAGAACCAATGTCAGAATGTGCAATATGAAACCACATCAGTCACTTTACTTTCCATATTCGTCGGTGCAATAATAACTTAAATAAGGTCAAAATATGCAATACAGAACCGCATGTGGCACTTTACTCACTCATCGGTGCAATAATAACTTCAATGAGGCCAAAATGTGCAATATAGAACCGCATGTAGCACTTTACTAACTCATTGGTGCAATAATATCTTAAATAAGGTCAAAATGTGCAATACAGAACCGCATGTGGCACTTTACTTTCTCGTCGGTGCAATAATAAATTAAATAAGGTCAAAATGTGCAATATAGAACCGCATGTGGCACTTCACTTTCTCGTCGGTGCAGTAATAAATTTAATAAGGTCAAAATGTGCAATATAGAACCGCATTGGCACTTTACTTTCTCGTCGGTGCAATAATAACTTAAATAAGGTCAAAATGTGCAATACAGAACCGCACATTGTTGAAGTCAGAGATGTTGTACTTATTTTGTTGCCTATAATTACAGTTTATTTTATTTAGTATAGATTCTAGAATATAGCTGTGTTCATTGAATTTGTGTTGTGTGCTCCTCATTCCTACTACTCGTGGGAGGAATAAAAAATCTCTGAATCTTAATAAAACATGTATGTATTTTTTCATATAGAGTCCACTTTTTGAACAAAACTGTCATGGTGGGGATTTTATGTTTGTATTTTGGTTTTATTTTGAAAAGTTCTCGGTGCTTTGGCTCTAGTTGTACTTCCTGTCTTGTCTGCCCCGCCCTGATGTGTTTCCCCTGTGTCTGTGTCTATATGTACCTGTGCTCCTCTGCCCTTGTTGCTGGTCCATTGTCTTGTTTTTTCCTGGTTGCGTTTTGGATTTTCGAACTTGTAAATTCATTTTATTTTGGCATTCCTGCATTTTGGGTCCTTCATTGACGATCAGGAGAACCAATAGCCTTGACGGAAGTAGAAAATCCTCCTGTAGAATTACCTCCTGTGTACCTTTCATGTGATTAATGACCCACAGACACACTTTGAAAGGGATTGAGGAGTGTGTGAGTGGAGAGCAGTGGGAAACACAGCGGAATCTCATTTGTTAATGTGCGGTTCAGGTGCACTGAGGGAAAGAGATTATGCAGAGGAGAGAGCTGTCGTTACCAAGATTAAAATCCGAACTACTCACCACGCAGGACGCTTCGTATTGCTTGCCCAACTTGGGACGCAGGAACGCACTACGGAGACAGGACAGGCAACAGAGAGTGTGTGCTTAGTTAATACACCACAGATTTCACACTGGGATTGAACAGAGTGACAGTTTGTGACTAAACATAATGTGCAAAAACGTCTGTTGAGAGATTTTTACGTTCTGTGTTTCTTATGTTTTGTCTCCTGGAATCATAATCTGTATCTGTCCGTTTACAACTACTATAAATGGCTCACTTAGTTCATTTTTTCCAGTTTTGGATTAATTATGTTAGAAAATTATAATATGCCATTGTTGTACTCTAAATAAAGAAATAAATTGACTTTTTACTCATTTTAGAGAAAGTATTCATGGTTTTTGGGCATCAACCTATTTATATTTATGTACCTGTGCGAATACTGTCTGTGGTGAATCAGTCTTTGTTGGCTGCCTGTAAACTGTGCCTCTGGTCCTTCAGCTCGAGCTGCAGCCCGCCTCCTCCCCATTAGCGCTTAAACAGTGGGATAATCTCTCCACTGGCTCATCTCTTCAGCTTCCGCCACCACCAGGGTCTTGATACCAGTGGGATTTCTCTCTCATAATCCCAATTCCATTCCTTCCTGCTGTATTCATTTCTACCTGGGACAAAACCATTACCATCCTTTCATGGACCACATTCTGTATTTTCAGGAGTTTACGCACAGGTACTCAGAACTCAATGCTCTCAGGTTGGTGACCCGTGGTGTAGACTGACCCACGGTGGTTTGCAAAGTTTAAATAAATGTCAAATACGATATATATTTTAAGACGTATTGGCCTTTTTCGCTTGGTAAGATACTTTTGGCACTGGTCATCAGCAGCTTGAGAGTGGAAAGGTTTTCTGCATCTGCTCCTCAGAAAGCGAAAAGGCGTAAGACACGTATTCTATATATACAGTAGGTGAGTAATGTTTGTACTTGAATCTCTATAAACTCTTCCTGTATTTTGGGTGTGAAAATCTCCATCCTGCAAATGACCTCTGAAAAAAAAAAAATAATAATAATAATAATAATACTTGAATTTGTGTCGTCCTTTATCCATTATCTGGCGCCAACAAATAATCTCTCTCTCTCTCAAACACACACGCACGCACACAAGCACGCACACACACACACACACACACACACACACACACACATATACACACACATCATTTCCTAATGTATTTGTTGGTAATATAAAATGGAACGCAGGTTATATTGCAATTTTACCAATTTTCCACAGTTGTACACGTCTGTCACATATGATCGACATAAAAATAGTCGATCATCTTTTGACCGGTGAAAATCTCTCCTAGTGTGACATCACAAGAACCCATACCGTAATACATCAATGTCACTGTCGCCGGTAACAAGGTAAATGTCAAATCTCTTCCATCCGTACGCAGTCCAGCCCACCTGTTCTGCTGCCCGCTCACGTACGCGCACACGCACTAACCTGGTCTGCCTCCACAAGAAGGTCTGGATGGGGAACGGGACCCCTTTGCCGCACTCGGGCTCGCCATCGTCCAGGCTCTTCCTCTTCACCATGTCAGGCTTCGGTCCAAGCAGGAGGTCATGTGTGTTTACGTGGATGTCCCCCCCCCGATGGTGCGCGTAAAATGGCTGCAGACGCTCGGAGCTGCTGGTGGATGTGGTGAGGTAAAGGATGAGGAGGAGGGAGAGGAGGAGGAGGAGGAGGAGGAGGAGGAGGAGGAGGAGGAGGAAGAGCGGATCGCCTCCTCCGCTGCTGGAAGGCGACTGATGGCTTTTTTATTTTGATCTGAGTCGAGACGCAATGCGCAGCTGCAGCAGATGTTTCCTGTTGTTCCCACGCGCGGTTATAGGCTTTGGGGTGGGTTCGATCCCCCCCCTAATCCCATCTACTGGCATCAACAGGTAGTCTGATTAAGAGGTGGACTGATGGATCTATTATTATGATTATGATTATGAGTATTATAATTATGATGATGATGATGATGATTAGATTAGATTTTATTACAGGCTCGTAGTCCAGAAAAAAAAATAGACAAGACTCAACACACTAGAAACAGACAACATAAAACAATAAAAGTCGCCAAATTATTATTATTATTATTATAGGCACAAACGGTCAATTATATCAACCTAAATTAGAACAACCCTAAAGTCTGTGGGAGCTGTGCTGGACAGCTGAGGGCTGAGGGCTCTACTGCAGGCCATCCTGGGTAACTCCAGACACCCTCTGCATGACACTATGGCCTCTCAGGGGAGTTATCGAAGCAACAGGCTCCTATCACTGCGCTGCCGAACGGAACGTTTCAAGATATCCTTTGTTCCTGCCGCTGTCAGACTGTACAACAAACCTGTATGAGTCTATTGCTGCTGGACACCTGCATTTCTCCTACTGAGGATCAATAAAGTATCCATCTATCTATCTATCTATCTATCTATCTATCTATCTATCTATCTATCTATCTATCTATCTATCTATCTAAGTCAATGTGTATGTCAGTGTGTGGAGTTAGGATTTGGAATGGACTGTCAGGAGATTTATAACCACGCCAAACAGTATCATTCAAAAGAATTGTTGCAGAAAATACTTGGAGGAAAGTGTGTGATGCCCTGGGCTTTGTTCTGGTGTTGAGAGAGTGGAGAGTGGCTGGTCGGAGAGCAATTGGGCCAGTGTGTGTGTGTGTGTGTGTAGAGTGTGATTTGTTGTTATGTTGGTGTGAATGTTTGTGTGCGTCTTTATTTCCTGTCTGAATGAGAGTGGGGCAGAAGGAGTTGGAAATATACAAGCGTTTGTTTCAGCGAACCCACAACCTTCAGGCCTAAAGCCAATGCTCTACCAGCTGAGCCACTGTCAACCCCCCTTTCCAAACCGTGTATATTGAATTATATCAAACAATAATGATTTTGATGACAATAATGATAATAATAATGATAATGATAATAATAACAATAATAACAAATTATTAAAACCATGTCATTCTAACAGTATAGACACTGTTGGGATGTTGTCACTATCTGGGCACTGTCTGATGCAAAAGCAGCTTTGTTCACGACCCCCTCCCTCAGGATCTGGGTCTACACTCTTATAAACTCTTTTCAGTTCCTTCCTGTATGTACTGTATGTGTGTCATATTTGTGCCAAGCTCTAAGCACCAAACCATTTTTCCAAAAGCACTGAGTCATTGAGCACCACGTGCACACGTCTGTTTGGTCTTAATCCTGCAATAAGAATGTATTCATGAAAGCGTAACACAATTAACATAATAGATCCATCTTTGTTTGGTCTTGTTCATGTTTCTGCCCCTGTATGTTGTCTTTTTTTATTGTTACATTGTTTATAATTGTGTGTCACCTGCTGATATTTCTGTGTAAGCCCCAAGTGGACTAGAATACTGAAAAACCTCGATCAAACATTTGAAAACTCACCTCCACATGGAGAATAACACCTTTGCACAGGAGCTATTTCTTTGTACCATTTCTATGAGAGGAATAAGGCTGTGGCTCTTATTGTTGACACAGCGCTTTACAATTGTTGTGGGCATTTGGGTCGCTATACAGGAGCGGGGGCATGCCAGATTCTATTCATTCTTTTATAGCTTGTGACAAAGGACTCAACAAAACCCTTGTAATCGCCAACACAGATTAGAGAATCAAACAGTTCATAGAAGTCCATAGTTGACCAATGTCCATGTCCAGTGTTGTTGAACGTTGAGTGTCCAGATCTATTGTACATGTTTTTAGTGGTAGGGGAAACCGCAGCACCCTGAGGAAACCTACGTAGGCAAACTACACAAAGAAAGGTCCTGTAGATGGAATGAAACACAGAGGCTAATAATGTGAATACTGACGATAGTGAGATGTTGTGACAGAAGGAAACACTTTAGAAACATCCCCCTCTGTCTTCACTGTATATTATATATATACATGTACAGCCAAGAGCTTGAGTCTCTTTATAAACTGTGGGGTGCTTTCTTGTTTACACTGCATTCCCCCGAGGACGTTTGTCCTCTGCAACCTGTGAAGTGGATGAAATGCAACAATACAAAATGTACAAGCAAATTATACTGTGCCTGGTTCAAAAAGGGTTTGGATGAAGTAAATGCTTATTCACACATATTATGATATTGTTAAACACACTGTTTTAACAATACCATGCCTTAGAATTCTCAAACATACAACAGCACAGTACAAACAGTGATAAAATACTACCACCGATGGTATAAGACAGACAACACAAAAAACACACACACTCTTTGACAACACACAGGCCCAAACACTCTCTGACCCTACACTTCTCTTCCAGCTCTGTGCTCAAGGCATCACTCTTTCTTCTACATATTTTTAAAAACCGTCTTGTGATCAGGTTTGATGAGTCATTCAACAGCAGCTCCACGCACTGAGACAAAACATTGATTTTAAAGTCGTCCCACATTTAGACACACACAATTTTTCACTTCCTTGTAAGTCTATAATTAAGATGAGCCTCTCTATCCTGGTGTAGGTTCTGTAAGTTAGATGGTTAGAGTGTTCAGATGCAAACGGAGAAAAAAAAGAACAAGGCATGAGTCATAGAATCACTTTTTATTTTCTTTATTGATTTTTGTGGTTGTCATCCTGTAGGAGCATTGAGGAAGTGGGCACACATCTACATGGTCCTTTAAATACACATACACAGGCAAGAGAGGAGGAGGGAGAGGATGGAAACACAAGAGACAGAGGTGAGAGAAAGAGATGAAGAGGACGGGCTGTGCCATACTTCCATCGTCAAAACACATCCGAAAACATTCAGCAAGTTTTGGTCTATTTCTGTATCACTGATCATGTTCTTTTGTACTGTATCTAATTACTCACAGAGATAATACTGAATAACCTAGAGCCATCTTTAAAACCAGTGTCCAGGGACTCTCTCCATGGGTCCCAAGAAAAAAACAGAAATCACATATTCATAGGCCGTGGAAGAAGTGGCCAAAGGAAGCCCAATTGTGACGTCTTGATCCTACCGTGCTGTATATAGACACAAAATACAATGGCGTAACTCCCTAACCCAGCTGAAGCCCATCAGGGATGTGCTCATAGACAAAGTTTTGCTCAGACTCCCATTGACTTACATTGACGTTCTCTATGATCCTGCTGTTTATAATATCATATTGTCTTTGTAGATTTCTCAAGTTTAATATAACATTTTGGCCATCTTCGAGTATTTTCAGCCATTCCACCGGTCCTTTTTATCTATTATAGGCAAGTGTGGAGGAAATTTGAAATAAAAATGATCCAAAATGTAGAAAATAAAGCAGAACACCGAGTAGTATTTCTAAAGTAAACTTGAAAACATAGGATTTTTAACCATTTATTACTGCGTTTTTAAATGTATATAGTAAATAACTGTAAATTCACACTGCTCCTTCTGTGGAGAGTTTTAAGTTTGGTACTGTTTTAACTAGTATTTTATTGTGCAGCACTTTGGGAACTGTGTTTATGAAAAGTGCTATATAAAAAAGTGGATTGGATTGGATATGTGAACACGTTTGGCCCTTGCGCACAGCCCTGGGAGGGAAGAGAAAGAGTAAAAAAGGGGGTGGGTAAACAGACAGATAGAGGATTAGAGGAGGACAAAAGCAGAACGTACACATAAAAACACTTGGTTTCGTCTGAGAGAAGCTCAAAGTTACAGAGCAGAGATTTCTGTCGCTTGAGGTCGCGGTTTCCTCCCTTTTTCTCCCGTTCATCCACACGTACAAATAAAGGTTAATAAATCTTCATTTTTCACCAACATTTTTCACCAGACAGCACCGCACCAGCGTTTGGAACCACAACAACTCGACACATACTTTTAAAAACAGAACCAAAAAGCATGGCGGTCTCATTTTGTTTAGCCATGCTAGCAGCGACGCAGCGCAGTCCGAAAGCCAATGTAGCCGTGTAAAAACAGGTAGCCATATTGTTGTTTTTTTTGTCCATTTTTTTTTTTGCCTGGAATGGAATGGCACTGCCTAAAGCTAGCCACGAGTTAGTGCTGAAAATCCAGTGCAATAACAAACAAATGAATTGTATCTAAGACAATATTAACAAGAAATCGATCGTTCAGAAGCACATAGACAAATGAAAAATCGTTTCACTCTAAATTAGTCAAACATTTGAAAAAAAAAAAAAAAACAGCCATTCTTCGCTTATTTCATATTATTATTAAAGGTCCGATATTCAAGAACGTTTTTTTTACAGAGGAAATTGCAGAAATGAGAAGATATGACGTCCAATTGACCTCAAAAGCACTTTGTAGAGATGGATTAAATAGTTTTGAATTAGCGAGGGGAACGGAAGCGCAGCAGAATATCAGATCTTTAAGGTAAGGTTTTTTTTTTCAATTAAAAAAAAAAAAAAACATACAATCATAAAACCTCCGAAAAGGAACTTTCTAGAAAAAAAGTCCAACAAATTCCCTTTTTAGTCCATTTGTCAGAATCCAGGCTGGGAAGCGGAGATGGCTACGAGGAAAAGGCAAACACAAACTTTGCATCAGATAAAAGATTTGAATCAGAAATATTTAAGAAGTTTCAACAAGTTAAAACTTTTCATCAGAGCAGTTTACGTCCGTCCAACACCACACATTGAGTATAACATGTTTAATAAATCTAATTATTTTCTTAGTCTCATGTTTTTCCAATTATTTGTTTTATTCGTATTATGTGCCAATACCACATTGTTTTATTGTGAAAAGGCCGAGTTTCTGGATTTTGATGAGGAGATATTAGAGAGCTGCTCTGCTCTGAGCCACCTGGACCTTTGAGCGGGTGCTTCAGGCAAAGTGGGGTTATGTGTCTTGCCCAGGGACATAACGACAGCAGACATCAGTGGGACTGGGTCTTGTGTGGGCTTCGAACCCAGTGGAGCTGAAGGCCAGTGCTCTACCAACTGAGCCACTGTCGCCCCACTCACACAATCCAACACCAAACTCAGTCACAGTTTGATCAGATTTAATGAAAATGTAGATTCTTTGAACGTATTTGTCCATATATTTGTTTTTTTTTTAATGGTTGTATTTATTTCCCTTTTAATCTTTACTAACTATGTAGTGTAACAAAAAAATTTTTTGCTGTGAAAATTGAAATGAAAACACTAATCCATTGAACTCTAGCCAATAATGAAATCTTCCCTAGTAGTAGTAGACAGGAGTAAGAACTGTTCAGAGATGTTCAGAGGTGTGCCCCCAGCCGCCGCGGTCCTTCATAAGCCCTGTTTGGCCAGGGCCGCGGTCACGTCCTGGGCCAGGGTGGACAGCTGGGGGGACTCCATGTTGATGCTTCCGGTGGAGAGGCGAGGCGAGGTACTTTCTGTTTCCAGACTGATGATCTCGGCCCCGTGGTCCACGCGAGCTTTGGCCGTCTCCCGGAACATCAGCTTGTGGCTCTCAATCTGCAGAACCGAGCGGAAGATGGGTTTGAGTAAAAGGATTGTACATTTTGATTTTTTAAAAAAACATTATCTTAAGTGCTTTCTGTTGCAACTTATAATGATGTCCAAGCAGGGATTTCTTTTCAGATTGATTCTGTCATCATCAAATGGCCCTTATTTGTCAAAAGGCATTATTAAACCAAGCTCTTTTCCAATACTACTTTATCGGATAACTGTAGTTCCGTCGAGATATTGGAATATCAAAATTAGTTTTATAGCCCCTAAATCTTGTTATTGTCTTAATTTTGATGTCCCGCCCTTCACTGTTTTACCAATCAGAAAGTCTGTGATCCAGGTTGCCAGAACTCACCGCGTCAAGCTAATCTCACTGGTCAAGTAACATATGGCGCAGAACTAAAAAGGTCTCGTTTTGATTCTCAAATCATTAATAACAAAACAAGGAATAAAACCAGGATTTCTATCTTTGTGAAAAAGGTGTTATACTGTAGATTTGTTGACTGGGAGAGATGGCAGTACCACTTTTGGCCAGATTTTAAAATACTGCTGCTTTAAGTATCATCCACATGCAGGAAACTACTCAGAGGACTGAGTTTTTAAAACCAATTTGCAGAAAGCAGAGAATTATTGCTCACAATCCTTGCCCTTTCATGTTTAATATCCACATTCTAACTGTTGTTGCAAACAGCTTCAAAGGCTCTGAGCACATGTGTGACAGAGCACACACAGCTGAGCGTCCAGAGGAGCAGATGAGGCCAGTCTCACGTTACATAAAGAGCAGAATATCTTAACCTTAGAGTCCCATTGCCCAAAGCACAGGTCTACTCCGTCTGATGAGGTCAACATGTGACTCATTTCTATAAACTGCTCAGAATCCAATTGTAAATCCAACTCAAGGCTCTAAAATCAATCTTTGCCATTCATCACATTTACTTTTTAATTCAAGAAGATAGGAAATTGAATTAGGTAGCAACACTGCTAGCAAATTAACTTAAGTAACTATAACTTATCTAATGACAAAATGTGTTTAAAAAGAGTGCGTGCGACAGTCAATTGCAGAAGCAAATCCTGCTCTCTCACCATGATGTTGCCTCCTCCAGGAGTGTGGGTGGCATTGTCCAAAGAACCCACTTTGGGCTGGGCCTTGTCTTTAAAGTCCAGCTTCACACTGTCGATCTTCACCTGCCCTCCACCTGATCACAATCACCGCACAACAATACAGCCACACGACCACAAGTATTTAAACACACAAGCACACACACACCCGCACAAGAGGGAAAGAGGTTTAGCCCCCGGGGGAGTGGAGGTGGGAAAACTGTCAACATCTAAAGAACGGATTTGCTCAAACTTGCAGCACATGGAGATCACCTGGTCTGTGGTGAATGTTGGACATGGATCCACATTTGGACGTCACGTGGCTCAGGTCGATCTTCTTGGTCTGGATTTGAATCTGAGGGAAAATAATAATAACAACATTGAATAAAAGGAATGGAAATAATAGATTTTCCATGAAGACCAAGAGTATCAGACGTTCTGCTAAAAACCTCCAACTTATACCAGTGACTGATCCTGCCTTTCACCCCAGCTCGACTGACGTTTGCATATAAGATAGATCTCATAGACCAACCTTATATTTGATAAATATCCGATATCTAATACATGATATAAATGACATGAACCATACATGAATAAAAACATTAATGAATACTAAATAGAGATTGAAACAGTGGAAATGATTGAGGCTGTAATTTGAGTGATGACAGAATGACACGGATACACAGACTGTAAACAGGCCGCAGAAGATCCAATTAAACTTTATTGTCTGTGTGCAAAACTGTGTGTACTCAGAGCCTGGAATCAGGCCATAAGCTGTTTTACAACCGCCATAAAATCACAATCTGCTGCAGTGAAATAACACCTTATTATTACTGCTCTAGTCTTAGATAAGCAGATACTGAGGTTTGACATTCATATTTACAGTAACATCATGACTGTTGTGCGGCATTTTGTAGGAAAAGTAGACTCAATAGAACAGTAGGATCAATAGAACAGTAGGATCAATAGAACAGTAGGATCAGTAGAACAGTAGGATCAATAGAACAGTAGGATCAGTAGAACAGTAGGATCAATAGAACAGTAGAACAGTAGGATCAATAGAACAGTAGGATCAATAGAACAGTAGGATCAATAGAACAGTAGCCTCAATAGAACAGTAGGATCATTAGGATCAGTAGGAACAGTAGAACAGTAGGATCAATAGAACAGTAGGATCAATAGAACAGTAGGATCAGTAGAACAGTAGGATCAATAGGATCAGTAGGAACAGTAGAACAGTAGGATCAATAGAACAGTAGGATCAATAGAACAGTAGGATCAATAGAACAGTAGGATCAATAGAACAGTAGGATCAATAGAACAGTAGGATCAATAGAACAGTAGGATCAATAGAACAGTAGCCTCAATAGAACAGTAGGATCATTAGGATCAGTAGGAACAGTAGAACAGTAGGAGCAATAGAACAGGAGGATCAGTAGAACAGTAGGATCAATAGGATCAGTAGGAACAGTAGAACAGTAGGATCAGTAGAACAGTAGGATCAATAGGATCAGTAGGAACAGTAGAACAGTAGGATCAATAGAACAGTAGGATCAATAGAACAGGAGGATCAGTAGAACAGTAGGATCAATAGGATCAGTAGGAACAGTAGAACAGTAGGATCAGTAGAACAGTAGGATCAATAGGATCAGTAGGAACAGTAGAACAGTAGGATCAATAGAACAGTAGGATCAATAGAACAGTTGGCTCAATAGAACAGTAGGATCAATAGAACAGTAGGATCAATAGGATCAGTAGGAACAGTAGAACAGTAGGATCAATAGAACAGTAGGATCAATAGAACAGTAGGATCAATAGAACAGTAGGATGAATACAAAAGTAGGATCAGTAGAACAGTAGAACAGTAGGAACAGTAGAACAGTAGAAGAACAGTAGAACAGTAGAAGAACAGTAGAACAATAGAACAGTAGAAGAACAGTAGAACAGTAGAAGAACAGTAGAACAGTAGGATCAATAGGATCAGTAGGAACAGTAGAACAGTAGAAGAACAGTAGAACAGTAGGATCAATAGGATCAGTAGGGACAGTAGAACAGTAGAAGAACAGTAGGGTAAGTGCTTACGTTGCCTCCTCCAGCGAGGTGGTTGACTTTGTCCAGAGAGCCACATTTGGCCTGGACGTGGCTGAAGTCCAGTTTGACACTGGGGATCATCACCTGGACACATAACACACTCGTGTTAGAACTATCACATAACATTGATCCATTTTCACCTCAATGTTAATTTTAAAGTGGACTTTTAAGATATGACCATAGCAATTACCACATATAATTCAAAAATGTAAATATAAATACATGTGGTGGTATTGGTACGTACCTGCATCCGTATCACACTACAGAGCAAACGTGACTTTAAAAATACAGTAGTATAGAGTCATGCAAAGAGTTTATTTATTTTTATTCTATTCTTACCGCAACTCATCACCTCTAAATGTATGTGCTGATGTCATGATAGTCATTTTTGTAGTCCACCACATTTGAAGTCTGCACAAAAAGCTGTTTTGCACCCATAGTGTGAAGACAATTCCATTTTAAAAAGTAGAACAGGCCAATCCTGGGATGACATCACCCTGGGGCGACACCAAACTCAACCAAAGTTTGTGAACATTTAAACTTGGGGTGCCTACTGTTTTTGTTTGACTAATAACCCATGTTTTAGAGCTGTGTGGAAGTCCTTCAGACTCCAACATGCTGTATTTATGTTATATTTTGCTCAGTTTTTGGGCTGAGACTTGAGTGAGAATGTTCCTTTCTTTCATCACTTTTCTGTCTTTCATTGATGACCTAAAAATACATCATATAAATATAGAACCAGACTGTTTAGAGAGCGAGGGATGACATCATTCTATTTGCTGTTGTTTAACCCTTTCAGGCCCAGACAGACAGACACAGACAGAGGCAGGAGGGAATGTTTTAGCTTATGAAGTCACCAAACGCAGGCAGAGACAGGGACAGTACATACGTTGCCTCCTTTGGGCGAGTGCTTGACGTTCTCCATGGAGCCGCACTTTGACTGCACACGACTGAAGTCCAGCCGCTCGCTTAAAATGTGCACCTAAAGACAAAAACCGCAAAAAAACCAAAAGAACAAAGCAACTAAAATCTATATGTGCTGCGTGTCCCAAATATAGTTAGAAAAAAGAGAGGGGACGTCATCTTGTCCGAACCATAGACAATAATAAATGGTTTGAATGCTGATGGGATGGGGGTGACCTATGGTGTTGTCATGGTAACATGTTTATTTCCATTCTGACACCTGAACATGCATTATCTGGTTCCGTATCCTAGCCTATATATGGCAGCTAGAACACTTTAGTACCAACTTGGCCTGGATGGAACCGGGGCAGGTATTAAAACAGTACCAGGCACCGGGTAAACAGGGCCGGTGGAAACATTCCCAAAAAGTCCAAGTCATTTTAGTACTATTAGTTTTATTCCTGGATAGTAATTTTAATACAGAAAACACTTTTTGGGCTATTCAACTTTGCATTAATTTACATAAAATAAAGACAGAAAAAAACATGAAACTAAACTAATGTAAAATGTGTAAATAGAATATCTCAAGTAAAATGTAGAAAACAAATCACTTAAAAATTATACAACCAATTATGTAATGTGAATCTATGAATCTACGGCACATAGATTAGTATGTAGTATACTGTAGTATATGTTTTCATTTTCCAAAGCCAAATTTGACCTATTTTGTATGAATCTCGACTAAATAGTTACTATTAGTGATTAGTTATTCAAAGAGTGATTAATGTTAGTTCTATTCGTCCGAGTGCAGCAGTGACCACAGTCCAATCTGGCCTATTTTATCCAAAGACATGACATCACTATTGAGCGTGTTGCCATAGTAACAGTCTACCGGCTCGTCCGAAAGTCTTCATCACACATTCTCTCCGCAGAAGAAAACCCCACTCATGGCCGACGCCGTGATGAACGGTATTGTCAAAGGAAACCTGTCTAAATTATGTTTTATTCACATTTCTCGCTAATATCGCCACTACTCATTATTTTGGTCAACAGAAAAATCACACATGTGCTCGACGCGGTTACAAGTTGCGTTTCTAAATGAGTAATTCTTCTTTAATTATTTATATAGGAGAATCCCATGGATGTAGGACCCCCGGGCGCCAGCGGAGGCTCGGGTTATTTTAGAAACAGGATGGAGGAAGCGATGAAGAGGCAGGTGGAAAGCAGACGAGACACAGAAAATGCAGCCACATTGAAAAACATAAAAACGGAGATGTAGCAAAGCACAGTCATGATCCCACAAACACACATCCTGTTGTTCATACGTCCAGCTGCATTTGATGATCTGTAACTGACTAAATTCTATTCATCTCAATGTTTAAGCATATAATTTTGGCCTGTAGTGTTCTAAAAAAAAATACCCAAAAGGACAAGAGCATGTGTGAAGGTTAAAAAGGGGCCTGTTTAAATCCTGTGAGGAGTTGGTGCCCTCTTGTGGCAAGTTTAAATGTAAAATATAAAACGCAGTGAAATTGGCTTTTTTCAGACACACAAATTTAAACACATTGTATTTTCTTACATTCATATGCCGCGTAGGGTAGAATACTTTGATAATGTGGTTCGTTCCAGAATACTGAATACATGACCTAAAATGTATTTTGTACAGTATTCCGTTACTTTGGACCTGTACATGTGTTCCGAGAATACTTTTACTAATACTTTTATTTCTTTTTTTTTTGCATTATTTATATTTGTTGTAAATTCATGTTTATATAAAATGTGAACTAACATTTAATTAGATAGATAGATAGATACTTTATTCATCCCGTGGGAGAAATTCAGGTGTCACTACAGCAGTTATAGTTATAGTTCAATATATACTGTATACATTTTTTTTTAAACTAGCTCTCTTCCAATACATATCCTGTTGATATTTGGCCCAGTTGTGATTAAACCTAAACTTACTCCAAAATCATGTCAAATACAGTGAATTTAAACAAAACAAATTAAAAAAGATTAAACCATTTATGTACTTCTGGCCCAGCTTATGTTTTTGAATTTGGCCCCCAACCAAAATGAGTTTGAGACCCCTGATTAGACCATTAGGGGGGGGACTGTTTGAGCCAGAACTTTTCAAAAAAGGCCATTTTGATGTTCCATATCAACTGGTCCCATGTGAGTAACTCTCCCAGCCTGCATGGTCTTACCTGTCCTCCTTTGGGCTGGTGCTTGAGGTTGGCCGTGGAGCCCACCTTGGAGCGCACGTTCTTCACATCGGGCAGGGGCTGGTTGATGACCTTGAGCTGCCGCTGGACCGAGGACGGGGACTTGGGAGGGGTGCGTATGACGGCCACCTTCTTCTCCTGGAGCACGCTGAAGGACTTGGGCGTGTGGCTGCCCGGGGTCCGAGAGCCTGGGGTGCGGCACGAGTAGTTAGGCGGGGTGCCCGGGGTGACCGCCGTGGGGGTGGAGGTGCCACTGCGGGCCGAGCGGGAGCGGCTGGACTCGGTGCCTGGAGACAGAAGGAGAGAGGAGGTGGGGGGAAGACCAGAGTGACTTTAGGCTTTTATACAGTCCTAGGTCCTCTATGAGTGGACTTTGCATGTTCTCCCTGTGTCTGCTCCGGTTTTGCTCTGGGCGCACCGGTTTCCCCTACCACTAATAACACGAGCAATAGGCAAAAACCTTCCAGCTCTGGCCCTGACTAACCCGAGCCTCAACATTTGGAGATGGGTTCCTGAGCGACCACTGCTTCTGATAGAAGCCCTAGCGGCAATGAAGGATGGGTCAAATGCAGTGGACACATTTCCTATGGGTACAAAAAAGCACAATTTAAGTTATAACATAAGTAACAAGATTTCAAACAGTCTATGTTCTTGCTATCTGAATTACAGGCCGTAATGTTCCCAAACAGTTCAACAAAACTAGTTTGCATAGATAGATAATGCTAACCGCTAGCTCAATAATGCTAACCGCTAGCTCAATGAATTCCAAAAGCGAAGTTCCATCCATCCATCCATCTTCTACCCTTTAATCAATTTCTGGGTCAGGGGGTTGGCAATCAGAGATGCCACCCAACTCTCATAGCACCAGCCATGTGCTGGTGCTATGAGAGTTCCAAGTTCTCGTAAACAAATGTTTGCTCCATAGACTGTTTGCTCATACTCGCTCTAGCTCCGGTACATTGAACAATAAACTCTCGGTCAGTCGCCGTTTAGGTCACACTCACAATTTAGCACTCTCTATGATTCTGGTGTTTATATTTTGATAATTTCTTTGAAAATCCAGACATGAGCCACAGAAGGTTTGAACAATCAGCTGTCTTTATTTGCCGGGGGGGACTTATATGATCAGATATCCTGATGTATCCTGCAGAGCAAATACTCAGGTTACAGACAACCACAACCAGGCGGACTGGACCAGAGACCAGAGACCAGAGACCAGAGACCAGAGACCAGACCAGAGACCAGAGACCAGAGACCAGACACCAGAGGGGAACCTGTGGAAGGAGCTGTTGTTGTTTTGGTCTAATGTGATGAAGTGAGGAGAGAGGACTACTACTACTGCGACTACAACTAATACTATAACTATGAGCACTACAGTGATCAGTGTTGGGTATAACACTGTTACGGGCTAGGCCTTATGGGGGGCCTGGGCCTTTTCCTGTGTCTCTGTCCTGCCGCTCCTGTCTCCTGTGTGCACAGGGGGACCAGTTGGCGCTGAAGCAGTGGGCGTGTTCGCGCACGCAATCAGCGCACGCGCATATAGCCTGGAGGATAGGTGCACGCGCTCTCTCTGCGCGCTCCTGAGGGCCATTCCACTCCTGCCCTGGTGCCTGTTGCATCTCCTCCCTGGCTCTCCTTCAACATGCACTATTGAGTTTGTCTTTTGGTTTATGCACCTACATTCATATCGCACATACGGCGCCCTCACTGCACAACAAGCATTACCTGCACCTACACCACTGACTTCTACATAACACACCCCATATTTACCTTTTTGTATATATTAATATTTTTTATTCCGTTCTCCCAATTAAATATACTTTTGAGCACTTTAATTCCGCCTCGTCTCCCCTATTCTTGTTGTGGCTCAGAGCCAAGCCATAACAGAATTGGCTTAACAGAATATACAATTCTTATTATTTCAAAATGGCTAACAGGTCGCTTTGTCTGCAATGTGTATTGGGACTATTTAGCCAAGGGGTCATGTGGCTCGTGGGCCTTTCAAAATATATGTTTTGTCTCCCGAGTGAACATCAAAGTTAAATGTCTCTTACCATCGGATCCTTTCAACCAGTTCTGTAAACCAACATTTCTTTGAGATTTGTCTGTTCAAGTTATACAAGAGTGTATCCATGCTGGACCTGTTCATGCATGTTTTTTTAGAGATACATTCTTGTTTAGAGGCCTGTCTATAATAACCATTTTGCAAATGAAACTACTAAATAACAACTACTTGAAAAACTAACATTGTCTGTTATGTATGTATTATGTTTTATATACCCAACACTGTGCACAGAGTAAAAGGCAGGATGGAGATGGGGAGAATGCGATGGCTCTACTTGGTTCTACCGGGCTTCTACCTGTTGCACTAGAGCCTCTGGTGGAGCTGGACCCTCTGCAGTCTGTGCGGAAGGCTTCGTAGGGGAGGAGGTAGAAAGCAGGAATGTATATATATATAAAAGCACATTAGTAGAATAATTCCCTTTCCCCCTAGTTCTTAGTGCTAACCATAGAGCAATATCAAGGACTATAGAAAAAAATCAGACTCAGAAAATGTATTAATTATATTTTTTTGTCACGTTCTGTCTGGTTTGAGAAAAATATAGTGGCATCAATAAAATTCATATATGTCTATTGATGCCACATAGTACTAAACATATCTTTAAAGAATAATATTTCTTAATTTAGATTGGAATATTATATAATTTATCATCTACAATGGGTTATATAATTCAACATTTTAGTCTGGACAAGAAAGAATAAACAAAAATAATTCAGAAAACATATACTAATATTGTAACCATTTAATAATAGTGAGATATAGATTTTGACTGAAGAGGTCGAACTGAATTTAACACAATTAATAATAAATCTAAATTAATATTCCAGATCATGTGAAAGTTGTGGGTAGATGTAATCTCACAGGTTGGCCTGCTGGGGGTGCTGTCGTCCTGCTCTGAGGCCGGGATGTGCCTGGTCAGAGACTTGGCTGGTCTGGGCAGGGAGGACCGCTTCTCTGGACTCCGATATGTTCTCTCCTGGGAACATGAAGAAGCCAGTTATCATTTGCCAACTCGATTTTAGCAAAAGTGTGTGTTGAATCCTTTATCCGTAGAGCTGAATCAAGTAAACAATCCATGCTGCAGTGTTAGTTATTGTCAAGATGAAGATAGGAATTGTAATGGTAATGTAGAAGTTAAAATGTATGAATCAGGGACATCAAAACTGCATTTATAAACCTAGTGGTGTAATCTTGAAGGTGGGCGATAGCTGGAGGCAGAAAGAGCTGAGGAGTTTAACTAAAGTGAGCCTCTTTATCGAATCAAAACGCAGCCAAAATCTACCATGGTTGTCACTGTTTCAACCTCTCTCTTTGTGGGCCTCCCCAAGCTTTATTCCCCCCACTGGATTATTACATTTTTAATGTCTGTGATCCAGGACACACCTTAAGCTGTAAATGTCCTACATTTGATATTACAATACTCTCCAATAAAAGTTTCCTATAAAAAGCCACTAAATTATGGCACTTTTTGTGACTTCTGCCCCATGACATACAGCAAAGAGATGTCACCTCATCTGCCTAAGACTGAGAAAAACTTTATTGATCCACAAGGAAAACATTTGCCACAGTGATCATCAAAAATAAGTTATAGTTGTTAAAACTGTTAAAGGAACCTCCCTTTTATTCTGCTTAAGTGTGACATAGGACTGTAAACCTCCAGCTACCTCCACCTACACTACAACCCCTGTTACCTCAACTCCCCGCTGGTTAGCACGAGTTATCGGGGAGCAGGCAGAGGTGGGGCGAGCCTGGTTTAACCCCGCCTCCAGACGAGGGTCGCTGCGGAGGGAGCCCGCAGAGAACGGGCGACCTGCCCTAGCCTGCTCCTGCGCCCGCCTCTGCACGGCCATCTTCAGCAGGACAGCACGAGTGGGGCTCTGGACCCAGGTCCACATCAGGCAGAGATGCATGCAGGGGACAGGCAGGAGGTGCAAAGGGAAAGGACATGGACAAGCGTGGAACAATGAGATGGCACAAATGAGATGAGCCCACAAACCCTTTCAGGAGCGAGGTGTCCCGTCAACTGAATTATTTTTAACTTAAAGTTGTGGTAGCCAACTATAAATCCACAACATTATGTACTACTCTTACTCTAGTTGGCCCTTGTCACCGTTTTTGATATACTAAGATATGAAAGTGGAAAAGAGAGGACCAGCCAAGCTCTCTGCCCAAAGAATCAAATAGTGACTTGCCTTCATACAAGTTTACCTACTCCTAGCGTAAGTAAACTTCTGGTTTCATCTGAGGCAGAGGAAACATTACTGAAAATGTCGACACAAGCAAAAGTTGTTGCATCAAGAATGTACTTTACAGTGCACTATGCAACTTTTTTGATTGGGGTCTGCTTGGCACCATGAAAATGTTTGCACTTTGTTTAGAATGTACCGCACTATAGTCACTGAAATAGGTAACTCCAGGTGTTTTTAATTAGAAATATTACCTACATAAAAAAATCAAAAGGGTCTATGAAAAAGAGAAAACCAAGTGTGAGTAGGTTTTTTTATAATGAAAATGCAAACGGCCTGATAGTATCTGTAGCAAGTAACAATCAACATATTTGGTGTTTCGATTTGAAATATTTGTTGCTTGTCTATGAGGTTAAAATGTAGCTTTCTCTGGAACTTTCTCACAATATACATACATTTTGTAAAGGATTCTGACCCACGTGTGTAACATACTTACTGGTTTTCTCTGAATCTGACAAAGACAAATGCAAGCATGCAAGAAAGATGGACAAGGGAAATATGATTCAAAGCAGCATGCAGAATGGGGGTGTCTCAGAACTGTTGATCTAAGAGCTGAAGGAACTTACCGTTGTCCTTTCTCTTGACTGATGTGCCACACTCAGGGGCTGGTGGCTCTCCATTCCTGGAAGATAAACATTTAAGCTTGTGACCTACAAACCAACAGCAGCAGAAAATAAATTTGCTACGAGAAAAGTCCATTAAAACGAACATTGACAACACACAACTTTGAAAGATAGGGCGAGAAACATCAAAGATAGCCCCAAAAACATTGAGAGGACCAGAAAGTAAGAGGGTTATGTAGATTTAAGTTTTTTGCGAAGTGAATGATGTTGCCAGCTACATTGCATCACACATCCACAGCAATCAATAGAGAAAGTCCATTAAAAATGCATCTACGTTTCATTGTGTGTCCCAAGAAGTAAGCTACAAAGCCTTTCTCTATCCATAGCTTTGGATCCTGGGCAGAATGGATCACCTGGGGCCTTGCGTCTAGCAGAGGGCCTCGGATGTCGGGTCGCTGCTTTGCCTGCGTTCTTTCGCGATGGCGAGTAACAGCGGAGGACCGACAACCTATTCTGTTCAGCTTTCCTTATCCCAACTATTAGAAAAACAGAAATCAACAACCAAATGCATTGCACAGTTCACAAAAGATTACACATATAAAACAACTTCACAACCTTTATTCTTCTTGATTTCTTCTTTGGAAACGTGACTAGCAGCTTTGCGATTGGCTCGACTCTCCGCGTGGCAAGGTGGACCACGTACTTTGCTAGAGGTACGTTTGCTGGAGGTATGTTTGCTAGTTTTGTCGACCGGGCGAGGGCTGCTTGTGCCTTCGACTTTTGGAAGTTCTTCAATTTGTTCAGAGACAATGCTTTTGTCCTCATCTGCAGTGGAGACAGTAACAATAGAATTGCTAACCTCTCCAATTAAATACCTTGGACAAGATAAACGTAACAATCGTATGTACCTTGAGTGTCCATCCATCCGCTGTCTGTGTCGAGTATGGAGGCATCTAGTGCTGTTTCTTCTACAGTTGGTTGGTCAAAGATATCTTCCATGTTCTCTGCAACTTTAATTTCTTGGGGGATATCTGTTGTCTGGCATTTAGCGTCATCAACAAGATCTTTGTTTTCATTTTTGTTTGTGCACTGTGGTTCTTTAATGTCCTCTTTTTCCTGTTCTCCAACCTTGCAACCTTCTTCCAGTTGCAGTTGTACATCAGGATCTGAACAAGGGGAGAGATGTGAGCTGTCTGTAGCTGGTTCAGCGTCATCACTGTTGATTCCACTATGGCTCCATTCTTCTGCTCCTGACCTGGGATCATCTTCTACCACCTGATCTTCCACTAGAAGCAAAACAGGCTCTCTTTGCTTTATTTCATCTCTTTCGTCTTTCTCTGGCTTACTTGGTTCGGAGGGCGCTACATGTTCAATTTCCTCAATTATTTCTGATGGTTCCTCTGCAATTTCAACATCGTCTTCCTCTGCCTCTTCCACTTGCGAGGCTTGAGGTATAATGATAACAGGGGAAGTGCTTCGTACGTGAGTCGTTTCTTGAGGAGTCATCTCCACAGTCTTCAGACAATCTTGCCTTGTTGGTTCATTTTTTATTTCTTTGAGGGTCAAATTAGATTGCAAAGCAAAAGTATCATCCCCGGTTGAGTCTTGCTCCTTTGGCTGTGGTGTCACGCAACTTAAAACGTCTACATTTGGTGACTTCGGTGAAGTGGGAGTACGAGGAGATCTGCAACCTGTTTCGGCCAAGCTAAATGTAAAGGAGTTGTCAGGTGGTATGGGCGAGGCCTCTCTTGAAGGATCCTTTTCAATGTCCACCTCTGGAATAGATTGGATCATTATATCACCAGGGGGGCCGCCATCAAGATGGAGGTCCTTGGAGGAAGAAACCGGAATTTTGAGGCGATCTGGCTTTAATCCACTCGGAACTGCTTTCTCAAGGATTAGAGACATCTTGCCTGGTGAGTCTTTCCTCTCCAAAATTGGACGCTGTAAAATTTCTGGTAGTACTACTTTTTGATCCTGTTGGGTGGTCTTTTGAACTTCTTCAGAAACTCCATGGTCTTCACTCCCTTCACTTTCAACTGATGGGAATGTTCGGTGTGACGATTCATCAGGACTTGGTAAATCCGCTGGGGAAGGCATTGGACCAGCGTACTCACTGAAATTACAATATCCTAGATCTTCTAAAGGACTTTCTCCGCCAACAGTTCGCTGATCACCTGTAGAAAAGTTGTCCAAAGTCTTTCCATCTAGTGATGGCATCGCAGCTACAGACTTTCTCCTAATATGCTCTTCTCTCTTCTCCAAAGACAATCTCGGCAGTGCTCCAGCAAGGTCCATCATTTCAGAGAGGCTATCTGACTGTTTAAGCATCAACGTACGTTTCTCAAATGAGGCGGTCTCCTCAGAAGAGTCAGGAAAAGTTGGGGTTACCGATACAGAAGGAGGGAATGACGCTGGAAGAGTTTTGACAAACGGTGTTGGCGGGTGAATGATCTCTAGGTTTGAAGGACACAAACCTTCTGAGGACATAGGTAACATCTGTTCCTCTTGTGCGGTGGACTCAACTGTGACGCTAAGTTGTGACTTGCTTGCATTAGCTTCAGTTGTGAGCTCGTAATAGCTAGAAGAATCTTCCTTGAACGTTGTTTCAAAGTAGCATTTGGGATGCATGTCTTGTTTTTTAGCTTCTTTAACTGGTTCAGGACTAGATGTTTCTGGTCTTACGTCATCATCAGGATATTTGTTTTCCCCGGATATTACCGTTTCTTCCACATTTGAGACTTCTGCTTCTTCCTGCATCATTAACTGATCCATTTGTAATTCCAAGTTATCATCCTTGCATGTTGTCGCTTCTTCTTGACTTGAAGATTCAGCAGGAACCCCACCTGTATCTTCTGGCACTTCCTTTTTGGGTATTTCCATCGGGTCTTTGTCCTCTTTGGTGGGTTCTTCAGCTTCTGTTTTGAGAACTTCATCAGGATGGGCTGTGAGTTTGAAGAGTTTGAAGTTTCACTCGCGTTTTCTCAAAAGCGGCAGCATCCAACATAAGCCAGCCATACAGTCACGCCTCGGCCGTCCGCACACAGATACTCTCCCATAAGCACAAAACAGCACAGGGAGGGGCCATAGCACCTGGAACCACGTGCAGAACTGCAATGAGGAGATGGAGAGCTTGATGTTGGGTGGAAATACACACAATGATTTCCTATTGTGAAAGAATTCTCAACAGTAAAGGATTGTTATGTAGGCACAATTTGATGAATTTTGAAGGTCAAAAATTAAACAAAAAAATCCAACCCTATTTTATTTATTGGATACAGACTCTTCATCTCCAAGTTGTGTAACATTGTGATGAATAGATGTATTTTTTTATGTTTATGTAGATTTTAATGTTTATGATTTATGCCTGATGTGATATGGGTTGTAAGGCGCTTTGTATGGCCTTGTGTAGAAATGGCGTCCTACAAATAAAAGTTGATTGAATGTGAATAATTGAGGAATAAGTTAAAGACCAATTGAAGAAGAAACAGTCAAGAAATGGTACAGTATTTACAATATGTTTGATATAAGAAGATTCAAAAATTGACAGCAAAAAAATTGTAAAAAAACCTACTCCCAGACAGTTCAATTTGATTTTCTGTTGGATTACCTTTAGACCAGTTACATATTAACAATAGGAAATGAACACAATAAATATGAATTATGATGAGACAATACAGTTGAGTGGTATCAAAAATCACCACCCACCTGTATGTACTGAAAATAAACTTTCACTCAATACTTCAACAAAAATATACAGAGCGAATACTGACAATACTACTTCTAGCAAGACTCAAAGCTTTCAGACAATTCCAACACTGAAATTTGCAATGTAGCTGGCAAAACATCAACAGCGGCAGATCAACATCAACAGGGGTAAAGTTGATCTGGTGTTCTGCGCGTTACAATGAGAAGCAAATGAGTGGTGTTTTAAAAAGACAAAAGCACAGAAATCAGAGCGGTGTAGACTCCTGCGAAGCAAAAGCTGGAGAGAAGCGTGGGACCAGAGCAGAGCGCTAAAGCAATTCTTTCAGAGATCACTTTTAGTGCTTAACGTGGCCATGCACATGTTTGGAGTATCCACATCATGTAGAATGCCTTTTGGATTTTGGAAAGTAGTTCAAAAGCTGGGTAAGACATGCCTTTCCACAGAAGAAACGATAGATAAACAAAGAATAGGACCTGTAATGTGCATTTTATTTATTATCTTAAAGCATTTGAACTAGGCCTTCTATTCTACTCTTCTTTGTTGGTGCAAATTGCAGTCGTGTAGTTGTTTATTAGTGACACAGATTTGATCTCTTATCTCTTAAATAGATTAAATAAATCAAAGAGTATATAAATTATTGTTTGAATTGGATACAACATCCCTAATTGTTTCATCAAATAAATTACCGTTGGATGGGGCAACCCTGAACAAGAGTAAATCTCTTGAGATTCACTCAGATACAGATCTTTGCATTTGATTCATTTGTGGATTCCTCTGGTCTTTAGGGGAACCCTTCGTCCCACACACACACACACACCTTGATGACTTCCACCATTCTGAAACTGCGGGGCCTCTGCCTGTGTGTGGGTCAGACCAGAGGAGGCTTCTTCTCGGGGAGAGTGGAGGTCTATGTCCGCAGAGAAGCAAACCCCAGTTTTCTCCGCTATGGATGTAAAGGGGGGTGAGGGGCGAGGATGGAGATGGAGGACAACATGGTCAACGTTATGACATGGAATGATCTATGGTTTTCAAATAAAACAAACAAACAAAACAAATAAAATGCTGGAGAAAAAGTGACATATACTTTGTCACACACACACACGCACATAGGTATATATGTATATATATATATATATATATATATATATATATATATATCATTATATATATATATATATATATATATATATATATATATATATATATATATATAATCAAGTGTATAGATGCTAAATACTAATCCTAAAAAGACAGGTTCAATTGAAATGTATTGAAATATATACACATAGTTAACACAATTATTCAGGCTTAATAACTATATAGCAAAAAACAAATAAGCACTTAACAAATAGACATGAGCTATTCCTAATTATTAGATTCGTAATCATTATTGATTACGCCGCTCAAAATTTATTTGTGTTTCGTAGCGACACACCTACACCTAAAATGTATATTATGATTAGGTTGAATTAATTTAAGTAAAGTAGTAAAGCACAAAGAAAAACAAAACAACCATATTGAACAATTTGATAATTAATAATTATTCTGTCTATTAAACTATTTCCATGGAACCCAAACCTCACTCCGAATTACTAACCATAACTAATTTAATGTAAAACTGAATTGCATCTAAATCTGTTTTCAGTTTGCACATTATGCTAAAAGTACACAATTTGCTAACAATAATATTCCCAAACTTATCAGGACCATTGTCAGCAGTTTTATCTGAGAGTCTCTTGTTAGTGATGGGAGACTGGATGCAGGACGGAACAGTGACTTCAGGAATGTGTGGCAATGTCAACAAATCAATGATCAGCTGATGAAAGAAAGGGAGGAAGTATAGAGGAGACCGTAGAGGAGAGATGGAGAGGATCCTGTGGCTGCTAGAAACGGCCCATCTCTGAACTGCTATTTATACTTTTATACCTGTACACTCCCCTAAAAAATATTATTAAATAGCAAGTAATAACTGCCAACAAAATATTAAACATAATAGATTAAAATGGCGGTTTTAAAATCTACCTTGAGCCTCAAAGTTTGAATGTTGTTGTTGTTGTTCCTGCGCAAGAGTGGCTTATAAAGTAAGATATCAAAATGTCATCTTTTCAATGCTCCTGTTGTCAAAATGGAATAACAGTAAACTTCTCATTACATCAACTAATACTGTAAACGATGAAAGAGTATGAGAGTCACGTAACATTATCATAACAGAGAAATAATAATAATACTATATATATTATATGTCCCTAATATGTCAAAAGCCATTAATTAAACCATGCTTTTATTCTTTAACTGATAACTGTATTTCAGCCGAGATATTATACATTTAAAATTAGTTTTACAGCCCCTAAATCTTGTTAGTGTTTTTGCTTCGATGTCCTGCCCTCCACTGTTTTACGAATCAGAAAATCTGTGATCAGGGTTGCAAGAACTCACTGCAACCCAACTTTGTGAAAAAGGTATTGGTTATAGATTTGTTGTTGACAAAGCTCTTGTCTATTCAGATATTATGGTCCCAGCTGGATTCGTCTGAATATCTGGCAACCTGAGTCAGGGAGATAGAGTGAGAGGTTGCAGTACCACTTTTGGCCAAATTTTACATACTGCTCCTTTAACTGTAGGAGCTTTAATAACCTCCAACTTTTAACTGTAAAGAACCAAGTTTATTTTATAAAGTCACCTGAAATTGGGAGGAATATAACATTTTCTTTTTTTTTTACCATTTCCTTGATAATTTGATGTCATGTTATGGGACAAAATATTTGAGAAAGTCCCAGTAATTGAATGTTATCGGGAATTATAACTTGGAATTGGATAAAAACACTGACCTCCGAAACTATTTTGAATGTAAATAATAATTAGTGGACGTGATTTTGAGGTGAAAAACATGCATCAGGTCTGTGCGAGCTTAGGCACCATCCGCAGCCACACTCGGCGTCCCGGTGAAAGCGTGCCGGTCTGGGACAGGTGCAGGGAGGCGGGGCGTACCTTGTGCTGAGGCCCCGCCCCTCTCGGCCGACGGGGATGGGGGAGGAGAGGGGGGCAGGTTGGCCGACTCGTCCACTGTGAAGGGGAGAAAGAGAGGGAGGGGACAGCAAGGGAGACAGGGCATGGATGAACAGGACAGACACAACTCTATGATTTTACTCCACTTTTCCAGTGCAAAAGTTAGTGCAAAAATACATGAGTTAAATGGTCTTGGATTTAGAATTGTACTTATGATTAATAATTCTAGTACTTTTGGAGAAGAAATCAAGTCATGTCCAAACGATGACAATCCAAGTGACTCATGTACAGATGATACTTTTGCAGCGTGATTTGGACGTTGGAGATTGATAGACATGTTTCATTTTGCATATTTGTAAAGTGAGATATTGCAAAATGACCAGACTTACAGACTGTGCAGACATGGTGACATTAAACATTGTATGGTTCCCCACAACAGCAAAACCAAACCTGATAAAGAGCTGGAGAGCTCCAACATATCTGA
The DNA here is from genome assembly GCA_964034765.1 of Knipowitschia caucasica. Lineage (NCBI taxonomy): Eukaryota > Metazoa > Chordata > Actinopteri > Gobiiformes > Gobiidae > Knipowitschia > Knipowitschia caucasica. The sequence goes on along the minus strand of OZ035844.1, from coordinate 5,148,629 downwards.
GAGCGAACAGTTTGTAAGAAAGGGCAACGTGGTGTTCGTAAGAAACCACTTTTACAGTCATATCTAATAGATAGTAAGGCTGTATGGAACTTAACACTGAAATGATAGTAAATAATAATAACCAATCACACACGCACACGCACACACACACACCAGACACATTCTAGGTAATGTGGGGGAAGTGTCTTGCATAATGACAATATGGCAGTTTGGCACTTAATAGCCGTCCCACTGTAGCAGCTGGTGTTCCTAGAGGTCTCCCATCACAGCACTAATCAGGCCCTGCCCTGCACAGCTTCAGATATCTGACGTATAGCCTGATCTGAGAGTATAGCCACCAAGCGTCATTATTTTATATGGGGCTGCAACTTCGGAATGTCATGGAACAATGACACTTTACTTATCTACTTATTATCCTGCCCTATAAGTACAGTATATAACTCTGCACAACTAAATATATATATGTTTTGACTGGTATTGAAGCATTCACAGCATCTACAGCTAGTTAAGAAACATAGCTACTGCTTATTTAGTACTTTGCATATTTTGTGTGCTCCCTGTGTGCTCTTACTACTGTCCTGTCTGTGCGCTGCAACATCAAAATTTCCCCACTGTGGGACGAATAAAGGAACTCTTATCTTAACAAAACATGTGATGGACCGAGTCTAATGTATTTTGATCAAATAAATACAATAAATCTTCCCCCATTGGCTAGCAAAGTAAAACAGAAAATTTGAGATTCTGAGACAAACATGTTACTGCTGACCTGTGGGTGGTCCCGTGGCTCCAGCTGCATGGTACCCGTTCTCCTTGTAGGCGGTGCTGTAGGAGAACCCGTTGTGGCCGTTCTCCTGACTGTTGGAGGCCCAATGCTCCTGACCGTCTGCCATGACCGGGGGAAGGGCTCACCTGGGCACATACAGGAGGACACTGAGGATAGCAGCGTGGGAAGATTAAAGCTGGGTTACGCAACTTCCTGATGATCGAAATACATTGTTTAGTAAATGAACATTTTGTGAAGGTCTCTTTGGGTCAGCTCCAAACTGTCTTAATCTGTCACAATTTGTCTCTTTAGGTTCATGGATGTAGAGTTGTGCTGTTTGAGAGCCAGGTACCCTCGATTTAAACGATTATCTTTACAAAATCGAGTTGCCACAATTGTATTAGTGATATTGGCATATTGTGCAAAATGTACTTTTAAGGGTTATTAATCATGTTGTGTTGTTGTTTCTTCTGTAATCATCTCTAAAGGTATAGGCTCCAAACAATAAAATAAATAAAATAAATACATCTATATTTATTCTCAACTCTTATGATAAACGCACAGTGATCTTTACTTTGATTTTTTGTTTTCAAAATCTCTAACACACAAATAATGATTTGACAGCGCTTCACAGAAAAGTGTTTGTTTGATTTATAGTATTTAATGTATATATTTTAAAAACTGTCACTACGAGTATAATATATAGTAAACACAGTGTTAAGCCATCACAGTAAACGTGAATAATTATTCTTTTAACTCTTCCCGATATTGAAATAAGCACATGCACATATTCAGACACTAGGGGGCGCATGTAGTCAGGTAATGACCACACGCGATCAGGCTTTGTCTCTGTCTCCACGTGCTCTATTAAAGGAATCAGTTTGACCATTTAAATTGAAATATCACTCAAAATAAAAACACAACATATATTTGTATAGCACATATAGTGTACAAGGCATTTCAAAGTCCTCCACAAGAGAAACTATGATAGCTCGCATTCATTAAAAACAACAAATAATATAAAAAACAACACATGAGGGTAAAAAAGTATGGTTTTGAATGATTTGAAGTGGCTATTTGAGTAGATCTCTGGAATTTGAGACTGCTGGACACACCCATCACTCTGCTATTGAAGCTGCATTAAGAGGCGGTTACCATAGCAACCAGAGCAGGGCTGACCAGACCTATGTCCGGGGCCGATCTGTACCAGGACTCACATGTAAGAAGACGCACAGATGAAGTAGAGACCACTACCACTACTACTACTACTGCTACAAACATGATTACTGCTACTAATACTACTACTACAAAGATAATGGGATGAGAAATGTTATTGTCCCCAAATGATAATTACTGTGAAATATAGGGCAACGCAAAATACAAATAAAAAAATAGTGCATTGTTACAGACCAAAGGCCCACGATGCTCAGAGTTCAGGCATTGATTCATTCTCTCCACGCGGTGATGACGGAAGCGAGACGCCGAACACACTGGAGCATTAAGGTATTTTTAGTAAATAAATCTTACCAGGATTTTTCTTTTTTCAGTGTAACATGTGCTTTGTGTGGACATGATCTAATAATGTGGAGATAGGCGGTACAACTCCAATTCTCTGATTGAAAACATGTGTCAGTCTCGAATTTATGTGAAAATTGGTTGAGATGTTATTTTGTCCCATTTGTGGTGAAAATGTCCACGCTCCTAGGACCTGCCATGGCTTTTTGCTTTTGTTCCTGGAAGTGATTATTCTTTAATTAGCAGGAGATAATTCGATCATTACTTCAGCAGCTTGCATGCCACTTCCCCTCTCAGCCATGATCCCCGTTACAGCTCAACTCTATTCCCACACAAGTGCAGTTTTCAGTCCATGAATTAAGCAAGTAATGTTTATTTATGTAGCGTATTTTTGCAGACCATGGTGATCTAAAGCTGTTTACAATGTTCAGAGTTCAAATATTGCCTCATTCTCTTTCATTAAATGCCATAATCTCTAAAAAGAGCCAATATTCTGAATTGTTTTTGCTCATGTTGTCCCTTAAACATGATCTTGAGAATATTTACTTTGGTATGTAACTTCCCCACTGTGGGACTAATCTAATAAAGGCTTAATTCATTCATTCGTGTCATGTTTTAGAATGTGAAGTATAAAAAATATTGATCTAAAAGGCGTCCAGTCTAAGGACATGTCTCACCCCCAGGACAGCGATTCTGGACTTTTTCTTTTTCTTTCATAGAGTCTCACGTGTGATCAAAACAACCAGAGATGTGGAAAACTCCAAAAGGTGATTTATGAATGTCTCTTTTAGGTGGTGTGTATCATTTGCAGGACTTTGGTTCGTAAAGTCCTGCTGTTGAGTGTCTGTGTTCTTTTTTGTAACATTTGGGGCATTGCTCTTCAGGTTCTTTCATCCCAATCTGGCCAAACATGATGTGACAGCCCTGTCCTCGCTGCTCTGCCCTTCAACTCTTCACCAGCTACTCTCCCATACACACAAACACACGCACACACACACGTTCAGAACAAAAAAAGCCACGCATATTGCAAAAAAACCATTCACTAAAGTACACTTTGAATCATTTTGAAATCGCTCAAATCAAAATGTTTCACTCTGCAATATATTTCTTAAATTTTTTTTAATGCAGAATACACCAGAAACAGGAATACCGTTGCTGAGCTTCTAACCATGTATGGATCTGCAAATATGGATCTGCAAATCTGTTAAGACCGAGCTGCCATTACCACAGTCATCGTCTACATGTTGTTTTGGTGATCTCAATGTCAAAGCAAATTAATCTTTCGGCAACGTGGCAAATGCTTAAAGGAGCGTCCATATTTTGCGTGGGTATAAAAACCGTGTGCACGCTGTGAGTCACTTTTGTTGTGAATCAACAATAAAAGATCTCTGCTGTAACACCATGAGAAGTCCTAAACTACAACAGACTGGACTTGTTTTGAAGGAGCAGTATGTACAAATCTGGCCAAAAGTGGTACTGTGGTCTCCCTGACTCAGGTTGCCAGATATGCAGATGAATCCAGCTGGGACCATAATGGTTGAGAGTTTCATCAACAACAAATCTATAACCAACACCTTTTTCCCCGATAGAAATCCTTGTTTTATTTCTGATTGATATAATGATGCAGGGCGGGACATCAAAATGAAAACAATAACAAGATTTAGGGGCTGTAAAACTAATTTTGAAATCCAAATATCTCGGCTGAAATTGTAGTGCAGTAAGATGTTAGAAAACGTATAATTTCTAGACTAATATTGACAAGATGAAAGTGTTGGCACATTCTAGTGTTCTCTCTTTCTCTATTATTGAAAAATGTTCTACTGTTTCACATTTTATAACAGGATATAAGGACTTTAATTGTAAGACTCGTTAAGACTAAACGGATTGTAAATTTCTCCTGTGTGAGATTAATAAAGTATATCTTATCTTACACGTTGTTTGTTTGTGGAGTAAAATTTGTCCAAAAATTGTCAAAAGCAGTCAATGCTAATAAACTATGCACGTCTCTATGTAACTTTCAAAAATATGACATGGTGTGATTTCTGGGTAACTTTCCTCACCAAAATATTTCCTCTGCTTCCTGCTGCTGTTTCCCTCATTCACACAAATCCCTGACATTCTCTTTGTTTTGGTGCTTTTTCCTCCTCCACCTCCACAGCCACACCCCTCCCCACGGTCCTAATCCCCCCAGCAGCGCGGCTCGATCTGGGTCACACGTCTGATGCCGGGACGTCAGCTTCACTTAGAGCTGACGTCCCGAGACACGAGGAGCCGTGTCCAAAGCTGAGGTGCTGGTGCAAAACATGAGGACGACAAAAGACAAACGTCCGGAAATGATTTAAGTGAAGAAGAGATGGTTCCTGATGCACCTGGAGGAGTCTGTGGCTGTCAGGCTGTTACCAAACTGAGCTTAGGGAATAAATATGTCCGGATAAGTATGTTTTTGATCTAATTATATGTATCTATTTCTTACACTGCCTCTCGAAAGTACCAATACATCTTGAACTTTTACACAATAATTCATGTTTTTCCTGAAAATTCATTCAAGAGTAACATACAACTGTGAAGTTAAGGAAAAATGTGTGATTCTGTTATTTCTCCAGTAAAATGAAAGGCTGGGTGTGCACAAAGGCCTTATTTATGTAGTGTCCCATATACAGACTCTTGATGTGAGCTGAGGATGTCTGATTGATCAGTGTAGCCCTTGTTCCAGCTGTTAGTTTGGGAAAATAGATATTGGACAGTGCTCTTCTTGTTTAAAACGTTGGAAATGTTTGTATGACCTACTCGTGCTTCTAACTTTCTCCACAACTTCTGCCCTGACCTCTCTTGATGTGCTTCTTGGCCTTCATGATGCTGTTTAGTGACCAATCCACTCCGAAGCTTAGCTCTGAAAGTCATAATTTGCTGAAAATACCTTTATAAACTTCACACAAACTTCAACACAAACACTAGAAAATATTGGATATGCTAGCTTCATGTTTCTCTCTCCGTCGCTAAAGATTTGAAGTTACTCTCACAGATAATAATACATATTTTTTTTCCAAATTGAATTAATGGGATCCAATGGGGTCTAGTCCTCCACAATATGACGAAATCCTAAAGTAGCAGTAGAAAAGTGCCCACACCTGCTTTACACCATGTTCCAGTCCAACATATTGTACCGTAAAGACAGAAGAAAACGAGCACTAGGATTCTGTCAGATTACTCTGGTTATGTTGTAGCTACATACTGTTAAAAAAGCACTAGTCCGACTGAGATGTACACTTACATTTACACTTAAATAAGATACACTGCAAAGATGATAGGTTATGAGGGTTAAATAGAGAGGTTTTTGTCCTAATTTGAGCACATTCTGACTGTCTTAAAGTAGCGATATGTAAGATTTTCAAGTCATCATTAAATGAACCTAATCTGTCAAAAGGCATTAAGAAAACATACTCTTTTCGAATACTTATTTAACTGATAGCAGTAGCTCAACCGAGATATTGGAAAATCAAAATTAGTTTTACAGCCCCACAATCTTGTTATTGATTTCATTTCGATGTCCCGCCCTCCACCGTTTAACCAATCAGAAAGTCTGTGATCCGGGCGCTAGAATTCACCGCGTCGAGCTAATCTCACTGGAAAAGTAAAGGTAAAGGTGCACTTTATTAATCCCAATTCATCCTCTGCATTTGACCCATCCTCATGCCGCAAAGGCTTACGTCAAGAGCAGTGGTCGCCGTAGTAACAGCGCCCGGGAACCCAACTCTAGATGTTGATGCTCAGCTTGGTCAGGAGGATTTAACCTGGTGAGCATGTTTTTAGTGGTAGGGGAAACCTGAGTAAACCTACGCAGGCAAGGGGAGAACATGCAAACTCCACTCAGAAAGACCCCGTTCCGACCGGCCTTCTTGCTGAGAGGCAAGAGTGCTATCCACTCAGCTACCATGCCGCCCTTATTTTGGTTTTTTTGTTTTTTGTTTTTTAAAGTAACATGTGGCCGCAAAACTGAAAAGGTCTCGTTATGACTCTCACATCATTAACAACAAAACAAGGAATAAAACAAAGATTTCTATCTTTGTGAAAAAGGTGTTCGTTAAAGATTTGTTGTTCACAAAACTCTTAGTTATTATGGTCCCAGCTGGATTCGTCTGCATAACTGGCAACCTGAGTCAGGGAGAGTGGGAGAGGGTGCAGTACCACAATTGGGCAGATTTTAACATACTGCTCCTATAAAACAAGATTTACAAATGGGACAAAGCCATTTAGTCTTATTTCAAGAACTGTTTGCGTTATTTTCTCATTCCAAGTCAGACATTTTTCTTGTTTTTCCCATTGGCAAATCTTGTTTGAAGACAGTCAGAATGTGCTCAACTTATGATAAAAACCACTCAATTTAACCCTCATAACTAACATTTCTTTGCAGATTTAAGTGTGGATTTAAGTGTACTTTTCTGTCGGACTAGTGCTTTTTTAACCGTATGTACAACATAACCACGGTGTAATCTGACAGAATCCTAGAATGCTGAAATTGAGATACATTTTTGCCAAATCATTGTAATTCTTGACTTTGTTTTACATCTTTTTGCAGTGTATAAAGCAAGAAGAGAAATCAGTCATCAGATTTCTTAACTAAACATACATAATGTAAATTTGATTGGGGTATCTATTTTTTTAAGCACAAAATAAATGTAATAAAATGTGGCATGTTGCTGGCCCTAAAACAGTTTGCTTCTTTTGGCCTCTGTCACAGCTTTAGACCTACCTCCTATAGCCATCAACTCACAGGGATCTTTTTGGATAAAAATTGGCAATCCTCCCTTTGACATGAATAGAGTGGCTTTGCTGTAACCTCTGCCCTCAAATCCACCTGACACTTTATCAATGGGAAGAACTGATGAGGTGAAAATGTATTGACTTATTTTCTCTATTTTTGGACCTTCTTATTGCACTGATGGATCCGAAAGGGTTTCATTGATAAGATTTAAGAGGACAAGAACAGACATAATGCACACACAGTATTCCAAATAAACACAAAAAAGATGACTGAAGGCAATTTACATGACCAAAGGCAAGTTCTATGCATGTTTTCTGAGTGTTTCTCAGCCTGCATGTAGGCACATGCAGGTTTTACAGGAGGTAGAAAGAATTTTAATGAGAATTTAAAAAAATATTTTCTCAATAACACAACTAGAAGCCTTACTCTCAGTCCAGTTTTGATTCAAGCATGAACTAAATAATGAAAGCCTTAAAGAATACATACATAATCTGAATGTAATTAAATATCAATGTAAATTTAAATGCACATGAGGAGTTATTGACTTACTGACTTTCCACAAAGTAAAAGACCTCGGACTTATTCAACTATTTTTCACTGTATCTTGTTTTTCTTTTCTTTTTTTAACAGAACTACAGAAAAAGGCGTCTGAGCGAGTGATTTCCCAGCAAACCCAGTACAACGTGATCCACTGCTGGTGTGTAAATCCTGGCTGGCTGCACAGAGCCTGTTAGATCTACACAAGTGGGTCAGAGAGCCCTGGATTCAAGGCCCCGGGGCCCAAACCACAGCGATGTCATTTAGAGTCATCGATACTGGACTGGACTCTGCAGCACGGAGGCGTTTTATCCACTTAGAGCTCTGCTGCAGAGACGGGAAATACTCTCACATCATTTATATCTTATTACTGTAAATTACATTGACAGAATGTTGTAGTCTGATTGTTCACATTTTTCTTACAAAACATATTTATGAAAAAAAAAAAGAAGTTAGATACCCCATCTTTAGAATAGTTAAGCTGGGATACATATCTATTTTTGTGGGCTGTATATTAAGATTAAGTGGACAGTCACAAACAACAGCTGCCAATCATTTAAGTGCAAGCAAAACAGGTGACTTAGGTAAAACTGACACATGCAATTATTTGAAAGCCATTTAGACACGTTTAGGATTTTAAAAACATTTATGCAACTGTGACAGACCAGTTGCACAGTCTATCTACTTCTGACCAGTATAAGGAGTAACAAAAGTAATTTAATAACGGTACCATATTGCTTTGGATAAGTGCATTCAATTTTTGCCTAAACGACATTGGATTTAAACCTGAAATTTAATAGTGTTTTGTTTTCATACTCAATCAATTCTGTGCCAATAGAAGCCGCCTCAAATATGTTTTCCTTTCTGGTAGAAGATGGCTGAAGCTGAATCAGAAGCAGGCACTGGGTCGGACAAAAATACATTTTACAGATTTTGAATGCACTGGAAACGACAGGAAGTCCTAAGTAGCTATGAAACAGTTGTTTTTTTGTGCTTTATAATTTTTGTTTTTCTTGCTTTTTTTCTACCTGAGATGTTGCTGCAGTAGTGTTCATGGTTTTGCACTGGTCCAGACCAGAGCAGAGAGGATTCATGGTCCGAACCAAGCAGATCAGCTAAAAATCCACTGGAGGCATTCAGCATTTTACTTTGGACGAGAGCTTAGAAAATGGTCCGAACCAAGAGGCTGCTCCACCTCTGCTGCTGTGACCTGAAGGGCTGTTGCATTTTATTGATTGACTGCGGAACCTTCCGCAGTCAACCATTGGTTTTGTATTTCTTTATTCCGTCATTTTTTTTGACACGTTTCACAGCTTTCACATTTTCAACAATTTCCACAAGTTATACATCAAAACGTTCCACATGTTTGGGAGATTATTGCTATTACTTTTGGGACTTCAGCGATTTCCGGTTTTTCCGCAATCGGACAAAAATCTGCATTGAGAATTCTGCAATGCATTTTAATAGGCCCATGCATTTTAATAGGACTTCAGCTCTTTCAGACATTTCTACAGTTTCAATGATTCAACAGTTTCAAGGATTCAACAGTTTCAAGGATTTCAGCAGTTTCAAGATTTCAAGAGTTTCAAGGACTTCAACAGTTTCAAGGACTTCAGCAGTTTCAAGGACTTCAGCAGTTTCAAGGACTTCAGCAGTTTCAAGGACTTCAGTGTAATCATGCAACCTAATAGGGATTTTTCCATGTAAACCAGTATAATGCAACTTAATAGGGATTTTTCCATGTAAACCAGTATAATGCAACTTAATAGGGTTTTTTCATGTAAACCAGTATAATGCAACTTAATAGGGTTTTTTTTCATGTAAACCAGTATAATGCAACTTAATAGGGTTTTTTCATGTAAACCAGTATAATGCAACTTAATAGGGTTTTTTTTCATGTAAACCAGTATAATGCAACTTAATAGGGTTTTTTTCATGTAAACCAGTATAATGCAACTTAATGGGGATTTTTCCATGTAAACCAGTATAATGCAACTTAATAGGGGTTTTTACATGTAAACCAGTATAATGCAACTTAATAGGGTTTTTTCCATGTAAACCAGTATAATGCAACTTAATAGGGTTTTTTCCATGTAAACCAGTACAATGCAACTTAATAGGGATTTTTCCATGTAAACCAGTATAATGCAACTTAATAGGGTTTTTTACATGTAAACCAGTATAATGCAACTTAATGGGGATTTTTCCATGTAAACCAGTATTATGCAACTTAATAGGGATTTTTCCATGTAAACCAGTATAATGCAACTTAATAGGGATTTTTCCTTGTAAACCAGTATAATGCAACTTAATAGGGTTTTTTTCATGTAAACCAGTATAATGCAACTTAATGGGGATTTTTCCATGTAAACCAGTATTATGCAACTTAATAGGGATTTTTCCATGTAAACCAGTATAATGCAACTTAATAGGGTTTTTACATGTAAACCAGTATAATGGAACTTAATAGGGGTTTTTACATGTAAACCAGTATAATGGAACTTAATAGGGGTTTTTACATGTAAACCAGTATAATGCAACTTAATAAGGATTTTTACATGTAAACCACTATAATGTAACCTAATAGGGGTTTTTACATGTAAACCAGTATAAAGCAACTTAATAGGGATTTGTACATGTAAACCAGTATAATGCAACCTAATAGGGATTTTTCCATGTAAACCAGTATAATGCAACTTAATAGAGATTTTTCCATGTAAACCAGTATAATGCAACTTAATAGGGATTTTTCCATGTAAACCAGTATAATGCAACCTAATAGGGATTTTTCCATGTAAACCAGTATAATGCAACCTAATAGGGATTTTTCCATGTAAACCAGTATAATGCAACCTAATAGGTTGCATTATACCACCAGACCAAGACCCAAACGAAGACTCAGACCACCACCAGATAATGACCACAGACCAGGTTTCCTTAGTTACAGGAACCAAATTGTTTCAGCGGTGAGGGGATTTTTCAGTTTCAAGGACACTTTCAATACATTCAGTAGTTTCAAGGATTTCAACTGTTTAAGAATTTAACCAGTTTCAAGGATATCAGGAGGTTCAAGGATTTCAGGAGTTTCCACACTTTCAACAGTTTCCAGGTTTAAAAAAAGTTTCAAGGATTTCAGGAGTTTCAATGTTTCAACAGTTTCAAGGATTTCAGGAGTTTAAAGGTTTCAACAATTTCAAGGACTTCAGGAGTTTCAAATATCTATCAAGTATTTTAACAGTTTCAAGGCCTTTTAAAGGATTTCAAGGATTTTTTTTAGCAGATTTCCACATTAGATCTGTTCCGCAGTCAATCGCAATGGCTTCAGCCATTGCAAGTTTCTAGTTATCATTACTATTGTTAGCTTTTTAGAGCAATAAAAATGTTTGTTTTGTTTGTGTGGATGGATGTGTTTTTGCTGCTACTGGACACCTGAATTTCTCCTACGGGGATCAGTAAAGTATCCATCTATCTATCTATTTTTTGAGTTTGCATAACAATTGATTGCACTTTACATAATGCATTACATGTTTGAAGTACAACACTGATGCTGATCAATGGAAGCAAAGGATTCCATTGGTAACACACACACACACACACACACACACACACACACACACACTGTAGGTCACAGTTAAAGACACAGGCAAAACTGAAGCATACGATCCAATTATCAGACCACACTTTGCCGGGTGAAAGTATTGATTGTTTTTAGCACTTTCCGTTAGGCCTGGAGGAATGTGATCGGAAATCACGGCGGCAAATACAGTCCAAAGAGAAGAGAGCAATGATGGAACATTTCACACACTGAATGAATGAAACAAAACGTATGTCATGGCTTCTCATATTCAGCAGAATATATATGAGAGAGAGGGAGAGCGAGGGAGAGGGAAAGAAAGAGACTGAGAGAGAGAGGAGGGACAGAGAGGGAGAGGGAAAGAAAGAGACTGAGAGAGAGAGAAAGAAAGAGTGATATAGGGGGAGAGGGAAAGAAAGAGACTGAGAGAGAGAGAAAGAAAGAGAGTGAGATAGGGGGAGAGGGAAAGAAGGAGACAGAGAGAGAGAGAAAGAAAGAAAGAGAGTGAGATAGGGGTAGAGGGAAAGAAAGAGACAGAGAGAGAGAAAGAAAGTGAGATGGGGAGAGTGAGGGGGGGAAAGAGAGAGGGCGAGGGAAAGAAAGAGAGAGTGAGAGAGCGAGAGAGGGAGAGAGAGAGGGAGAAGAGAGAGAGGGAGAGAAAGAAAGAAAGTGAGATGGGAGAGAGAGGGGGGGAGTGGGGAGGGAGAGAGAGAGAGGGCGAGGGAAAGAAAGAGAGAGTGAGAGAGCGAGAGAGAGGGAGAGAGAGAGTGAGGGAGCGAGAGAGAGACGGAGAGAGAGAGGGAGAAGAGAGAGAGCGGGAGAAAGAGGAAGAGGGGGAGAGAGAGAGAGTGCGAAAGAGGAAGAGGAAGACAGCGAGGCAGAAGGGGAGGGAGAGAGCAGGGAGAGAGAGGGAGAGAGGGGGAGAGAGAGAGAGGGAGAGTGAGTAAGAGAGACAGAGAACCAGAATGTTGAGGGTCTAGTCCGAGTTGAGTCTCAAGTCTTTAATAAGCGTGTTATAGTTCATTCAGCCTTTTTTTTTCTTAACCAAAGTTTAACAAGATGCTTTTTCTTGCTTTTGCACCATTGGCACAAAGAGAAGAGCGGTTTTTATCTTCATCAGATTGCAGTGTTACTTTGGCTCCAGACCAACAAATAGTGCTTAGTTGCAGAAACCTGTGCTTTTATCATAAATAGTAGATTATAATTAAGTGTCTCTCCAACAACATGGTTGATCCAGGACTAAGCGCTGTGGACTTGTGTGAAGACTTTAAGTTGAATTAAAATAGTCTTCTCACGTTTGCTGATTGTACTTAATTGCAAAAAGTCAAGACTAACTTTCCATCTTTTGTGGTTGAGTTTCTCCGCACACAGTTATTACCTGTGATGTCGATCTTCACTGATGAACCAGAGCGACACCGATCAGCTCCTGCCACAAAACACACAGCTCGGTTTAACTCATATCAAATAGTAACGTGTTTATTGAAGCATTATGCCACAGTGTGTATATGATCTATGTCAAACTCAGGCCTGTGGGCAAAATCAGGCCTGCATGACCCTTTTTAGTGGGCCCTAAAATGAATTGATCACAATTACCGTAACTTGAAGCATTGATGGTAAAGGAAAGTAATTATCAAACTAACTGTGACTAGGTGGTTAAATCCAAACTTAAAAATAAATAATATCCAGACTTAAAAAAAGAAAATAAAAGTTATGGCCCCAACCAGTTATTACGTGTTTTCAAATTAGCCGCCGACCAAAATGAGTTTGACACACCTGATCTGTGGTGCACAGCAGTGATCCTCAACCCCGGGCCGTGGGTCATTCAACACCAGGCCGCAAGTAAAGACAAAATAACTTGCATCATTTCCATTTTATTATTAAATGAGTCTGAGCAAATCTTTATTTTGAAAAATGAATGGATTCTCTTCTTACATCCTGGCATGATGGCGCTGACATTTAAAAAGCAAGGACGAAGGGGGCAGTTTGTTTTTCCATCGGGGAGTTATAATAAGGGCGGAGGCAAGAGCGTAAATGGATTAAGGCTGAAACCACGATGTGCCTGGACACCTGAGCAGAGGCCAAAAGATGACGGAAAGAACAATTTATCAACAAGAAATAAACCAGAGTGCACAGAGAAAGAGTCTGATCTGATCACCACGGGAAGAAAAGAATTAAAACTCATTTGCCTTTATTTTGTGGTTTGGTTTTGGATATTATCTTATACTTGTACCACCTGGAAAATTTAAGTTGGACTTTCCCATATTGGATTGCTTCTCACTGGGTTAGAAAATCATGATTTGTGAACATGAAAATATGAAACAAGTCCTTGGCTGGGGTAGGCAAAGGTTTTACATAATTTTCAAAACTTGCAACATATGGATGGCTATGTTGATTTTAAAGCTAATATTCTCAAGAAAATAACCACATAGCTGAATATATTCTAAACACTGAAAAAATGGGTTCGTGATTCTGAGCCTTCTTTAGTTTTTCTAGTTTTGGTTCACTTCTAGTCAAAAATAAGCTCCCGTTTGTGACCTTCACTAAGAAAATGGAGGAGACCTTGGAAACAGTAAAGCCTAAAAACAGTTGTGGCCCTGGACCAAAATAGGATGGACCCTGGGGTATGTGAACGATTTTTCTCCTGTTGGACAAACATGTATTATTCACAAGAAAAAGTGATGTACCCCAGCTTTAATTCATGAACCATAAATGTTGGTATATCAAAGAAATCAAGGATAACCATTCTTTGTGGATTGGCAGGCAAAAATATGTGTGTTTTGTTGTGCTGAGGGCCAGATCTATGTTACTTTGCAATTCGTACTGAGTTATTAATAGATATTGGATTAGTACAGATAAAGCTTGGGTACTATATTTTCAAAACAGAATGATGGAACTACTTCATTCAAACCATAAAACTGCTGAACTCACAAAGTTCACTACTTTACACATGCAGGTCGTTTTCCAGCAGCTTTTAGATCTCTCTCCCTCAGCCGTAAGTGGCCTATATTGACTCACAGGGTTCTTTATATAGATATCGCTAGTTTATAACACATTTAAATGTTTTCTATCACGATTAAAGAAGAAATAGTATGCATCTTTTTGGCCACTAACAAATAAAAAGAGGTAATTTCCTTTGTCATTTTATGTTTTAAATTGTGACATAATATCTTCAGTAGAAAATATATGGTCAAACTAGTTAAAAAATACTGGGTAACTGGGTAAAAAATACAAATCTGTCTGTCCTTCTCCTATGCTACAATGAGAGAGGAGTTGATTTTGTTTTTTCACGCAATTGTAACGGCATTTCACCGTAGAAACTGATTTAGGTTCAATACGCCGAAAACTGTTGAGTGTGATCATCAGTGTGTCATAGTGATGTCATAATAGTACGATGACATCATACTATTAGAGGAATATGACAGGAGAAGGGGCTGGAGCTACATGTTTGTGCCAGAAGTTGATACTAGCATGGAGGAATCTAAAAGCCTCTCCAGGTCTGTTTGGGGAGGGAATGAAAATCGTTCATAATGCGTCTCCTTTAAGTCTGCATGCCTTAAAGGAGACATAATCTGTGAGCGGTGTGATTTGTTCAAACAATTTATCACTTTGGACACTCTTGAAATTGTTTGTATTAAAGCTGGGGTACCTAACTTTTCAACCATTAAAGTAATACATTTGGTCTCTCACAAAACGAGTGATAAAAAATTTCAAGAATCAATAGAAGTATTAAAAAATTCAAGTATAAAAAAATTCAAGGCTGGTTCTATGAGGACTGGGTGCAGCTCTGACTGCCACCCGCCCCGACGCAGAAATGGATTAAGGGGAAGAAAATGGATGGATGGAAGTATTCAAAAATTATTAAGAAATGAATGTATGAAAGAAATCAGACTCAAGATGCTGTCTCCATCTTATTATAAAACTTTTATAATTTATACTTTTATTAAAGAGCTTTGTGAGTCACTAATTGACGCTTCTCTGTCTTAGAATCTGATCTAAAGATGTGAGAAAGGCCAAACATACACAATAGAATCCAACTCTTACAGAGCCAGGAAAGAGTCACATGGATTTTACTAAACAGTTCAATGTTCTGCCTTTTGAAAATTAGGTACCCCAGCTTTAATATCGTTTTGGCTAATTCAGAATCAGCAGCTGTTCACACACTAATCCGTCAAATCTAAAGCTTATACACAAAACACACACAGACTCAATCGCATTTTTGGCATCATTCATATGTCCCATACATTCACTAATGATCCAGAAGAGCGCTAAACCCCGAGCGTTTGAAACTAAGCTAACAAAGGACGGGCAAGGAACAAAGCAGACGGAGCTCATTTTGCCACGGCGGTTACCACGGCGACAGAGGATGATAATAATCCGCTGTGAACAGGACATGCGCGTGATGACATAAAACACGATCAGTAGACAGAGGTGAGGAGATGCAGTTTGAACTTAAATGAGGCATATTAGTAGAAATTGACCTTTTTGAGTTTTTGACCGCGCTACAACATTATCCCTCCTCAAACACAGACATGGAGTTGTGTCTAGATCCATCCACGCTGATCAGGAACTTCTGGCGTGAACATGTTGCTCAAAGGGTCCGGTCTCGGTCCTCCAAAAGTAAGAGGCCATATTACCACTACGACATCATTTAAAACAAAAGTATTGTCCAAATCGTTTTTTAAAATAATTTGGCTGTGTTTTACTCCCAGACTTTATATGTATATAAATCGATAATGCTATTCCACTCATTCAATGGAGCTCAATTGTGAAGAGCTCATGGACAAAGATTTGCTGTTTTGGGCTTAAACATCTGTGGTTTAGTGCTCTCATGGCGTTAGGTTTTGAAAACTTCTTTGTAAATGCAGATCTGAGCCAAAAAGAATAACCAATCAGATGGCTTCATCTGCGGGGGGACCTCCAGCTTGCCTCAGTCATCATGTTATCCACAAGTCTGCTTCTGTTATGGCGTACAGCTTACTCTAATTGGAACAAATGCCCATATAAGGAAATTGGCTCCAGCTTGCCCATGTTCAAACCGGCTTCTTCCACATACACTGTGGCAATTGCTGTGGTGACACTACAGCAGGAGTGTCCAAATTTCAACCTAAGAGGGGGTCTTTAGTGTGCCACACGTGTCTGGATTGTAAAACTGTTTTGACAAAAATTGGCCAATTTTGAGATGCTAAATGATGTGCTTTCTCAATGGATGAATTCTGTGCCGTAACAAATGTCAGTGCATACAAACAAATGGATTCAAAAGGTTCTGAGCTTTACAATGAGGTATATGTAGAAGTGAAAGTTGGCTGGATAACACTATGAACTTGTGTTTATAATATCAATGGTATTTTGGGTTAGCTAGACATAGGGCCACATAGAACGACACAGCGGGCCGCAATTGGCTCTCGGGCCTTAGTTTGGACATGCCAGCACTATAGCACTCGGTCAGTCCACTCCGAACAGACAACCTACGGATAACGCATCACTTAATGAATGAAAGATGTTTGAGAATGAAAAAAAAAACCATATAACTGTGTAAACTTGTCATTTAGTTTCATTCTCATAATTGTGTTATAGGCCAAAATTTAAGACTATTATTGACCAGAAAGTTCTTGAAATAAACGCTGTGAGGAGTAACGGAGATCTGTCTAAACAGGAAACGCTGAGATTTATGAGACAGAGGAGACCAATATGAGATGTTTTGTAAGACGAGAAAAGACATCTATTTTTATTTTCTTTCATGTATTTATTATTTTGACAATTCTGGATGAGGCGGGCGGCAGAAAGGGGTAAACTCGTCATGCGTTTGTGTGTGTGCAAAAGTAATTAACATCGGAGCAAACGGATCCATGATAATTAAACGCTGAAATCGCACTCACTGTTTAACTTTGCATCTGCAGTTTTGCTCCTGGATTGATAAATATCCCCAACATTCTAACGGTCCCATATTCTCATGATTTAATAGTAACGGTAGAAAAAGTAAACATTTGTCATTTTAGAACAGAAACACAAAAACCTGGAAACCATTGGATCAAGCGTTTGTGGAAACTATACGTAGATATATCTAAATATACTTGAATATACAACATGAGTACAGCTGCCTGGATTGAAACACAACTGGACCAAAAACATGACTGCTCAGTATTGTAGATTTCTGGGATAAATAATGTTCTATAGAAATGTTATCCTTGTGCTTGGAATGTTTCACAAAAGGACAGGCAACATTCCAGAAATGGCAAGAACAAGAGGAGCAGGTGATGGAGCCCTGACACACACAGAGTCACTTATAACCCTGTAACAGATTAAGATTCAGATTAAGAGATCGTTTGTTTGTCCCACAATGGGGAAATTTCAGTGTTGCATCGCCGGATACAGAACAGTAGGAATGTGCACAACACAAGAGAAATGAACAGTAACTCTAAACTAAATAAAATAGAATAAAAATGTCTAACTCTAGCATGAGGACAAACACGTGAAAATCTCTATGAGTACAATAAAACTCTGACATTAACATAACAAAGAAGTATATAATCTCTGTCTTTAGCATAATGAGTACAAAAATTCTGATATAATAGTAAAGAAGACAGATAAAGAAGACACGGACATATTCACAACTTAACAGACCTCTTTCTTGTATGAAATTGGTAAATACTAGAGTAAGGATTTGGAGAGAAAAAATAGCAGACATAAGACATCAATCACAATTGAATTGCCGTATTTGATGTGAAAACCTTCCCGTGTCCTTTGCTGCGGACAAACCAGTGGAGGTGACAAATGAGAATAGATGAGTTTGCATTTCCAGCAAGAGCTAGAGCTGGACTTGAGAGAGCAGTCAGGCCAAAGAGGTCACAGTCCAGGAAGGAAGGAGGACGAGGGAGAAAGGAGGTCAGGAGCGCTTTAATCCAAGGATCATCCCGATACCGGATTTCTAATCTGAGGCGCTGGACTGCAGAAGTTTGATAACCAAAAACAGCTAAAACTTTGTCAACGCACAATTCAAATGCAATGTCTCAATTTGATTCAATAAAAAGAAAACTATGTGGAGGAAGGAGATTTTTAGGTCTTGTCTGTGTGAATAAGAGCAATGGTGTGTCTTGGTCTTGATCTTGCCATTAGCATTTGTGTGCTGTGTGTGTGTGTGTGTTGGAGGGTATTTTCGTATGTGTTTGAATGGCACGAAGGCGATTGGATTACATTATCACTGATCCTGACAACACGGGCTTTTGCATTTCAAGTACTGTATCCAAAATACTAAAAGTATAGATTTTTTTCCCCCTTTCCTAATCATTATTCTTCACCAGCTTCAGTTTTT
The DNA here is from genome assembly GCA_964034765.1 of Knipowitschia caucasica. Classification (NCBI taxonomy): domain Eukaryota; kingdom Metazoa; phylum Chordata; class Actinopteri; order Gobiiformes; family Gobiidae; genus Knipowitschia; species Knipowitschia caucasica. The sequence goes on along the minus strand of OZ035844.1, from coordinate 5,130,169 downwards.
ATTAGCTGTGGTGTGTGTGTAAAGCCCAAAACGGGGGGTCTAGTAAAATGGAAGCCCCTCCTCTCATCCTCCCGTTTTCTCATCTATAATTCACATCGACATCCCCTCCCTCCCCCCACACACACATACACACACACACACACACACACACACACCCCGCATTCACACACACACACGCTGGAATAATTGTTAATAGATCAAAGCCATGGTGAGTGCTACCATCAGGGGGTATGGTGGGTTGAAAGACAATCTCCAAATCTGGGGTCAGTTTTCAATCACAGAAACTGGCAATGAAAAAGCGCAGCTAAATACTTACTTTTCTTGAGAGAAAAATATTATGTAAAATGGAGTTTGTTTCATTTTATAACAATTACTGTGTTTACAAAGCTAGTGAAAAAAGAAATTCTCCACCAACTCCAAATTCATTCGCTCCAGGCTTCTACCACGGGCACCTATCAGGGATCAGAACCATTGAGCTGACATAAACAAAAGAGTCACCTTTCTTATACAATTCAAGGCCCTGTCCCAATACCCACACGCCACCCTACACTGCTCTACGAAGTGTGCACTTGTTTGAAGGGTTTGAGTGCGCAGGTTACAAGCGTGCAAAAAAAGGCGGAATTGGGAAAGTGCAGGTTACATCATCGACTTGTGCTGTTGTGTCATATCTGCAGCATCCAACTTTTATTGTAATAAGTGTAAAGTTTAATTTAAGGTTGAAATTGAATGTTATACGAATGCTTGCATTAAAAAATGTATGAAATTGTTAATATAGAATGAATCACCATAATTCTTCATGAGACATATATGCTTCTTTCCAAGCAACATAGCAAAACTTATTTACACAAAATACAGCATCAATATTTCAAAACGTACACTTAAATGCAAATTTTCTTTTGGATGTGCAGGATTGGCAGCTGAAGCCATTTTCCCAACGTTTTGGTGTGCACCGCAAAGAATTATGGCCAATATTCTTCGCCAGAGTCCACTTAGGTGCACGTTACGCCGAAGTGTGGATCAGGGGCGCAAAGTGGGCGGGGCCAAAGACCTCCCTGGAGATTTGGGACACGCTAAGCACTCGCACCCATCATCGGGAACGCGCAAATGAGGGGCGCGAGGGTGGAAGTGCTAGTATTGAGACAGGGCCCAAGTCATTTCTCCTGTTAAATACTGTAGTTATATACACTGTAAAAAGCAAAAATAAAAACATAGAATATCTAGGCTATATTAGACAATCCAAACACTTTCTTTTCGGAGGGGATTGGATTAATATAAGCTTTTTTTGTTTCATCCAATCACTTTAAAAATCAATCAACAAAATATGTGATTAATCGCAATTAAAAAATCACGTTTTGAAAAGCAACTTTGTGTTCTGATAATAAACTCCCCTTGTATTGGTCGAGGTATATGGAAAATAACACAGTAGAGTTAGTTTAGTTGCAATAGCCTGTAGAAAACTAAAACATAGGTTACATTTCCTCATATGGGCATTTGTTTTGATGGGATTAGCTTCGGTAGCTCCGTAACCGGGGCGGTTGTGTTGCTAAGATGGTTTCTAAGGCAAGCTAGAGTTGAAGGCATCTGATCGGTCAGCCTGGTGAGTGAGTGTGACAAAATAATTACTTTTCGAAGTCAATAGGAGTGAGTTGGTTTTGTCCATGAGCACTTCCCTACTGGGTTTCATTGGGTCTATGGTGAAATGGTAGCAACATTGGTACCTAGTAATTATATTGAACAGTAGTTAAAAATACAAGACTCGAAGGAGGGGATTTAAAGTATTTTTGGTACAGTAGTTAGAAGTTCTCCTAAAATGCCATTTATTTTTCAGGTACATTATTTCGAGACCTATATCTAAATTCTATTCAAACAAAATCTGGCTAAAGCTTTATGAGACTACGTAACTAATGAAACAGCTCAAAACGCATAAATTGAAACTTTGAACATCTTCCAGTTATGGATGAATAGCAAATCATTTTCTAAAGCCTTGTATTAGATATTTTTGCATTTTAAATTTAATGATACAGATAAACAATAGTTTAATTAATCAATAATTGTAAAAGTGAACTGGTTGACAGAGGTGAAACTGGGCATCATTAGAGCAATTGAGTTTTGAATGGTGAAAAATTACAATAACTCAAGCAAATGTATCATAAATACAATTCATTTTAAAATGTCTGATAAGATGCATATTTCCAAATATGCAAAGGCCAACTTTACGTCATCTTTTCATGTTTGGCTCTATGTACAAAGTGCTGTTTGCATTCAGCAGTGCAGGATTTGCAAACATTCCCAAACATGTGGAGAGGTGTAACCGTGAAAAAAGGGGCCCCCAGGATGTGACGCTCTCTTCCCAACCACGGTGCAAGACAGCGGGGCAGAGACAGCGGGGGAGAGATGGGAGGTGCATGGGGGTGGTCTGGATTATTTGAAACAACTGAAGGAACTGAAAGAGAGAGTATCATCTCTCTCCTCCAGTATCTCTCCCTAAAACCTTCAAACCAGGTCAGAAATCCAGAGTAATACTGGACTCAGACTTAGGCCTGTCACGATAACAAATTTTGCTGGACGATTAATTGTCTCAGAAATTATTGCGATAAGCGATTATATTGTCGTTCTGAGATCATTTGCATCGATTACAATGATAATGCAGGTACACCTTTTCAAAGAGAAATAAACTTTTATTTTTAACGAATATTTAACGCTAGAACACAATAAATTAACAAACAACCAAAAACAATAAATAAAATAGACACAGTCTCTTAACAAAAAATGACCAGGAACAAAACTGCCAGGACCTTTGTAAAGAAAATATGAAACAGATGCCTCAAATGTCAATAATTTCTCAGACTTTATGGCAGATTACGAGAAAGAAATACCAACATGTTGACTTTGTGTGACTTAAGACAGGATCTCTCAGGAGTAGTCCCACCCCCCACACACCAGGCGAATGACAAGTGACTGACATGTGGGTTCACCAATGGGGCGTACAGAAGTCCTGCTGCGGTAGCGCCCACCGGAAGTAGCGGGGCGGGCTTTGATGCTAACAGCTAAGCTAGCGGGTTTTTTGTGTAAAGTTCTACTCCAAGAATGCAAGTCTGCAGCATCTCTGTGTTCAGAGACCTTCTAGAGACTTTATATAACAGCAGTATGTGTTCACGGAGGTGCGCCATAAGTTTATTTTATTGGTATGGTACGGTACTTCTGCATCGGCGAACACGCTAACGCTAGCTGCGCTAGTATAGTCACTAATCAAGCCTGAATGAGAACTCAGCTGCCGGCATATGTTCACAACTACTGTGTCCGCCATTGTCAATCCTGGTTAAGTCCTGGTTTAGGTCCTGTTTTGGCTGTATTTTGTATTTTTGAGTAATTTCCGTCTGCTTGCTAGACCGCTAGTGTTCCCGTGACCACTTTGCGGCTCTCTGACCCGAGAGAGACGGGGGAAACAAACAAGCATGCAAATGGGATTTATCGCGGCCAGAAAAGTTATTGAGCAAATTTTATTTATCGTGCGATTAATTGATTTATTGACTATCGCGACAGGCCTACTCAGACTTACATTTTAATAGCCACATCAAATCAGTAACCATCTAAAAAACATTGCCAGTGATCACATGTGTTTATGTCATCGATCAAAAACATAGTGCCTAAAGCAGACCTGGAGATTTGTATCCATGCATTTGTCTCCAGTAGGTTAGACTACTGCAAAGGCCTGCTCACAGGTCTGTCCAAACAGGCTGTATAACAGCTGCAGTACATTCAAAATGCAGCAGCTCGAGTCCTGACTAGAACCAGGAAGTACGACCACATTAGCTCAGTCCCCAGGTCTCTGCACTGGCTTCCTGTGGCTCAGAGAATAGGCATCTCTGCTTGTTACAAGTCTCTCCATGGCCTCACACCAAAGTACATTAGTGACATGTTAGTGCCATATGTAGAGCTGAAACGATTAATCTAATAACTTGAATAATTCGATTATTATAAATAGTCGAGGAATTTAAGCTGCATCAATGCTTTTTTATACAGTATTTTATTTGCAGCATTTTGCCTTGTTTGCTCCATAGACTTTACTCACGTTTTGCACAGATTCTTTTTGTGTTGCGCAACATGTTTAAGTCACAGATCTTATGTGCCCTGCGCTACAAAGCACCAGTCTGCATAGTCCGCATGCATAGTTTGTAAAACTTTTTTGCGGACAATGCATTGATCTATTATAATATAAATGGAGGACAATGCAGAAGGCACTGGCAAAGACAGGAGAGTTAATAAGAAGCGTCTAAAGTGTGGGAGCACTTCACTCTGAACACTAAACCGGAGTAGTTTGCACACATTGCTAAGTGGAGCAAGCATCTAGCTAGCACCAGTTTGATACTGCCGCACCTGAGGAGGAAGCGTCGAGGGAAGACCCGAGACGAGGTAAGTCAACTTTCATTGTATGGTGGAAGGCACGCGTTGTGAAAGTAAAATGTTGATAATCATGATAACACGGAAGGGTTTTCCCACTCCTGCGAAGAGTCAAATGCTGCCAAAGCGGCATGGTTAAACTATCGATGTAGCCGTTTGTTGCCTACAGATAGCCTTTCATTTGTTAATGCAGTGATAAAGCAGAAAGGTTTATCAGTACCTACACAAGACATGTATTATGAATGTTTTACTTAATTTGACATTCACTACAATCCTAGTGCCAACGGGTATTATACTACTCCACGACAGTTATTTGAACTCCGTACAAAATATGCCTGTGTGAACACTGTGGACCAAGATCCATCCACAGTTAGGTAGGAATGAGGAGCACACGGTACAAGAGATGTGAACAATAACAATATACTAAAATTTAAAAAAAGCTGTTGAATGTTGAAGCGAAACATCTCTTGGGGCCCATACCACACAATGAGAAACAAATACATAGTTGTGCTGATACTGTGGGTGAACTTGATATGAATAATAAAAGTCTAGACAGAGGAAGTCAACTGCCCGGGGCTCGCTCACAAACAGAAAATCCTGATTACAGTGGGTTAGAAATGACCCAGTGACTTCCCCTAAGAGCACAAGCCAGCGCCCTGCATCAGTCATGGTCTGGACGTTTTGATTTCTTTTACATGTTTTATTTTGATATATTGGTTCTCTTTTAGTGTTACTGTCTGTTCAATTGCCCTTCACGTAAGAATGTGTGTGTCCCTGTGTGTATTTAAACCCTGTGCTCCTCTCTTCTTCTTGTTGGTCCATTGTGTTTTTGTCCCTGTTTTGTTTTGGTCTTGGTTTGAGTTTGGAGAACTGTTATATCCTAGATCTGGTTATTGTTGTGTTTTTTTTTATTTAATCTTTATCTTTTGGACAGTCTTGCATTTTGAGTCTGTCCTGTTTTCACCATGAAACAGCATCCTCACCCAAAAGACAGACAACATTGTATATCTATTCAATTTCTTTGGACTCACTCTCGCTTCTCAGCAAGAAGATCCTGGGTTCGAATCCTGGTCGGAAACTCCATTCTGAGTGGAGTTTGCATGTTCTCCCCATGTATGCGTAGGTTTCCTCCAAGTGCTACGGTTTTCCCTACCACTAAAAACATGCTCAATAGGTATGAATGGAATAAAAAAGTGAATGGATGATGCGCCAGTGTGTTCTGCGTGAGAGATCGAGAAGAAACTAGTGAACTGAGAAGCAGGTATAAAACAAGCTTAGTTCTAATTCAAGATTTGTATTACGTTGACAACTGACTGAGTATTTATACCAAATATAATACATACTAGGGCTGGGCGATATAAACGGTATAAGCGGTATGCGATATAAATTTGGCCCACGGTAGAGATTTTTGTTATACCGGCATATTGCAATTAGAGCTGCAACTAAAGATTATTTTGTAATCGATTAATCCATCGATTATTTTTACAATTAATCGCGTAATCGCTTGGCTGTGAATTGTGTAGAAAAAAAATATTTTTTCATCACAAAAAGCTAAAGAGGCAACACTCGAGGACGTATTGATGCCGTAAACTTAAAGTAAATGTTTGTAACAGGCTCTTTGTGCTAATTCTGCTATCTGATTGGATGAGACAGACAGATATTCATGAAATTATAAAAACAAAGTCGGTTTTAATCAAAAATACTACATTTTCATGTCATTTTTGCTCTGTTTGAGTCTGTGTGAACCAGAAAACAATTAATCGATTACTAAAATAGTTGTCGACTATTTCAATAATCGATTAGTCATCGATTAATCGATTAGTTGTTTCAGCCCTAATTGCAATAGGTCATTATGTCATCAAATTGCGCAGGCTCTGACGCCCACAGAAAGGACCAAAACAAACCGGCATTCAGCAGCATTAGCCTAGCATTAGCCTAGCACTATTAGCCTAGCAGACACTACTGGAAACTGTCTATGTATTGTTGTCACAGCGGCCCCAGCAGAGGTAAATACACACACAGTATTCACAGTTTAAGCGTCTACCTTTTGGCCAATCAGTGTCAAAGGGGCGTAGGCTCGAAGCGCCAGTGTGAGCCAAAATAGATCCATGCGTGTGCCGTGTCCGCAGCATCACAGCAGAAGTTTGGGAAAGTTAGCATCAGATTCGGATCTCCGCGGTCAATATCTCACGAAAGCTACTTTGTTAAACAAAATTAATTGTGCCAAAATGATCATTTACATCAATTGTTCAAATCCAATGCACTGTTTTAATGAACATAAATCCATTGAATCATCCAGTTCAATGCAAGCGCAGAGAAAAGCGCTTAGGGAGCGTCAACAAATGTCAAGACCAGCTTTGTAAACGAACAATAGCTTTTACTGAAGTCATGTACCTGCACAAAACTCTCAGACACTATACATAATGACCATGTCTAACTGCTACAGACTTTGATATCAACATTTGTGAGTTTTTTATATTTTAAATGAATGCATATGTTTTTTTTTATTGCTTTTACAGTGAATGGTATTTACTGTAACATACATAAATAATGTATGTTACAACATTTGTCTCTTTATTCGTCTCACAACTGATTTTCTAACTCAAAAAATATATATATTAGATTCTAATATATAAATAAGTAACTATCTTTGAAATTCACACACCAAATTATACCGCAATATATACAGTCTACCGTCTGTGTCCCAAATTATACCGCATGAATTTTTTGCCCACCCCTAATACATACCAACAAAATTAACCAAATGTAAGACGCATTGATTTATTACTGAGAAAATTGACGATGTTGCGACACGCATTTCAAAAGAAGAAAATAAACAAAAATCTATAAAACATGTGACAGAATGTGTGTTGATATTTTAACATGTACAATATACTATGCAAGTACACAAATCAAGACAGAGAGGATACACACTACAGTATTTAAGCAAAACTAACTGGTCCTGTATGTGTGTGAGGGATTGTTGGTGGCAAATTGGCGGCCTTGCTTTCATCAGTCTGGCTCAGGGCAGCTGTGGCTACATTAGTATTTTACCACCGCTGTGTAGAAAGTGTTCAGAACAGCGCCATACAAGTACAATGCATTATTTATGAACACATTACCGGTATGATGCTGTATTGCGCATTATTGTGTTGAATTAGTCCTACAGTATCTCACACTCTTACCACCATTGACCAATCAGCAGTGTTTGTTGTGCAGTCTGATTATGTGGATAATAGGTGAGATCCTAAAGCTGGGGTACTTTTTGTTTCGTAAATTACATGTTTGTGCCAGCAGAAAAAAATCTTACAAAAGTACCTTGTGAACAAATCAGACCGTTTTCATCCTATTTAAGAACTATTTTCCATAAGAGCCCTGTGAGTCACTATTTGCTGCTTTGGGCTGCAAGCGGATTAGCTGTGTGAGGACCTATTTTTTTAACTTTCTGTCTGAGAAAGTTGAGCTATACCGATACAAAATGACAAATAGAGATAGAACCAAACTGGTGTCATGGGTTTTATTGGTTATTTTTTGTTGTTTTTTTGAAAAGTTACATATCGCAGCTTTAACGCTTTGGCTCAAATGCATGGGAAAAAGGATTCAAAATACGCATTCCCCAGGGTTATGTTTTCACACTAAAAACCATGGAATTGAATGAATGAAAGATGGACAATTCTATACCATTCGTGACTCGGCAATACTGAAAATGAGCCAAAAAATAACTAATTTTGAAGCACATATCACAATGTTATCTGCGTCACTGGTTTTATAACAGTGCAACAAAGCGCTCTTACCTGGACAGAGACACTGCTTATTTGAAAAACTCCCTCAGTGGACGACGTTGGCAGCAGGTTCTGTAGAGAAAGAAGAAGAAGAAGAAAGACTATTAAAACACTACCTCGTCAGCAGCATCGTCGTTATTCCATCCACGAGCCGGTATTCACCCCTCGCACTGCAGCACCCCGAGCCCCCTCCCCTCTCCCTCTCTCTATTTGGGAACAGCGGTGAGTGGTGGGGGTATTCCTTCCTCCGCATCCAAATTGAAACGGATAATCCCACAAAGAATTGGCGATGGCGCGCTCAATTTTTTTTTGTAAGAGAAGAAAAAAAAAGCTCTGAGGAGACTGATCCAGAGCGTGGAAAATGTGAGCGATGTGTGAGCGCTTTGACTGGGCTGGTCCCGAACTCGGAGTCATGGGCAGGCACGGGCGGCTGCGGTGGAGACAAAAGCACGAGGGGAGGGGAGGGGAGAGGAGAGGAGAGGAGATGAGGGGACAGGGGGGTGGGGAGAGAGGAGGGGGGCAGGGCTAGGGGGGGCAGACAGGAAACACTGCTGCAGAAGCCAGAGATGCTCTCGGCTTAAAAACTTATGAAAACTCAGCGACTACAATGACAAAAGGATATACACACAAATCCAAAATGTCTAACTCTATTTCGATACTAGAAAAATACTATTCCCATTTTGAAACCATGGAGATTTATACCAAAAACAATAAACTGACATTTTCAACTCAAATTACTGTTCTCTATATTTGTGTTTTGAACTGACTTGTATGTGTTGTATTATTCTCTGTATGTTTTTAAATTGTGAAGCGCTTTTTGATCCTGGGCTGTGAAAGGCGCAATATGAATAAACAACTATTTACTGTAATATTTTCTTTGACACAACACAGTATTGAAATTGATTATAAAAAATAACCTTTGTAGTAGTTACAATCATAGCAGCTCAATATTGTATAGATCTGCCCATTTGTCCAAATCAGCGGAGCCAAAATAGGTGAATCTTTAGCCAAAAACCAGGTGTACAAAATCCCTGCAGTATTCCATTGTCACAAAAGTGTGGTATTTAAATTGACAATAACCATATTCACAAATACAATGACAACAACTACAGAAGACAGAACTCTATTAAAGCTGGGAGAAAATAAAATCACCATTTGGAAATTAAATCTGGGAAAAACTAATACAATTCATACAACCAGTTCTTGTCCGCATTATTTTACTTTCACAAGACTCTTTCTGTTGGGACAAACAACACGGTGCTGAGTTCTCAACAGAACATCCATACAGAGTGGGTAATATTCCTATGTACACTGAATCTTTCCAACGTTGAGCTAGTGAGAAATGTCGAGAGCATGGAGCCGACGTGCGATCTGTACGATGTGGGCAAATTTCGCGTCCATCTGCCAGACGAGACAGGGCAGGCTGCTTTATGAAGTGCCCAGTCACAGGCGCATGTTTTCAGGCATATGCTGAGACCTACCATTACTGTAATTTGGAATTTGTCTCTCAGTCGTACAAGAATGTCACTGTATCTACTTATTATCCTGTATATCACTTTGCACTATAAATATAGATTTTTTTGAAAGATTGATATTGAAGCATTTCCAGCTTGCTAAGAAACATAGCAGCTACTGATTATGTACATTTTGTGTGCTCCCTGTGTGCTCTTGTCAGGACGGACAGGAAGCAGCTTTAAGGTTACAGGCATAGGATCTCTGCAGGGCTGTGTTCTTTCTCCCCTGATCTTCTCCCTATACACCAACCACCACTAAGATGATCGAGTTTGCGGACCACAGTGATAACAACCTGGTGCTGAACGCGCGGAAGACAGAGGAGATGATTGTTGTCTAGTTTAAAACCGGCCTGGCAGGAAGTGAAAAAGCCTCCTCAAAGCGCCATCGTTCAGCAGCGTGGTCTTCACCGCCGTTAGTTCATAATCATTTGATCCTAAATATATCCCTACTTCCATTATTGTAAGTGAATACAATAATAACTTTTTATTTGTAAATTTCTCCATTGTGAGATCAATCAAATCTTGTGCAGCTCTATTATATGAATCAGAATCAATAAATCTCTGTCTTTTTAAAGTTAATTTAAAAGCAAATTGTTTTGAAGCTAGGTGATACTAAGTGCTAATGTTGTTATTCCATGAGCCGCTCTGTAACACCTGCTGGTCAGAGGTCAGCAGAGGCACTAGACACAAGCAGCTAATCCTCTCAGAGCTGAAAGAGGAGCTGAGGACCACGTGGACCGGGTCTGAGGAGGAGATGAGGACCACATGGACCGGGTCTGAAGAGGAGATGAGGACCAGATGGACCGGGTCTGAAGAAGAGCTGAGGACCACATGGACCGGGTCTGAAGAAGAGCTGAGGACCACATGGACCGGGTCTGAAGAGGAGATGAGGACCACATGGATCGGGTCTGAAGAGAGATGAGGACCAGATGGATCGGGTCTGAAGAAGAGCTGAGGACCACATGGACCGGGTCTGAAGAAGCGCTGAGGACCACATGGACCGGGTCTGAAGAAGAGCTGAGGACCACATGGACAGGGTCTGAAGAGGAGCTGTGGACAACGTGGACCAGTCTGAAGAGCAGCTGAGGACAACGTGGACCAGGTCTGAAGAGCAGCTGAGGACAACGTGGACCGGGTCTGAAGAAGAGCTAAGGACAACGTGGACCGGGTCTGAAGAGGAGCTGAGGACCACGTGGACCGGGTCTGAAGAGGAGCTAAGGACAATGTGGACCGGGTCTGAGGAGGAGCTAAGGACAACGTGGACCGGGTCTGAAGAGGAGCTAAGGACAATGTGGACCGGGTCTGAGGAGGAGCTAAGGACAGCGTGGACCGGGTCTGAGGAGGAGCTAAGGACAACGTGGACCGGGTCTGAAGAGCAGCTGAGGACAATGTGGACCGGGTCTGAAGTGGAGCTAAGGACCGGGTGAGCTTTTCATAATACTAGTAGCACATGCATCACAGCCAGCACTTTACTGCACTGGAGCGGTTAGCAGTGCTTCTAAAATCAACAATGAAGACAGCATTTCTTTTACAAGACTTTTTCTGCGACAAACAATGTGTTATTTATGCTAAAAAGTTAGGTATCCAAACTTTAATTTTACATAACATTGCAATATATATAAAGATTGAGATATATTGATATTTAAACATTTATAGCTAGGTTAGAAAAATAGCAGCTACTTATATTGTATATCTTGTGTACTCCCTGCAAGAGCCTAGAGTCAGAACTTCACATGGGGAGGCTGCATTTCAGATTCATGCTTTTAAAATCTGGAACTATATTCCTGAAAATGTGAGACAGGCTTCTTCTCTGACAATGTTTAAATCCAGGATAAAAACAGTTCTGTTTAGCTGCCTGCACAAATGAGGGATTTTATATTTCTATCTTTCTTTTTGATGTACTGTGATTATTTATGCCTTCCATGTGTGACTGTTTCTATCTTTTTTTTTTCAGCAGATAGAGTTGCCTTGTGTATGAATTGTGCTATACATATAAACTTACCCTGCCTCCATGTGTTAAACTTGCTACTGTTCTCTTACTAACTGTGGGATCTTTTATCTCTTATCTTTTCTTTAACTCTGACTATGTAACACCAAAGAAGGACGATATGGCCCCTGTGTATAAACTGAGAAAGGCAAGTGAAGGATAAATCGTCAAAATTCACCGAAAAAAACTTTCAAAGACACAAATCTCCCACATAAAGCTCCTCTGTCTGTCACTCTGCACAGGAAATGCCACTATTATAAAATGTCAAATGGACCAAATATAGATCAGGAAGTGTGCATTTATAGATATGTTTTTCTTTTTTTTTATATGGACTCCATTCACAGCATTCGTGCAGAAGCAAAGCTAATTTAGACCAACGTGTGCCAGAGAAACCACAGGGCCCGACGCCAACTCTGAACCCGGACCATGGGCTACTGTAAAAAGAGCGTTACAACATGGAAACGAAAAAAATCACCAGTGAGAGAGAACATTGCTGCTTCTGTTGCCTGAAAAAAGGTAAAAAATACATATAGAGCCCGAAGCGGGAATCTGGGAGGGAGGAAGTCAAAGTGTCAGTCTAAGTTTGAGAGAATGCAAGGTTACGGGGAACGGACGCAGCATAGAAATGTCAAATCGTATTGATATTTGAAATACACATAAAGGTTAAAAGACAAAAAGATGGATGATGTCATTTCAACTGGAACATTCAACCTGAGGAAGGCATTCTTGAGGTATTGGTCATTCAAGAAAGAAATCGGTGGCTACTGTGAAATACCACTGTGAGTATAATATAAATGTTGTTTACAATCAAGCAGATTGTCCAATCCGAGAGCAGAATGAGGCTGTCCTTGGGTTGCCAGTTTGAAATGTAGCTGGCTACATTTGCAATACACATTTTATGAAACGACGCACAACAAATAAGTAGTCAGTAATATACAACGTTTGTACTGTTTCCAGCTAGCCCCAGCAGGTGGATTGCATCAGTAATCAATGTTTAAGATTGTGGCTACAAGAGTGTACTTGTAATAACTTTACTTAGCCTTTAGTATTTATGTTTTGCTCCATTTTTTAAAGGTGATGAAACAAATCCAGCAAGTACAACAGTAATAAATTCCATGAAAAAGGAACAGGAGTAGGATGAAAAAAAAGATAAATTAAAATATGTTAAAAAATATTTACATTGTACTTATAAATATAAATTAGACCACTGATTGTGCATACTAAGGGCACGTACAATCCCTTTGAACAACCAAGCCTAAGCTGAACCCATGAAACCACACCTGCTCCTCCTCCATTATTTCTATATTTGTAAATTTTAGCTCCTACAGTTATAAGAAATGTGCACTTAGTCTTCTTTAACTTTAGATGTTGTTTTTCGGGAAGCACTTTTTGGCACAAGTGTCTACAGAAAACAGATTCTTCCTTAAGACGGACATGCCGACACCACTCTCCATGGACCATCACTGCTGTGTGCCTTCAGCTCCAGATGTGAGAGACGCAGATGTTTGAGGGAAGTGAGAGACCTTTGTATCTTTATATCAATTTTTCCGACAGAAAGGTCAAAAAGAGAGAAGCCTCACCCTCACTAAGATAAGATAAGATAAGATATTCTTAATTTATCTCACAAGGAGGAGAAATTTACATGTCACATTTGGCATGGAAAGAAACACTCAGATTGTGCAAAAAAGGGAGAAAATGTGCAAACATGTTAAATGCAGGATATATTATCTACAATAAAAACGTGGCAGTTTAAAAGTGGCCATTTAAAAGTGGCAATCAGAAATAGTGTCAATATTAGTGCAAGCCAATCAGCTCCCAAAGTGTCAAATAGTGACTCGCAAAGTTACAAAACAGTAAGCAAAAAAAAGTTTTCTTATGAGATTTAAAAGGTATATAGGAGGATTTTCTACTTCCGGATGGATCATCAAGACTATCGGTCCTCTTAATTGTCAATCATTGTGGTGATATGTGCTCGTCAAAAAAGAATTTGGGAAAATCCTCATATACCTTTAGGACAGGATCTTGTTCACAACAATTTACTTATACTCTTTGCTGGAACAAAAATGTGTAATTTATGAAACAAAAACAGATAGGTAGCCTGACTTTAATATAAATATAATCCTGCCCCAATATTGATCTAAAATGGCTTAGCAACTTTGCAATATCAGGGTTCAATGACTTCCTGTTCCAAAGTGATAAGCCCCTCCCCTTCATTCTGTAGTCCACGTCTGGAACTTGTTTGGTGCTATAGTCTTGGATCATTCCAGATTTTGTTTTTCTATTGTTCTTTTTTCACAAAACCACATAATTTTTTCCCTTTTCCATTGAGAGAAAGCCCTCTTTGATGCATGTACAGCCAGAATGCACACAAAGTAAACTATAGCTTTCTAAAGTCAAAGCAAACACGCACAAATAAACAGGCCGGTCCTCATCTGCGAGTGTCGGAACCTGATTTTGTCACTGAGGCGTGTCGCGGGGAGACCGCCTCGTCAGACTCGCTTCTAAAACAGAAACAGAGCAGCAGCGATCCTCTATTCTGGTCCTTTCTCTGCTCCTTACTCCTCCTCCTCCCACAATAAACAGTGAGTCATGAAGAAGATAGACTTTCTGCTGTGGAGGAGAAACAACACCCTAGAAACAGTAAGTATTTTTGAGACATTAAAGCTGGGGTACCTCACTTTAGAGTCCTGTGTTTGTATACTAAAGTGAGTTTTTTTTCGGCTGAGTGAGGGTGGTCCTAGCATGGCCTTAGCCATTCGTACACTCAATTGACCGTACTCGGTCAATCATCATTTCCTGCATGTAACGTCTGGGTCTGGTCCCCGTGTTTGCGATTACATCAGTTGAATTCCATCCGACAAATCAGCAAGAAAAGGGAGGCGGGTGTTGTAGTTAGTTGTGGGTGACGTCAAGAGTTTGCGCCGGGCAGGTTGTAGTTTGGCAATGGTGAAGAAAGCGATAGTTAAGTATTCTGGTATGGTTCTATCAAGAAATTGAAGCTGGACCAAGAGGAATGTTTAGCAAAAGTCATTGCTGGCAAAGATTGTGGCGCTACTCCCCACCGGCTCCGTTAGCCGCAAAGGAGATGGCTAAAGCTAGGCTAAATGCTAATTACTCACTCAGGCGCATTGCATAAATCACAGTAAACTCAGATCCAATCGTTTCAATCTGCAAAAGGAGTTAACCCCTCCCACCTGTAAACGAAACTCAATGGAGCACCTCCAGACCTTAGTACGAAATGTAATTTGAACTATGGTGTGGTATGACCAGGCTAGGGAGGTCCTGTCTTTTTCACTTGTCTGTCTGGAAAAGCTGATTTGAAGATGTGACAAAAAATACATGCTTTTAAAACAGTGAGGGACAGGGATTTCATTAAATATCCTATACGGTTTGAAAGTTAGGTGCCCTTGCTTTAAAGTAGAGCAATCTTACAAACGTGTTACGTGATCCAATGACGACTGCAGATTCCATGCACTTAGAAATGTTTTGCACAAAAACCAACACAAATCCTAATGGAATCAACAATATGTAATGGGAAAAATAATAGCTACAAACAGCATTAGGATGATTGTGCATGAAAAAAATGGAAGATGTTGAAATTGGGCCGTCAATAACTTTGGAATTCTTACAAAAGTGATCAGCAGTGGGTCTCCAAACCATGCAACTAAATATTGAGGATTAATAAAAATGACTCATTACTTCTCCACAGTAAGGCTGCGAACCAGAAGGTGAATCAAAACATAAAAAAAGAAATAATTAAAAACGTCAAGTACTTGTAAGTGTTCTGTCTGTAAATTATGTTTTTTTGTCTTACCCAGCTTCTATAACTTGTCCCGCCTGCAAGTATTGTGTGTAGTGTATTTTGTTTACTTGTGTGTTACGTTATATTGTGAGTGTATGTTTTGTGATGGTGTTGTCTGAAATCAAAAAAAAAAAACACAAAAAAACCCCAAAAAAAACCAGATGTATCTATTGCCATCCATGTCCACGCAGGCATCGATGTTTATTCCTGTCGACTCAGCAGATATCATACTTTCAGTTGTCAGTGGTTGCGGTGCAGTAATTACCACTCAGCAACACTCCCGCTCTGGAACAACAAACTCCTTCTACCGCACAAGACTGCACTGTCCTCTTCAGAGCAACTGATGTTAACATTTGTAAAGTGGATCTTTCAAAGGGAGGAAATTATAGCATTTAAAACAACAAACATGTAACATACTAAGTCATCCTCTTGTTACATGGAAGGCAGTTAACCCTTTAATGTTCGCACAAATACACTGCTTTCTGAGATGTAGGAGCACTAATAACACACATAATATGATTGGTAACACTTTAGACCACACTTTTAACCACAACCCCAACCCTAACCCACATGGGAAAGTGTCCGTTAGTAGTTAGCTAGCTGTTTAATAAGTATGTCATATAAATGTAGAATAAGTGCTTAATAAATACAAATTAAGAGTTAATTAACCATAGATTCCACTCTAATAAGCACTTAATTAGCTGTATATTTTATCCTTTCTTTTTTTTGCGCATGTATTAGCCGGCACTAGCTTGGTTCCGATGTCCACTCCGGCTAAACTAGGCTGGTCCAAATAGAAAAAAATCAATGGATATTTTTGTTTTTGGGTACAGCACCACCCGGAAACAGAAATATCCAATGCAAGCCTTTCAGCGCACACTCTCATGGACATTTTTGAGCAGAGACTCGCCCACCACTGCAACATACTCACAATTACTCCACTCAATCACTACAAAGAGGCTGTTTGCAAAGGCATCTCGTGTTAGCGGCAGGAAGAAGTTAGCCAAAGCTTTCACCTCGAGTTGCTCTCAGTAGATGCTATTAGTGAAAGTGATACGGCAATATTGTGGTGGGAAGTTGCAAAGAATGGGACTCAGGGGAGAGCAGAGTACGGCACGAGAAAAGTCACGTCACTTTCCATTAACGAGTGAGAAGAGGTGAACAAAGGGCCAATCAGGACGGAGAATTGGTATGATGAATCGCCATCAAAAACAAAAAAGCAATTTCCACAGTCGCAATGAAGAGTCTTTTCATGAGCACTAACCTTTTGGGCATCATTGAGCAAGACGGTTTATTTATATACTATCTGTGATCTTGCCTACTAAGTAAGTAACCAGTATAAAGTGAACTGCTGTGACTCGGATTCTACAGGAGGAAGGGAGGCTTAATAATTTTAGACCACAAATGTTTAGTATGAAATGTTATCAAAAGTCGGCATTTATTTCTGAAAGACAAGTCTATCTTTGAAAAAATTTTTTACCCCTATGTAATGTTTATCAGTCCTTTTAGATTAACCAAAAATTAAAGTACAGAGCACTGAAAAAATAGTTTCCATCTACCCGGGTAGTTTGATTTTACTGTTGTTGAATGTGCACAAAATCTTAGCTATTCAGCTGTTTTCGATGAAGGCCAATGTTGGATTTAACAAAGATGGTAGTGCGTCGTCCTTCTCTGCATCCAGAGAAAAGACGTTGCAAAATCTGTGACAAGCACCAAACAGTCCTCAGGTCTTAAAAAAACCAACCTGTATAAGCAGGATAACATTGATAAAATTGTATATAAATGAGTTTTATCTAATCTTCAACAACAACTAATCACATACTGTAGCTTGTAGGACTGTACACAGTGCGCAGCATTCAAATGTAACATTAAAGTAGTACTAGAATTTAATATGCTGCTATCCAGAATATATAACTACAATATGTGTTTATAATATTTCGGGTGTTCATTTTGACATGTTCAGATGAATTATGTTAAAAAAACGGCTTTAAATTCGCACCTTTTCACAAACGCTAGGGGGAGCCAAAATGGCGGCGATGACGTAGGAGAAGGACCTCTCACAGCAGCAGCAGCAGTCTGGGCTGAAGCTGTAGGAGGTTTCACTGTCATCTGAACAAGGTATAAACATATTTTCATCCGTTTTGTATATAATAGTGTGCAACTCTTTTAACCTTTTAGCCTTATTTGTGAGATTCAAGCTAATTAGTGTTTGGGCAAGTTAGCTAACTCTACTTGATATCATAAAACATGCTAACAAGGCTAATATTCGTTTTTACATTATGTCAGTCTCACTTTGGTTGCGAATAACGAATATTAGCCTTGTTAGCTAACTCTACTTGATATCATAAAACATGCTAACTTGCCCAACACTAATTTGCTTGAATCTCACAAATAAGGCTAAAAGGTTAAAAGAGTTGCATACTGTTATATACAAAACTGATGAAAATATGTTTATACCTTGTTCAGATGACAGTGAAACCTCCTACAGCTTCAGCCCAGACTGCTGCTGCTGCTGTGAGAGGTCATTCTCCTACGTCATCGCCGCCATTTTGGCGAAAGTGAAAAAGTGAAAAAGTGAGACTTCAAAGCCGTTTTTTTTTAACATAATTCATCTGAACATGTCAAAATGAACACCCGAAATATTATAAACACTTATTATACGGCTCCTCACAGCAGCAGTAGAACGCTCCATTGATTTGAATGTAATTTCAAAACGTTCTACCGGTCATTATTTTCTATAACGGACCTCTCAAAACAATAATGACCGCTGCCCTTTGGCAACGCACTTTCTGCTTGTCTTTCAAATGCATGGATAACTCCGCAAGTAGTTCCGGCCACTCCGGAGCTTGCCACGCTCAATCAACACACTTAAATGTTAATCGGAGAATACTTATACATTCTTCACACACGTGCACAGAGATTTTCAGAATTTTCTGGTCTTGTCTTTATGACAAAAATACTATTTCTCTGCGTCAAAAAGCGATCGTGAAAAACCCGGAAGTAGTTCTGGCCGCTCAATAAACGCAAATGCCAATCAATCAACGCAATGAAATGTTTATCGGAGAGTGAATTATACATATCCAGTCTTAATACAAGTGCACGGAAGTTTTCAGAATTTTCCGTTTACGTTTTCATGACAAAAACACTGATGTAATGCGAGAAAAGGCGATCCCGAAAAACCCGGTAGTGGATACCGGCACATTTTAAGATACCGGCACATTTTCGGACACATTTGCAGAGGATCGAATTATGGATTTAGGTTAGGTTTATGTTTGGGTCACTCACTGCTGATGTTCAGAATTCTTTGTTCAGTTTTCATGCAGTTCCAGAGAGTTCTAGTTTGGAAGTTGCCAGCCTAACTGTTGCCCGCGGTTGCCGAGCAACGGGAAAACTTTTTGGGACTACTTTATTTGTTGTCATTAAATAAACTTTTGGCATTCCTAAAAGTGATCTGAAGTTTATTTTGTGTGTTAAGTTGGTACAAAGCAGTATAATAAGCGGGATAATGTATAGCCTACAGGTCATTATCGGAAAATAAGTACCGACAGGGCGAAGCGGACCCCGACGCGCAGCGGAGGGGTCCGCTTCCGCCCTGAAGGTACTTATCCCTTACATATTGTAGTTATATATTCTGGATAGCAGCATATTAAATTCTAGTACTACTTTAACATTGTACATTGTAATGTAAAACTCTTCTTATAATCATGTTTCTGTAAATATTTCTCATCTGTATTTAGTTTCACATTTCCTCCCGATTGGTTTTTGAAGAAATAATCACATTATCATGTCAAAAGAACATCCAGTGTCGTGAACTAGTTTAGCATAGACTAGCTTAGCATAGCAACAGACTCACCGGAGATCCAGAACACACAAAACTCGAAAGAATTCTTGTCTCCAGTACCTCTTGCTGTTATTATCAACTTTAAGAACCAAAAACAAGTTGTCAATAACACATTTCAATAATATTTTAAGCACTTTTGTACATCGTTTTTCTTACATATGATGTCCAAGATGGCGGAGCATTCACAGTAAAAACCATAGCGCCCTCTAAAGGACGGATGCGGAAAGGCTGCGTTTAGCGAGTAACAGTATCACAAAATAACACGTAATATTTGGTGGGTTACATAAGTAAGCAAGTAATCTTTATCTATATAGCGCCTTTTACAGACCAGAGTCACAAAGCGCTTTAAAATTGTAGTGGACATTTGTCTCTCACCCCACACAGAGAGATGGGAGCGGGGTCGTTGAGGAGACACATGCCAGACCCATCGTCAAGATTCAAGAATTTATTTTCCATTTGCAGTAAAACCACATTGGAAAAACTGTGCAACTGTGCGCTCCTCCAGTGTGCATCAAGGTCAAGGTCAAGTTTATTTATATAGCACATTTTAAAAACAGACAGGACTGTCACAAAGTGCTTACCAGACATTGTAAAAATACAACACACAAATAACATTCAGCATCAAAATAAAATGCAGGACACTATCATAAATGTTTCAACATTGCTTGTGTTAAAAAGCCAAAGCAAAGAAATGTGTCTTTAGCTGCGATTTAAAACTCTCCACAGAGGAGGCAGCTTTGATAGAATAAGGGAGAGCGTTCCAGAGTTTAGGCCCTGCCACAGCAAAGGCTCTCCTCTGGTTTTTAATCTCGACCTGGGACAGTGCAGAAGAAGCTGGTCAGAGGACCTCAGTGCTCATCAGATATGTATTGTGCATTTTTTTTGTGGTGGGGAAAACCGGAGCACCTGGAGCAAACCTACACAGACACAAAGGGGGTTCATGAAAAGTTCACAAATTCCTGGGTTCGAGTCCAGGACCTTCTTGCTGTGAGGCACAAGCGCTAACCACTGGACCAGTTTTTACATTTATCCCAGTGTGGCCCACAGAGCATGTGATGTCCCCTCTAACAAAACCTAATTAACTAAGTTACATTAAATTAATAAATTGTTACATTCGCTAATTTCTATTTCAAGCTAAATATTAACGCTATACTTTATATCCGTCTCAAAACTCATATCAGATTTTATATATTTTTTATTGCCAACAAGAATTAACTAGGACATTGCTTTGGCTTTTGGTGCAAACAACTTAAGAGGTCAAAATAGAATGAGACGTAAGTAAAAAATCTACAAGTGCAATAAGTACACACAATAGACATGTATATATATATATTCCATCACATAACCAATTCTCAGCCCAAAACATGTAATAATCTCCAGTCGATCGCTCCTAAATATAGTCTGCACGCACAAAGAGGAACTTCAGACTTAATCTTCCAAAATACTGGTTGTTATGTCACGTATCCCACACACTTCGATGTGCCTTCCCTCTCAAACAAGTGGGTGCTGTATGCCAACAATCCCTGAGCCACTGCTAAATCCCGTCTGCTCCATTTGCTCCGGGGAAAAAGTGCGGACAAAGTTGTAATTAACCGCGGTGGTCTTTGACGAAGCCCGACGGTAGAAAGACACCATTGTTTGCGGTCGACAAAAGAGTTTGAATGAGGCTTTTGAGTGGGACAGATAGAGACGAGGAGGTGCAAGTGGGGGGCAGTGAGTGGATCAGATCTGCGGCTGAGGCCTGGGAGGTAACCGGCCCTTTAAACGACCAAGTTAAGTTCACCAAGATAAGAAGTGAGCTAGTAAGTCAAAGTAAATTAGAGTAAACTGCTGACGTGTTGCATTTTTCAAAGTTAAACATGTTCCTTTTATGATATTGAATATTTTAAATTAATTTGTAATTAAATCAAAAGCTAAATTTTGGTGACCGCAACCGGCAAATCTCAAAAGGCAGTTGTCGACAAGTCCTCTCTATGAAAACAGGGTATCCCTTGAAATCTTGGTCATAATAGGTTGGTTTTTTTTGGGGGGGGGGGGGTTCTGATCCAACCAATACCAATATTAATTCCAAATAAAGATCAATATTCATCATCTTTTATGTTTTCATTAAGACACCTTTAATATGGTATGGTTTGTTATGGTTGTTTGGTGTCAAGCTGGAGTTCAAAACAAGCCTTGTTATTATTTTGTGTATATATTAGATATCAAAATCCCAAATTATTTTCCTTGTACACATTACATCAGGTCTGTAAAAAGGGTCTCCTCAAGCACAGGGATAATATGTGTAAACAGTCTCAAGTTTGGATTATACTAAACTCTCAGTGGAGACATGTCAAACTAATGCTGTCTGTGTGAGCTGCTTTAGAGCCTCCTCTCTGTGTCTGAGCTGCGGTGTTGTTATCGTGGCACTGTTGACTACTCTTTGGCAGTGGATCTGGAAGTGTGCGGCGTCCAAAGAGTTTCTGAGTGCAGGGGACACGGGTCGGTCTTTTCACCAAATCCCATTGTTCCCACAAAGTTCAGAATGGTCGATGCCGTTATCAATCTCCAATCAAGACATCCCTGGGGTCAAAAAATCTAAAAAAATCCCATATGCATGAAAGAAAATCACTTCTCACAAATAGTTGTGTTTTGGATATCACACTTTCCATTTTTACAATGATATTTCTTGCTGCTCGACTGTTAACATTATTTTTAAGTTTGAAGAATGGCTGTAGCTGTGGCCGTCGCCAACAAAAAAACAATTTTTTTTGTGAATTTGATGTTATCAAGAAAAGCATTGAGCTCCACCAGTGCTTTGAAAGTAAGGCTCCAGTCCTTTCTGATTCTCAGACACACAGATGCCAATCAGAGATAAGGGACACGCCCACTGAGCACGTGCACAGGTGAATGCTCTTCCTCTTCAAATAACAACATTGTTTGTTTTTTAAACCTGGGAAAGGAACGTTTTTAAAAATATTTTCCTTGTGAATGAATTGGCGGAAAGAGTCGAATTCAAGCCATTTAATTTAAAATTCTGTAAAGGAATTCTTCTTAAAATACAAACATATTTAACAATAATTGATATTAAATTAATCTCCTCACAGGAATGACTCATTCTCTTCTAAAGCTGGTGTCTCTATTATGTTTCTTATCTTATCGTGCGACTGTCAGCCAGACTAAACAACGGCAAAGAAGACTTGTGTCGAACAGATCCAATCTGACTAAACTTACTTTCAAGTTCAAAATAAGTTGCACCTTGTGATGTCATTAGGTGGTTATCATGGATCAGGAGTAAATGTGTATTTTATTATAATGAATGTACTTTATACATATAGAAGTTCTGCTAAACCTTTGTGCTCATGAAGTCACAAATTATAAGTTTAAATTAGTTTTGGGCTTAAATGTTTATTTTGCAAAGCCATCAGTGTGGCATCTTTAATCTTTATTCTTCCACAATCTGACACAAACTCGGAGACCACTGATCCAGCCCCAAAGTTTAATATCTTATTGCAGCTTTATATCCCATTTCTCTGAGTGAGAATTCAGAACTTCAGAGTTTCAGAGATTGCATGAATGTGGCATCAGTTTGAGTAACATTTAATTGTTCATTTCCAAAGAGAGAAATTTTTCTTGGAACAGAGACGTCAGCAGCATCACATATGCAAACAAAAAAATTTAGGATTAAAATAATTGGCATAGTGGTTTGTTACTGTATAAATTATCGCTGCGGGCTGTAATGAAATGTGTTTAGGATGTGACACTTAGACCCCGGCAGAACACTACATTTAGATTATGAGATTAAATCCCCCCAGGCCTAGACCCTGGTGGTGGAAGCTGAGAGGGGTTGAAGAGCTGATCTGGCGGTGAGGGGAGGAGGAAGGTTGCTGCACGAACGAAAACGTAATTTGAAAGGGATCAGTGACATAAGGAAGGGTGTATTTGTGAACATAAAGAAGTTCATACACAGAATTTTATTTTTAGTTACACAATTGTTTTCTGATGAATCAGGTTGGTGTCTTTGCAATGGTATTTTACTAGAAAACAAATAAATGCACATGGCCTTTGATGTGACCATATTTCCGCTGACATTGTGTAAAGGGGAGGAGCTCAGAGTATTACGGCAGGACTGAAAAAGGAAGTGAACTAACATTTCTTTTATTGTATCAATTTAGATCAAGATTTAGTTTTCATTCTTATTTAACATAGTAATGTAAAAAAAAAAAACAGTATAGAAAGTGTTGTCTCACTTCTCCTTCAAGCTAACTCCTACACTTATTATTGCGCCTTTTGTTTCAGTTCAGTTTGCCCTTCACAATGGGACAAAGGCAAACCACAAAACATAAATCTTTCAACCCCTAAGAATCCATTCACAAACATCTGCTGGACTATGGCAACGATTTACGAGCAAAACTGAGACGCTAATTTGTAAATAACAGTAAAAAAAAGAGGGCGGGACATGAATGTGGGCAACAATTCAGAGTGCAGCGCTGGTTGGTACCACAGGTTGTTCCTTTGAGGGGGCAGTTGCCATGGCGAGGGTTGCTGTGGTGAAGGGGGGCACCAAGAGGGCCCTTCACAACAACACACCACAGAGATGAGGCTGGAACAAAGCAGGAGACCGAGATAACTGCTGAACACACTGACGTTCAAATACAATACTTTACATTTTCACTTTTCAACTCACTCACTAAATAGTCTAAGATTCTAGAGCTAGCAAAGAGTTTTGTGAACAAATGGATGCAGTCTCCACTTCATGGAATCATCACAATACATGATTTGCCTCTACACAAATGTGACCAAATTGTGACCAGCTCAGGTCCTGGATCTAGAGCCCGTCTGTCCGTGTGGAGCGGATCCCTCTCTCAATGTGGATCTCCCCGAGGTTTCTCACTTTTCTGCCACTGTGTTTTTAGAGATTTTGTCTGTGTTTGACTGTGGTGATGATCCAGGACACTTAAACATTCTTCAACATTCATGGACATTGGACTCTCCACATGGACCAATACCATGTGTTCTATAATTTTTTGTTTGAACTGTTGGATTCTCTGATCTGTGTTGGTGATTACAACGGTTTTGTTAAGTCCTGTTAAGTACTGATGTGATTTAGGGATATACAAGAATAAATGGAATTGAATTGAATTATCTTTATTGCAGTAACTTGTTGCATTGATGAAAACAGCCAAATAATTGTATCCGTTCTAAAATATTCAAAGTCATGTAAAATACAGTTGATTCAAAACGTAAAAAAAACTTTTATTCCACTTTTATACTTCTGGCCCCAACAAGCTCTTATGTTTTTAAATTTGGCCCTTGACCAAAATAAGTTTGACACCCCTGTTCTATAACATTTTCTCCTCCCACTTTTTAAATTTTCTCGCCAAAATTTGGAATCCACAAAAACTCATTCATGTTTTCATAACTTTAAACATAATCTGTAATATGTCCCTAACGCTACACAAATATTGGTTTATGCCTGGAGAACAGGCAGCCTTGTAAAATATATCTGGAGACAATCCAATCCCAAGAGTAGAACACAGCAGCATTTACCATCCCATAATAACACCATGTCATCTTCACACGTGCACTGGCCATCTGCACCGCCTCACTCCACGCTCACACAGAGCTGCTTTCTGACCGCTGCTGGACAGATGCACAGAGCCCACAGAGGAATGAAAAGTCTTAGAAGTCGGTGAAATGGGATCCAAGATGGCGGCCAGTTTAACGACACCGTCAGTTTAAGAGTTTGAGCCTAAAGCTGGAGGCAACGGGATATCCAGTTGTTTACATCCAAGTTTTCTCGTTCCCACGATTGGCAAAGAAGGAATTTGATAATTAGCGAAAGATAATTATCTATGGTGAATAGCAAAAACCATTTTTTGGTAATGTATTAGTTGGATGATTATTCTCGCTGAATGGATTAGTTCTGGCATGCACAAACTCAGGCCTGAGGGCCAAACGCGGCCCGTCACGTCCTGTTATGTGGCCCTCTGCCTGGCTAACCCAAATTACCTTTGAGATTACAAATGATAATATTAATAATAATAATATATAGTGTTTAGATAGTGCTTTTTGGGCACTCAAAGATCTTCAAAGTGATAAACTACTACTGTAGCCAGTGTAGCTGTGGTTATGTCGTACCTCCTTTTGCATCTCCAAATGGACCAATTCCATTCAAAAAAATAGTTCAACAATCCACGTTGTCAGCCCCTGAACAAGTACTGGAGAAGTAAAGTGGCCCTCTTACTAAAAAGATTAGTTGTTTCGATCCCTAAACTCAATGAATATAGGATTTTTATTCTACATTTGACCAAAACAAAGCTCCAGTGATGCCCCTGGAGAACATCTTCACAGAGAGACTTATGTTACACATTGGTTTAGTTGATTCAAAATACTTTGTAAAGCCATTTTCCTTGGCAGTTATTTGAGAGGACTTAACAAAACCATTGAATTTGCCAACACAGATCAGAGAATCAAACAGTTCAAACATAAGACATTCAAAGACACAAAACAAATAGAGCCATTGGTCCATAAATAGTCCTGATCATCACCACTGTCCTTAAAGTGGTTCTCACCCCCGCTCCTCGGAGCTTACTGTATGTTACTCACATTTCCTGTTCAAATCTTCCTCTAAATGGGCGTAGCCTGGAGGACTAAAGGGGGCGTGAACGAGACTGGGCCGTTTACATTGCTCTGGGCGGGGGGCTGCTGACGTCAGGTCCAACTTGCAGACGTCAGGTCCAACTTCTGTGCCAGTGTTGGCGCCAGATTCAAAATTCAAATGTAGTAATACAGGTCGCCAGCAGATGGCGCCTCACAGACGGTTTTAGGCAGAAAGTCTAACTTTCAACTAATTAGCACCAAAGTGACAAGATTATGACCAGGATATGTAGACAACACTATTGGACACTCATTTATACTGTTTATCAGCAAAAAAAAGTGGATTTGAGTTGTCCTTTAAGCTTATAAACTCTAGGTCCAGGGATAAAACAATAGTTATTGTATCGGTATTCGCTATCGGCAAGTACTCAAAATAAGATACTAATACTCGAACCATTTTTGAAAAAAGTGGTATCGGTGCATCCCTAAAATAAAGACTTACTCACTAAAAACCTTTCAACCTTAACCCTCACACTGCTGATCTAACACTACCCATTACAGTTGATTTGACCAATTCCTACCGGTTCAAAGTATGTGAACACAAAACCAGCTGCGGCCCCCAGTCGGCTTCGTGCGGCCCCCTTCCCTCCCATAACACTGGATGCAGAATCTGTCACCAGTCCAGTTGCAGAGTGCATTCTTCAGCTGGTGTCGGGTCTTCAGACTGATGTGTGTCATAACCTCAGGCCAGCAGCAGCGTAAACTTCCTGTGCATCAGAAGGGCTTCTGGAGGAATGTGGGCCGCGGGGAACGCATCCAGAGACGGACCATAAAGAACCATGTGTGAGTCCAACTGTGGGGGACCAGCGGAGTGGGAAGTAGGCTGAGATGAAAACGCAAAATGAGGAATATATATATACAGAAAGATAGCAGAAACGTCAACCGCTGTTGACAAGGTTTTGTGATTGTTGTGATTCATCTTATTCCTTCAGAAATGTGTTCCAATCCAATCCAGTCCACTTTATTTATTCAGCACATTTTAAAAAACAAGTTTCCAAAGTACTGCACAGAGATAACGATTAACACAGGTTTTCCAGCTTTTTATATCAGTGAAAGATTATGCACAAATAAAAAACATTAAAAATCTAATAAAAACAATAAAATACCAGTTATCCAATTTAAAGTAAAAATCATGTGTAAAAGTCAAATCGATTATGTTTTGTGTTGAAATTTCACCAACGCAGGATATCCAACAGCAGGATTCCAGTAAAGCAAATATTGTATTTGTTTCATTTCACTAAAAGAAAATAAACAGCATCATTTAAAGGGATCATAAGTCATATTTTAGTATCAAATATAATATAATTCTGAACATGTACAAAGGTTTTCTGGACAAAAGTTAAACATATAATGAACGTTATCATGTTTATGCTGGACCATGACTGTCGCCCCCTGCAGGACACTCTCTCTGCTCTGGAGAGCAGCTTCAGTGACAGAATTATTCACCCTCGCTGTGTGAAGGAGAAGTTCTGAGGTCTTTCCTTCCTGCTGCTGTCAGACTGTACAATAAGAACTGCTGAGCCTGTAAATTTCCTTCATCTGGTAATCTGTAAATAAGTAAATTCTTAAATTATGTGCAATACTGTGCAATACTGCAACTTCAGAATATCAACTGAACAATGTCACTTTACTTTTATCTACTTATCCTGCACTATATGTACAGTATATAATTCCGCACTACTACATATATATATATTTTTTTGGACTGGTATTGAAGTATTTTCAGC
This sequence comes from Knipowitschia caucasica, assembly GCA_964034765.1. Taxonomy (NCBI): domain Eukaryota; kingdom Metazoa; phylum Chordata; class Actinopteri; order Gobiiformes; family Gobiidae; genus Knipowitschia; species Knipowitschia caucasica. Next base: position 5,102,476 of record OZ035844.1, on the reverse strand, counting down.
ATCTACAGCTAGTTATGTTAGCTAAGAAACATAGCTACTTCTTATCTTGTATATTGTGTGTGCTCCCTGTGTGCTCTTACTACTGTCCTGTCTGTGCACTGCAACATTGAAATTTCCCCACTGTGGGACAAATAAAGGAACTCTTATCTTATCTTAATTTCCAAGCAGATTATCCGATCAGAAAGCAGAACAAGTCTCTCATTTGGGTTGCCAGTTTGTTAGGTTTCCATGCAGCTGCTTAACCCCAGCAGATGGATTACATCAGCAATTAGTATGAGGGTGTGTTATTATCAGTTATCGGATCAATAAGTCAGTATAGTAATCGTTTTGACAGAACCACTAGCAACCATTAACAACATTTCAAGTCCGTCGTCACAATTATCAACTTGGAAAAGGCTGCAATTAGACTTTTAAAACTGAAGAAAGTAACGTTTGTTCCGTGGTTGGTTGTTCTGATTACAGCGAGGTCAGTGGGACATCGGCTCTGTCTGCCAGCTCTGCTCAGACACCTGCAGAGCCAAGAGTTTAAGCCTGGAGAGCCTCGGCGGGGGGTCAGGAAGTCTCTGACCGTCCACCTACACTCAAAGTCTAACCACAAGTTTGACCCACACTGAGAAGTTATTTAATGGGAAATGTGTTTGAGACGAGATACTACTTTATTTTCCCGCACAGGATTAATGTGACTTGGGACAGGAGTGCACATACTTTACACAGACACCACAATAGACATTAAATAGACCAAAATAGACTAAGATAGGCCAACATAGACCAAAATAGACACAGGTAGGGGCACCATCAGAGACGTCCAGGACCAGAGACCAAAACAGTTATAATTACTTCATACTTGCCCAACAGTAAAAATATAAAGTGCGGTATTTTATTGCACTCAGCCTAAAGTGCAGTTATTATTATTGCACTTCGGTAAAAGCGCTGGGTTGTTTTTGTCATGAATTAAAACAGAAAGCAAAATCTGTATGTGTGGTTATGTTCAGACTGAGCTGGGCGTTACAACAGTACCCAGAAATTAGTTATTTTCAATTTCATGTTTTTTTCGCAATTTTTATGTTGGTGACGACGCTAAGGGGAGTTTCTGTGTTTTGCCTTGGTATAAAACCATGTGAACGCTGAAAAGCTCATGACACTTTTACGGTGTTCCCAACAATAAAAACCTGCTACTGAGACACCATCCCAGACCTCCGCAACTTTTGTCATTTTCTGCAGTTGGCGGAAGACGTCAGAACTAAATCTAAAATTAGAGTCACAACTTTTGTAAGCAAACAAGGACTGAAGCAGGATTTGAAGACGTCCAAATCGACTCTAAATAATGGGTCAAATAATTTACTCACCTCTGTTTATCTATCTGGTTTTGAGTGCTCTTTCTAATCATACAGTTCTGTCGATAAACTGTACCTACTGTGGCAGAAAAAAGTAAAAAGTTAAAAATCTTAAACTGGGCCAAATGTTACAAGAATGGTGCCATCTTTACATCTTTACTGATCCACATGGTCTGAACCAAATGGATCAGGTGAAAATCCACTGGAGCAATGCTAACTTTTTGAAAAATGCGAATTAACCATTTAGCATTATACTTTGGACAAGAGCAGAGAAAATGGTCCGGACTAAGCCGCTACTCCACCTTTTGACCTGTCCTGCTCCACCCTGAGTCTACTCCACCTCTGCTGCTGTGACTCGTCCTGCTCCACCCAGAGGCTACTCCACCTCTGCTGCTGTGACTCGTCCTGCTCCACCCAGAGGCTACTCCACCTCTGCTGCTGTGACTCGTCCTGCTCCACCCAGAGGCTTCTCCACCTCTACTGCAGTGACCCATCCTGCTCCACCCAGAGGCTTCTCCACCTCTACTGCAGTGACCCATCCTGCTCCACCCAGAGGCTTCTCCACCTCTACTGCAGTGACCCGTCCTGCTCCACCCAGAGGCTTCTCCACCTCTACTGCAGTGACCCGTCCTGCTCCACCCAGAGGCTACTCCACCTCTACTGCAGTGACCCGTCCTGCTCCACCCAGAGGCTACTCCACCTCTACTGCAGTGACCCGTCCTGCTCCACCCAGAGGCTACTCCACCTCTACTGCAGTGACCCGTCCTGCTCCACCCAGAGTCTACTCCACCTGTACTGCAGTGACCCGTCCTGCTCCACCCAGAGGCTTCTCCATCTCTGCCTCTGTGACCTGAAGGGCTGTTGCTAATTATCACTATTGTTATCTTTTTAGAATGATCAATTTTATTTTTGCTGCTACTGGACACCTGAATTTCTCCTACGGGGATCAATAAAGTATCTATCTATCTATCCATCCATCCATCTTTAAAAATATGGTGTGTTTTTAATGAGTTACTTGTACTTTGGTCAATCCTGGAGGACAAGAAGAGAAAGTTGCTTGCTTGTTTAGATATAACATGTGTATATGTCCAATCGCTCAATAAAACTAAACTAGAATATACAGTACTTAATTACGCTTAAGTTTCACTATAGAGTGATTGGTCCTTTATCTTGTGCTATGTGCTCCTCATACTGTTCTGTAACTGCTGATGCAACACTGAAATTTCCCCACGGTCAAATAAAGGATCTGTCAATACATTGTGAACTATTACAGATTTTGTGACGTTACAGCCACACAATAAAAGTATTTCATTTTTAACGTTTTAACTGAAAGAGCACTAAAAAGTAACAGACAACGGTGAATTGAAAGACAAAAATTAGATGTTTGGTTTTTGTATTCATCAGATTTGTCTTTTCTTAATTCAAACGGACACAAAATCCAGTAAGTAACAGGTCAAAACTTTAGTGAATGAAGCTGAAATCCAAAGTAATGCTTGAAACTAGCACTGCAATAACAGTTAATAAATCTCTATCTATTGATTTAACTTAAAATCCGATGCTCAAGATCAATCATAGAGCCCGGGGTTATACATGTGTGCCAAAATGTCTGCGCATATCACAGAATAACAAAAACGACTGTGACTTTTTGACTGTAAGTCAGAGATTGACCGAGGTAAACGAGAAGAGAAAACAAAATAACGCTCTTAAAAGTCCAGAATACAAGCCCTTTAAGCAGACTTTTGACTGTAGCTGCAGTCGTGGTATTAAGGTCAGTGGTAATCAGCAGATCTGGCCGGACGCATCAAGCAGGAGGTGACCGCTAATTGAGAATGGCAATTTTGGCACAACACAATATGGCGGCTTTGATTTCACAAGAAGGTATATAACCACAGACGACAAATTGGACCCTCCACCAGATCCACAGGAGCGGGTATATTATTTGGCTTTACACTTGTGGCTTTGATTGAGATGGATAGAGGTCAACTTTTCTCGTATGGCCAGGGGAAAACCGGCTGTGCCCAAGGTTCCTCAAAATAGAATAATACGAATTAGTGAAATGAAATACATATACATAGGGATGCACCAATACCGATACTTGGGTATTGGTGCATCCCTACATATACACATATAAAACCTGAATGCATTAAATGGATGTTATTAGCTCAAAGGCAACAAATCCAGGCAATTATACAAAAATGACTGTGGGTAAAATACTGCAGTGTCTCAAACAGTACCCAGCCCAACACCATTTTGTCCATCCACCAAACCTCAAACACCTTAGTATAATCCTCTTCATTTGCACCTTTATGCAAAATAAACTATTGTTATATGTAGAAAAGTGTATCCAATGCAATTAGCCAATGTGTAATAAATGCCTTGATTACGTGTCATTTATAGGGAGTCACACAGACAATGCAAATTCAGATAAATCAATATAAAAGCTGCAGTTTACGATCTTGCGCGCGAATCAATGCCGTAATGGTTTTTATTATTGCTGCTATAGAAATGCAAGTCACGCCGCTTGCCTCTGGGAGCATGAGGGTGGCAGACAGACGCGGCAAGACGGGCACTCCCATCTCCAAAATATATAAATAAATAAATACATGCATAAGATTCCGCTTGTTCAGATAAAAATACGCAACAAAAAAAACATTCTTTTAAATAATGTGTGATATGCCTTTTGCCAAATAGCAGGTGGGGTGCAGGTTGGGAAGCAGCATCCATCCTCCAGGCGTGGACCAGAACAAAAGCCGCGCCGGGAAAAATCACTCCAAATTACGCACCGTTTTACGCACGCGTTTTCAACATCATATTTAACGTATTTACAAGCAACAAAGAATCGACATAGCGTCAAATATAGCGGCACTGACAGGTCTGTGGGATTAGCAGGTAATGAGACTCCATTGATAAAGTTCCACACGCGTAAAGACAACGGATGAGATTTTGGAACGGGGTTGTGTGTGAGAGCAGACCTTACCTGGTGGTGAGGTCCAGCCGGAGCAGAAGGGATAGTCCGGTTACGCGTGCGTGTATGTGTGTGCGTGTACGTGTGTGTGAGGGTGTGAAGGAGCGAACTGGAGACAGGAGAGGGCGACGGCTCAACGGGGATGGGGAGAAAGAGCCCGCCTCTACAGTACCGTAAAAGATGATGTAAAGGCGCACGGGGATTCCGGAAAACGCAATGAGATGAATTGCAATCAAATATCCAGAAAGAAATGTGTTAAATAAAATACGAGAAAATATTTTACAATGAAAAATACGTACACACAATGAATTTATCAATAACTACGAGTTAAAATAGACAGAAACGTATACTTGTCTTTTGTTACTAGAGTTAAATATTTTGTTTTATTTCCCATTAGTATAGCTTTTATTCACTTAACTGTTCTATAACTTGTGATGCAACACTGAAATTTCCCCACTGTGGGACGAATAAAGGATCTCTTCATCTTAATTCAAATAAAATAAATTACATTGAAATATTTTAAAAGAAAAAAAACATCCAAATTGCCAACATTACATTCAATTATAAATGAGAAAAAAATAGCAATATATGGACTGGTTTTATTCTATTAGATGCAATATTGACTTATTGAGCATGTTTGATTATTGATCTCTCAAACTAAACCTAGATTTACAGCTGGAATTTCAGGATCTGTTTTCAAACACAAATTGTGAAAATATGTCATGAATGAAACCGGGTGCTAAACTTCTCACTATAACCGCAAACACAGCAGTAACAACCATGGAAAATACTTTTGAAATATAACCCATTTGGAAGTTGCACCCAGCTTCACTTAGTCTTAATTTGAAAATACTGAAATAGTATCTTAAGTTCTATTCCACCCAGCTGATCAAATTGCTGCAATATTAATCCATGATCAGTTAGAAATAATTATCAAATAAAGAAGCCAGTCACTGTATATTGTTGAAAAGAGAAGTGTCAGACAATGTGTTGTTTTGATCCAGATAAAGGCTGTAGACCTGGTCCAGACCCGGTGCAGACCTGGGCCGTGTGCTCTCTGCAGTAACAGTGCTGTGCTGTGGGGTGTGGCTGTTGCTAAGGAGAATATGAGGCTCAGAGGAGTGAAGGAGAGAGAAAGAGCGAGACATTTATAGGAGACTTTTAATTCTTCCGAACACATCAAAAAACGTCTTTAAAAACGGAAGTGAAGATGGATAAAATATATATATATCTTCACAGATTTAGGTAATCAAAGAAAATAATGACATGTCCTCTGAGTGCAAACCTCCATCTTTAGTCCACTGCAAAAAGACTAAAAAAAAAAAAAAAAGGTGAGTTTAAGCAATTATTATGTTATTCTATAAATTAAAAACTTAAAACAATCTAATATATAAGGAATGAAAACCATTCAAAAGCCCGTTGTATATGATCTACGACGCTGCTGCCCTCTACTGGTTAAAACACCACACTACAACCTGATTAGTATAACTTTATTACAAAAATAAAATCTACCTCGTTAATAAACCCTTTCTCATGCTGTTGATAAATTAACAGTACATTTACAGTGAGATATTATTTAGCAGTGACGATGGTGCGAGCGATCAGCTCTTTCATGATCTCGTTGGTTCCTCCGTAGATTGGCTGCACTCTGGCGTCAACAAAAGCCCTGGACACAGAATAAAAAACGTTTTTACAGATGTGGGTGTTTTGGGTGCAACAGGCTTTGAACGGTCACTGACTTAGCGATGGGGTATTCCCACATGTAGCCCCAGCCTCCGTGGAGCTGGACACACTGAGTGGCCACGTTATTCTGGAGGTCAGAGGCCCTGCAGACACAAACAGGTTTCATTGAAGACACAATTAAGTTATGGGTAGTTTTGTAGGAGGGTGAAGGCTGTATTCATTATATATAATACCTTCCTTGTTTTTGTTTCAAATGGAGGAGTCAGATTATTTTCCCTTATAAACACCCAAGTTAAAAATAAAAAGGTTCACCAAATGTGGGTCATAGAAATAAAATTACCTTTTGAATGTACTATCCATGTTTCCGTTTCTACTGAATCCATCCAACTAACAGTAAATATTTACAGTTTGAGATAAGACCTCTACTTCAAACTCCATAAAGTTAACCAGAGGCAACAGTGGCTCAGTTGGTAGAGCATTGGCCTTTGAGCCTGAAGGCTGTGGGTTCAAGCCCACAAGACTTTCTCCACCGACTAACAGATGTCTCACCCACATTCGAATGAGTCTTGTGTGTGCCAATGGCTGGTGGTGGTCGGAAGCAGTTGCCACAGACTGGTTGCCTCTGTTCAGTCAGTGTGGCCCAGGGCAGCTGTGGCTACACCATTGTGTATGGAGTGAATGAATAATGACACATGAAGCGTCTTTGAGTGTCCAAAAAAAAAAAAAGCGCTTTAAGCCCCTGGAGGCAATGTGAGCATCAGGGCACCAAAACAGAATAGAAATAATGGACTTTTGAACACAACTTAAACAACAAACGTATGAGAGATCACATCCCGTCTCATCACAAGACAGAGCTAAATATGCTCACCAGTACTTGGCCATAGAAGCCGTAGCTGCATCCAGACGTCCCTCTGCGTGGAGCTGCACACAGCTGTCCACAAACGCTCGGCCCACACAGATGTCAGTCTTCAGCTCGGCCAGTTTGTGCTGCACCGTCTGGAACATGACCACATTGAGAAGATAAGATCAACTTTATCGATCCCGAAGGAAATCACAGTGGTGTCGGCTGCTCTCCTTCAGAGTCACATAATAAATAAGTTGCTAAAATGTTAAAAGTGACTTGGCTAGGTCAAAGAGTTTAATGGCACAAGGCACAAAGGACTTCCTCGGCTCCACAGCCATCCCAGTGACCTTCTCCAGCAGCAGACGAGCGTGAACAGTATTGAAGGCACAGAAGTCAAAGAAGAGAATTCTAACTGTGCACCGTCCATCATCCAAGTGTGAGAGGGTGCAGTGCAGAAGGCAGAAGGTCGCTGAAGAGGACCTGCGACTCTCAGCATCCCTCTGCAGTTCCCTTCTAACCTGGTGCTCTGTAATTGGATGGTGAGCTAAAGGGGAGGGGACATGCACAGATAAACAGGTGGACGGCCGGGGAGACGTTTTTCCCATTTGATGCCTTAAGCCTAGTGTATAGTTACGCTGCGCTTTCTGGGATTACAACATTCTCTTCAAAACTCCGTAAGGGGAACGCGCGAGTGTACCACCAACTGTGGCTGCGTAGGTCCAACGCAACCGCAACCAGTGCCGCACAAGTGTACACAGGCCTTAAGTGAGGGTGGGGGATGGCCATAGCTATTGGACTGTCCACAGGCAAAAACAGGTAGTGGGGTGTTAGGAATAGGGGCAATGGCTGGTACAGTGTTGAACCTATTGAAATAATGTTCAACTCACTTGCTCTCTGCACTTTCTCCAACCACTCTAGTCACTTTCTTGCCCCCTGAGACTGCACGTGAGCCGTAAAAGAAGGAGGCAGAGAACTAGTGAGTGAGGACTGTCCAGGACGAAAAATCCAAACTCCATAACTACATCACGGAGAAGGCCCAAACGGATGACACACTCAGTGAAGGTCTCAGGCAGTGGCGAGATGAGGAGGTGCTGGAGGAGAGCCCATCATGGGAGCACAAGCCCCTACACACGGGATGTACCACTGGAGCATAGCTGAAGTGGCTGATCTCAGGGCTCAGAAGAGCCTGAGAGGGCCTTGGGGGTAAAGGTGACAGTAGTGCCTGTGGTGATTGTTCACTCGGGGCAGTGACCCGAAAGCTGGAGGAGGTTACAGCAGATCCCTGGAACAACCGATGCTCTTTGAAATTCTTTTATACTGGTTTTATTACAGTTTAGCAACTTATTTATTATGTACCTGTTTAATTAGAGATCAGTGATTGTCTGGACAGGATTTGAAAAATTAGATATTTGTGCTCGACCAGTCCTTTTCAATCTGAGGAAAAGAGATTGAGACATTGTCCTACAATGTTACTACAAAAGAAACTGTTGCATTTTAGTTGCTAAATAAAAAAAATAAAATTGTTGCTTGGATTGCAACACATGTAAAAAGGGAAATGGATCACTGCCTCTTTCTCTACAGCATCCATGCATTGTACCTTTCAGAACCTCAGAACAGAAATTCAGCGATACATGAACGTGTGTGAAAGGTTGCAGACATGAGACCTGCAGATGAGCGATGGTTTTTCCGAAGGCTTTCCTCTGCATCACGTAGCTCCTGGTCTCCTCAAACATGAACTCTGCACTGGCCAAAGCCATCCCAGCGATCAGCAGCCGCTCCTGCCGACCACAACACTGCATCAGAATGGCCCTGATGGAGGCTCCTTCACATACACAGCATATGGGTCACTGAAGGCTGTGTGGGTTAGAAGTGAATGTCATGCCAGTGAGTTTATATTAGAAAAGATTATGAAACATTTGATATACAAATAAAAAAATGCCTTTTTTGGAGGTGATTTAAGATTTCAGTTTTTGTTGTAGTAGTTTGCAATTTGTAGGTAAGCAAGTATGTAATCTTTATTTATATAGCGCATCTGTATATCGGTCATTTGTCTCTCACTCCAGAGATGGGAGCAAGGTCGCCGTACAGAAGGTGCGAGGAAACTTATGCAGACACGGAAAGAATAATCAAACTCCGCACAGAAAGGAGTGGAGAGGTGAAATCGAACCCAGGACCTTTTTGCTGTGAGGCACAAGCGTTAACCACTGTGGTGACACGGTGGCGGAGTGGATAGCAATCTCACTTCTCAACAAGAAGGTCCTGGGTTCAAATCCCGGTCGGAACAGGGTCTTTCTGAGTGGAGTTTGTATGTTCTCCCTGTGTCCGCGTAGGTTTCTTCCAGGTGCTACGGTTTCCCATACCACTAAAATCAAGTACAATAGGTCTGAATGTAAAGAGTGAGTGAGTGAATGAATTATGTTGATTGGGACTTTGATGCCAGTGTGTTCCGAGTCTTGCTTCTGTCATCGTGTGGATAAAAAATATCTGATCTCTGAACATTGTAAAGCGCTTAGGGTGACCTTGGTCTGTAAAAATGTGCTATATAAACAAACATTACTTACTGCGCCACTGTGTCTCCCTATTAGGTACTACTATAGGGTTTTTAATGTCAATGTTTCTGATTTCAAACTCCATCAAAAACATTTGCATCTTGTGTTTTTAGAGTTTGGCGTCAGCGTCCTCCGCACCTGTGGCAGCTCGTTCATCAGGTAGAAAAAGCCCTTGTTGAGTTTTCCCAGCAGCGCCTCAGCCGGGAGACGCACATCCTCGAAGAACAGCTCTGCAGTGTCCTGGGAAGAAGCACACGGTCAGAGTTTAGTCACATGACCTACTGGGAAGCAAGGCACCTTTCCTTTTGCCATTTTTCCCCTCAAACTTTGTCTTTTAGTTTAGAAAATACAACAGAATAGAATATCCAAAACCATATTCAAAAGAATAATAATTTGCTCCAAATATTTCTGTATTTGATCCCTAGACTAAATATTATCGGACGTAGTCACGCCCCTCTCCGCCGTTCGTGCCACATCTTCCGCAGTCTATGGGCAGTTTCAAAATGGCCGCGGGGGCTGGAAAATGTGAAAAAAACGCATCTGCGCATGCGTCAGCGGCACGCGCCCCATTCATTTAAACGAGTGACTTCAAAAATTCACAGCAACTAAACTAGACTGGTCCAAAAAAATTCACCCCCCTCAGCATTGACACACATGTGGAACGGAGCTTTGGGCCAAGAGCAGACTTTTGGACCATCCTGTAAAGATGTTTGAGAGGTCAGCTAATGAATAATTATTCCGGGTCCACCCCCATCGGCCCGGGTATTGCAAGCATGTCAGCGCACGTCATTTTGGCCACTTTTGAGCCGGGAACCTCCCCCACTGATTTGAGCTGATTTCACAAACAAAAATAAAACGATGGATATGAAGAAGATGACATAGTCTGGGATCGAGTCTTAAATTCAGACAGAAGACATGTTTTATTGTCGATGGTAGAGACAGCACAAACAAAGCACACGATCACAGATACAATAGAATGCAAGTGTATTATACAGAGCGGAGGCATGGAGACCTCCAATCAGCAGCTGCCACGGTGCCATGTAGCTTGGCCTTCAGATAGACAAAACAAGGGAAAAGTACAGGCTTCTGCACATTGATAGAATGATGAGTTTAACTTTAACAAAAGTTGCTTCAAAGTGTTATGAAATCTCATATTCCCCCCTCTGGTCATACATTCACGTGTGACCATCAGGATCGATAAACAGCAACATAACATCATAACTCAATACTTCAAAACTCATACTTCAGTCGGTACTTCAAAAAACTCAGAACTCGGAATACTTCAAAAACTCATAAAACATGTTCAGATCTTTCATAAAACTTGTCAACAATCTTCAGTAAAATACCAAACTTCATCAGTCGATGGTGGTTCCAGATATTGCTTTGAAAACAGTCTCCCACTTCTGTTGATTTCTTCAGGCTGCATTTGTTGTGTCAAGCCATGAATTCTTCTGTGACGTGTCTTTCAATCACACGTTTCAGCTTTAGTGTCCAGATTCAGCAATTCAATTCAGTCCAAATTATGTCCAAATTCAGAAATCCAGATTGTTCCAAATTATGTCCTTGCAAAAGAGGACGCTGGTGTTGTCCATGTCTCAGCAGCTCACAGCCTGACTGGAATCAGCAGGGGCTGTGCAGATTGTCCATGTGCTGATCCAGATGCATGGTTTCTCTTGAGGTTTCTCAGTTTTGGCTTAAAAAAAAAAACACTTTTTGTGTAAAAAAAAAAAGTAGTCTTCTGTTCTCTAGATGTTACAGACAATGCCCGCATCCTTCCACCACCTGAAGATGATGACAGTCTGGGATCGCGTCTTAAATTCAGACAGAAGACATGTTTTATTGTCGATGGTAGAGACAGCACAAACAAAGCACACGATCACATATACAAGAGAATGCAAGTGTATTATACAGAGCGGAGGCATGGAGACCTCCAATCAGCAGCTTCCACGGTGCCATGTAGCTTGGCCTTCAGATAGACACAACAAGGGAAAAGTACAGGCTTCTGCACATTGATATAATGATGAGTTTAACTTTAACAAAAGTTGCTTCAAAGTGTTATGAAATCTCATAGATATGTTCATGACTTCACCTCTCACTCTCCTATTTCAAGATTTTTTTCTTCATTTTTATCAGTTTAACAGCAAGTAGTTTCCAATCTGCTAGAATTAGAATGACACCTGATTCAATTACCCAGGCAATTATATCTACACCTTAATAAAGAAATGACAACTTTGTTAGTTTTCTTTAATTTTTACTAATGCTAGTGTGCTGTTAGTAAAGTCTTTTGAAAAACAAGGGTATATTAGACAGAGCTGAGGATCAATCAGACCCAGCTCTGGGGCTGTACCTGGGCCTTTAGACCGATCTTTTCCAGCTTGCGGCCTTTGTGGAAGCCCTTGGTGCCATTGTCCACCAGGAAGAGGCTGATCCCGTGAGCAGGAGACTTGGCATCGCGGTCAGTCACGGCCACCACCACCACCAGGTCCGCCATCCAGCCGTTTGTGATGAACACCTGTAGAACAAACCAAACTTACAGAGACAGCTGTAGTGAAGGACGTGAAAACAAGACCTTAAGAGTTTGGTGGAGCCAAATATAGCAGGAGGCTCTCTGGCTCTCTGTCCTCTCTGCTAATTATGATTTCAGATGCGTTTCATTAGAGAATACTTAAAAATACATAGAGGAATTATAATAATTTTGTTTTTTAAACCATGCACAATTAATTGATAAGGGTGTAAATAGAACATATAACCTTGGCTGCAAGCTGAATTCTTGCGGTATTTGTGAGTTCACAAACACTCGAGAATACATCTTGCCCCGCTCCCGCCAACCCTTTTCAAGTCGAACATCTAGGTGTTCAAGCCAATCACGCGCCAGTCTGGGGGTTTAGGGCGGGATATCCGGGTTTGACGAAAGCAAGAAGTTTTATGGTATTCATGGTATTTTACATACCATGAATTTTCATGACCGACCACAGAGCCTCATTAACCGGTTAACAGCGTAGTTTAAAATATTCCACGTTCTTTGTAATAACAGCCATTTCAAGCCGCGTACTTCTCATAAGTGCAGCTCTGCGTTCTGCTGGATCAGAGCAGAGACAGCGGCGGCAAAACCCGAAAACAGCTTCATCACCTTCGTGGACAGAACTGCTTTTTTAATCTTCCCATTCTTCTGTGCTGAGGGTTAAAGCATTTTTAAGCAAAAGACGGCTCGTCCACATGGTCAGAGCAGCGAGCGACGAGCCGCGTCTCGCAGATCTCTGCTAAAGTTTAAATACAAGTGATGTGTGTGGAGCTGATGCCAAGGACCATAAACACAAACATGTTTCATGTGGTTTGACTGAAGCCGCGTATTTGCGAGGATTCTTTGGGCTGTGTGACAGACGAGCGCTTAAAGTTAGAATGTGTATTAATAATGTGTATGTATAATTTGTTCTCTGATTAACATTTCAAAGTGTTACGGAAACATAGGTGTAGACCAATCAGAAAGGAAGGGAGCTTGCGTCGTTTTTTTCAAATCAAGTACCTCTCTGTCTCTTTCTGACAAACTGCAGACAATCACTTTAAAAATAGCGTTAAGAGACCTCCCCTATCCCCCCTTTTCTTTTAACTGACAGCTTTGACCGGTTAACATCCCCATTTCCAACGTTGAAGCGACATCACACAGCTGTTGTGACATGGCTGGCTTTGAGGAGGACAGGATTCATTTTAAAATCCTCCTTTTAACATACAAAGTGGCTCCTCCTTCCTCCAAGTCATGTTAGTGTCATACCAATCAAACTCTCCCACTGCGCTCACAAAACGGCAGATGATGGTTCCTAAAGTCTCAAAAAGTGCAGTCAAGGGCAGAGCGTTTAGCCTCAAAGTTCCAACATCCATATAGATTTGACAATAAGCGTTTGGTGAAGGGATGGGAGTCTCTTCACCAAAGTCCAGGTCTGTTTATGATGTAGATCAGGGGTGCTCACACTTTCAGCATGCGAGCTGGGGTGGGGGCCTAAGGGTACCTCACGATACAAAGCTCACGATAACAATTATATCACGATATGACAATTATCGATATATTGGTCAGCAATATAGCATATGCCAATATATGGCATACATAAAATAGATAAATGTTAAGTGAAAAAATACACTTTATTTCATGATAAATGGAATGGAGATTTGTAATGTAGCCATATATTAAGTACTGATACTAATTTAAAAAAGAAAAATGTTCTTTTCAAAATCGATACTTGGCAAAGACATATCGCTAGCGGGAGAAAAAAATATGTCAAAAATAAAAGTCCGATATTGTCACCCCTAATAAAACTACTTATAAAATGATCAATCAAAATGATCTTCCTACTACAAAAATACAATACATTTATTTCTAAATATATTGAGGATTCTGTATATCTACAACGTATGTTGACATGCAAAACCGCATGATTTATTAAATCATTTGCATCCACACATAACCGAACATCTGCGTTTTTCATGACATTCCAAACATGTGCGTCCTGACGTCATGCGTTGGGGAAAAACCACAGAAGTGGGAGGAGCTTTGATGCAGACAACAGTAATTCTGTAGCGGCACTTTTACAGTCATAGTAAAATTCAGGGTGAAGACATGTTTACAAGCACTGGCCCCCGTCCTCAGCAATGGTTTGATCCAGGTTTAGGTCCTGTTTTGGTTGTTTGAGCGTGCCTGATCCCTTTGCTGCTCTCTGATGTGGAGGATGTTCGCTGCTGTGAACCGCTTGCAGCAGCGAACAGTTTTTAAGGCAGTAAGATCCATGCTTCCTCAGTGATCAGAGGTCGCACGTTTTATGGGTTGTTGTTTTGGGGGCATACTGTGACGTACGAAAAAGCAAAACTCCGGTTATCTCCGTCTACACGCAAATGCAGAAACTGATCATTTTTTTAATGTAATGCGATATACCAATACTACCTTTGTGATCGACTGGTAGATTGTGATCGACTGGTAGATCGCGATCGACGTATTGAGCACCCCTGATGTAGATCGAGGATTTTCTACTCATTAGAAAGTGGTGATGTCATCTTCAGAAAGGCAGACTGCTTTGTTCGCTCACCTTGTTCCCGTTCAGGATCCAGTCGCTGCCGTCTCTCCTGGCGTTCGTCCGCACTCCTTGTAAATCACTGACATCCAAACAGAGCCATAGTCACACAGGAGGAAGACACACTGACATGTCCTAGTCCAGTTTAAAGGAGACAAATTATGCAAAATTGACCTTTTTAAGCTTTTAACCATGTAATTGTATTGTGCAATAATCATAAAAAAAGTATAGGTTTTTTTTTTTTAGAGCCATACGCACGGATATCAAGGCACAAACATGTAACTCTGCACTAAATAGTCTATGGCCAAAGATGATATTTACTATTCTATGTACCGTTTAAAATGCAGGAGAACCCATATCTCAAAATTATACATACTATTCCATGATTGTCTAAAAAAATATTCAGAAGCAATATTTGTCTAAATGTGATCAAGTGAAATGATCGGACTTAATGCAACACTTACGTGTAAAGTATTTAAAATAAGAAAGAAGCACGAAAGACATCATTTAATATTTATCTCACACACCTGCCCGCGCCCGGCTCAGTCATGGCGATGGCGCTGATCTTCCTGCCGGCCGCCATGTCGGGGATGTAGTGCCGGATCTGCTCCTCAGAGCCGTACTTGGAGATGTACGGCATGACGATGTCCGAGTGGAGACCGAAGCCGGGGCCTGTGCAGTTACAGTACATCCTGTGGGCCACACATCAGGCGTGTCCAAAGTATCCAAAGCCAAAGCAGTAGTATAGAAGTAATCGTAATAACCCTTGAAAAGCTTCCTATTGAACTCAACTATTTGGTAAAGGCCGAGAACTTAATTATAGGCTAAAAATAAAAAATAAATAAATTGTTTAAATCAAGGAAAAATTGTGACATTTCAGAACGAATCTCAGATAAAAATGTAATTTTAATATGGTGCCAGTTATTACATGCTTGTTTAATTGAAAAGTGAAGAAGCACACGTGATCTTTACGTTTCTTCTAAAAACAAGAAACGATTACCGCTGGTGGGCAAAATAAAAAAATATACCTAGGGAAATATTAGGTATTTATTGCTCAAAATACTGATACATTTTCAAATATAAATTATTTCAATATTAATAAAGCCACTGTGTGTACTGTGTGTACTGTGTGTAGATGCTCCTCCACTCACTGCTCCTCCCACATGATGTCAGCGTAGAACACGTCTCCTCCGACACCTCCATGCTCCTCTGGGATGAGCAGCCCCAGCAGACCCTGTTCCCCGGCCTTCTCCCACACCTCCCTGCTCACCTGGCCGTCCTTCTCCCACCTCAAACACAAAAGTAAACAGAAACATGAAAACCACATTTAATCCACTATTCCGTATCAAAGAGTGACTCAGAGCGCTCTTAGCAAAAGATCAAATGATTCAATAAAAACATGTTGTGGTCCGACTTGAGTGGCATTTACACATAAAGCGGCTTTCAGCATGATTTACAGTGCCTTGCGAAAGTATTCGGCCCCCTTGAACCTTTCAACATTTCGCCACATTTCAGGCTTCAAACATAAAGATATAAAATTTTAATTTGTCATGAATCAACAATATGTAAATGTGTAAACCGTGATATATTGTTGACGATAAGCTGCCAAAATACACATTTGAATACCATTGCCTTTTACTGCAAAACAACGTACCAATGTTATGCCGCGAAAGTGTTAGCATTTTCGCATATCATAACATTAACATCTAAAGCGAACGCTACAGAAACGGGTCACTGGTGGTCAGTCATTAATGTTATTAAAGCACTTGTGTTATATGTATAGCATTTATTGTGTGTTTAATGTTTTTTAAAAGGGACAGACACTGATGTGGAGAGACTCATCTGACTGCGGGTGAAAAATTTGCTTCGGCGGCTGGATGGGAGTATGACCATTATGAATAAATACTTATTCAAAAAACGTCTACTCATATTCAAATGTTTTTATGTATCGTTACTTTAGGGCAGTGATAAAGGAAATGGGGCTGAGCCGCCTGATCAGCCCTACCAGAGCGGCCAAGAAGTGGGAGAACCTGAAAAAGACCTACAAGGTTTGTTTCTTTGAAGCTAATTTGTGAAGCATTTATTATACAAAACACACTGTTTTAAGGAGCTCAGACAGCCACGGACAGGGACAGAAGGAGGGGAGCCCATCGCCATATCTTGGAAGTGGTACTCCCTCATGGATGAGGCAATAGGCAGCAGGCCATCCGTGCAGCCTCCCTGTCTGATTGCCTCATCCATGGGGGAGGGCGTTTCCACATCTGTGGAACAACCCCCTGCCCCCGTACAGCCAGAGGAGGTAGAGGAAAGCAGTGTGGCAGCCAAGAGGCCGAGGAGGGAGAGTTGAATTAGTTTTTTGGAGAAGGTGGAGAAGAAGGAAGAGGAAAGGGAGAAGCGAGAAGAGGAGAGGGGAAGAAAAGAGGAAGAGAGAAAGGAGAGACTGTTGAGTTTGTTGGAGAGAATTGTTGAGAAGTTGTAAATAGTAGATAAAAATTTATTTTGATAAGTGTAGTTTGAACTCTATGCATATTGACATACAATGATGAACACTATTTGATGATGAACACTATTTACACACAAAAAATTTAATCAACTAGACATTTGTAAAGAAAACTATACATACATTCAACAATTTCTTTAGATATTTACATATTCAATTGTTTTTGTTTTTATTTAAATAGGCCAAAACACAGATTATTCAAACATTTAATTAATAGTCGTGGTCCCGAAGAGCTGGTAGCCTGGCCCTTGGGGTGGAAAGTGCTGCTGCCATCCGTCCACACAGCTCCTGTCCACACAGCTCCTGTCCACACAGCTCCTGTCCACACAGCTCCTGTCCACACAGCTCCTGTCCACACAGCTCCTGTCCACACTGCTGATCAGGCTGGTGCTGCTGATGCTGGTCCTGCTCATCATCAGGCCCTGG
The DNA here is from genome assembly GCA_964034765.1 of Knipowitschia caucasica. Taxonomy (NCBI): domain Eukaryota; kingdom Metazoa; phylum Chordata; class Actinopteri; order Gobiiformes; family Gobiidae; genus Knipowitschia; species Knipowitschia caucasica. Next base: position 5,085,118 of record OZ035844.1, on the reverse strand, counting down.
CTCCTCTTCCACTGGCTCCCAGAGATCACCATCGCTGACGCAGATGTTGTGCAGGATGGCGCAACAGGCAGTCACCTCGACTGCAAAGGTGGGTTGGACTTCCAGTGCCTTGAAAAAAATTGATCGCCATCTTGCCTTCATCATGCCAAACGCTCTCTATTACAGATCGTGCCCGTGCATGGTGCCGGTTGAAGCGGGCTTCCACTGGGCTCCGATCAGGCTCTCTGTATGGAGTGAGGAGTGTGATGGGCTGACGGAGGCAAGGGTAGCCACCATCATCAAGGAGGACGTTTCCATTTGGGGGATAGAGCCGGTGGACGTAGAGGGGGCTGTTTTTAAGCACTCGAGAATCGTGCACAGATCCGGGGTAACCAACAAACAAATCAATAAATAAGCCACGGTGATTACACACAGCCTGCATTTGAATAGAATAAAACAATTTCCTGTTAAAATAACACTCTGCATTTTCTTGAAGGAGCTTTATTCTAATGTGGCAGCCGTCGATGCTCCCCACAACATTATTGAGAGCAGCTGATCCAGCCAGCAACTGAAACCCAGCTACAACTTGGGGAAGTTCCTCCAGGGAAGGGAAATGAATTATTTGGCCACGCATTTGAAGGATCTGGTTGGCCACCCTGTGGATCACATCGTGGACTGTGGACTGGGGCATGTCAAATGCCCTGGCGACAACACAGTATGCGGTGCCACTGGCCAACCAAAAGAGGAAGACCAAAACCTCCATGTCCTGGCTCCAGCCCTGGTGATGAGCACTCCTCAGGTGGCTAACCAGACGGGTGATGGTGGTTCGAGTGAGACGAAAATCGGGGCGAAGGTCAGACTGGCCATTTAAGGGGTACATGGTGGTTCAGTCGGCAGTACACCGGTGGTTCACCCTAAAACAAAACAAAAATTCTCTTAAACTTAATATGATGCTTCTAGATTCATTTTTTAATTCTGTATCTGCACTTTTAGTTATGAGTGCAGACACAGGAATAAGTACTCATTTTTCATTTTGAGATTTAAAAATGTAAATAAAAATGAAGAGTATATAGCTGAACTCGCACCTAATAACACACAAAAAAAAAAATCACAGAAGCCCTGTGCCCCATGGCCAAGCAAATTCTATTATTGTTTAATGATTAAGTACTCATTTTTTCATTTAGAAAAAAATGAGTACTTAAATCATTTCCCTGGCTATGGTTTTGTGTTCTTTCAACCAATAAAATATTTTAATGTTCTTGCATTTTAAGTGAGTGTGTCTATACAATGGGTTTTCTTGTTGAAATATGTCTAAATGTATATGACTAATGTGTTTCTCATTGACTGAGAATAGTATTTTAAATTAGTAAGTACTATAATTTACCCAGTAGATGGTGCTAATGCTATATAGACAAAGGACGAATACAATACTTACACGACGCCCTGCTAATGAAAGAAGAGCCATTCTCCTCCTCCGCCTCATCGCCGGTCTTCGCCTTCTCTCTGTTCGGCGGTTTTTAATTCGCATTATGAGAAGTTTTATAATTGTTAACAAAAACACCGCAAAATTCAGTGGAGGTGCCATTTCACCAGTGTTAGAGGAGCTGGTCAGGTGGCGAAAATATGAAAGACGTTAAGCGAATAAGTCAACCAAAATTCATAAATATTAGGGGTGCAACGGTTTGAAAAAATCACGGTTCGGTTCGTACCTCGGTTCAGAGGCCACGGTTCGGTTCATTTTTCGGTTCATTTTTCAAAAAAAAAAAGTGTTGTCTTTTTAATAAACACAGCTCATGTGGACTCGGCACCTGCTCTGACTGCCCCCCCTGACCTAGAAATGAATTAAGGGGAAGGAAATGGATGGATGGATGGAAGGAATATTCCATCCATCCAATTATGTCTATTTAACATAATTAATGAAAAACAACACAAAGTGCAACATAAGAAGGCACTTTATGAGGATATTTACTCTCATATATTACACCACCTTCCTGATTCGAGGAGGCGCTCCATTCTGGGCCCAGCCTCATTCACTGCATTTATTTAATTTTTGGCATTATCAGTTGTGACTGGGATATTAGTACTGGGCGTTTGTCTTCCATTCCTCCGCTGCTTGTGTCAGTACCTGCGCTGGGTGACAGTGTGACTGTCGTAGAGGGGGCGTGTCTGCAGCGCCAGACTTTTCATCTCCCAGTCTGCGGTGATGAAGTGAGCGGTTCTGCTCATGGATCTATTATAGGTTCCGCGGGACGTCCAAGCGTCAGTCGTGAGCTGAGCTGAGGATGCGCGGGAGAGTTGACTCTAGCCCGGTCTGACTGTGCGTAAAGGAGCTGCTTAAATGCCGCGACAATAAGCGGTCGTTGAGACGCTTTTTTCACTCATGTCTTTCTTGTGCCACAGTGCTTACACATCGTGACAGTTTTGTCGAATATTAATTATCAGTGTAGTTACAGTGAAGCCAAAATGCTCTCATACTGGGGATTTAAATGACGCGGGGCTTTCAAGCTCCTCCGTTCCTCCGCTCGCAATGACCGCGCTGTGTGTGGACTGAACAACGTGCGCACAACTTTTTTTTCATAAATCAAACCGCGGATAACGTCTGTACCGAACCGAAGACGTTGAACCGAACGGATCACGGATCAGTGATGAACCGTTGCACCTCTAATAAATATGAATATAAATTGTAAAAACATTTTATACATGTATATTAGACAAATATTGATATTTTAATATACTTTTATTTATATATAAAATTATATTGATCCAATGACATGTGACAGGGGTGTGATGTGGGCCGCGGCTAAAAATAGTGTGCATGTGTCCGAATCGCCAACAGAATGAGTGCACTGACTCACTCAGTCGCTATATAGTCCCGAACTATATAGTGAGTGAGTGAATAGGGTATAGTGTGGACATTCGGATACAGCCACTGTTGTGGAGAAGTTTAAAGCCGGATTTGGATACAAAAAGATTTCCCAAGCTTTAAACATCAAGGAGCACTGTGCAAGCAATTATATTGAAATGGAAGGAGTATCAGACCACTGCAAATCTACCAAGACCCGGCCGTCCCTCCAAACTTTCATCTCAAACAAGGAGAAGACTGATTAGAGATGCAGCCAAGAGGCCCATGAACACTCTGGATGACAGACTGGACAGACTCTGAGGTGGGAGAGTCTGTCCATAGGACAACAATCAGTCGTGCACTGCACAAATCTGGCCTTTATGGAAGAGTGGCAAGAAGAAAGCCATTTCTCAAAGATATCCATAAAAAGTCTTGTTTAAAGTTTGCCACAAGCCACCTGGGAGACACACCAAACATGTGGAAGAAGGTGCTCTGGTCAGATGAAACCAAAATCAAACTTTTTAGCCACAATGCAAAACGATATGTTTGGCGTAAAAGCAACACAGCTCATCACCCTGAACACACCATCCCCACTATCAAACATGGTGGTGGCAGCATCATGGTTTGGGCCTGCTTTTCTTCAGCAGGGACAGGGAAGATGGCTAAAATTGATGGGAAGATTGATGGAGCCAAATACAGGACCATTCTGGAAGAAAACCTGTTGGAGTCTGCAAAAGACCTGAGACTGGGACGGAGATTTATCTTCCAACAGGACAATGATCCAAAACATAAAGCCAAATCTACAATGGAATGGTTCACAAATAGACGTATCCAGGTGTTAGAATGGCCAAGTCAAAGTCCAGACCTGAATCCAATCAAGAATCTGTGGAAAGAGCTGAAGACTGCTGTTCACAAATGCTCTCCATCCAACCTCACTGAGCTCGAGCTGTTTTGCAAGTAAGAATGGCCAAGAATTCCAGTCTCTCGATGTGCAGACATGTGTAGACATACCCCAAGCGACTTGCAGCTGTAATTGCAGCAAAAGGTGGCGCTACAAAGTATTAGCGCAAGGGGGCCGAATAATATTGCACGCCCCACTTTTCAGTTTTTTATTTGTTAAAAAAGTTTAAATTATCCAATAAATTTAGTTCCACTTCACGATTGTGTCCCACTTGTTGATCCTTGACAAAACTACTAATTTTTATATCTTTATGTTTGAAGCCTGAAATGTGGCGAAATGTTGAAAGGTTCAAGGGGGCCGAATACTTTCGCAAGGCACTGTATGCATTTTAAAGTTATTTTTTATCTTCGTATACATGCACCCCCATTGTTCAAGCATGAGACCTCAGACTACGGTCACCGCTCCCTACCCCCAGGTGTTACTTACAGAACTTTCTATGCCAATTTTCCTTTTCTCTTTCCGTGATATGCGTGAGATCCACCTGCCTGGCACAATACAAAGCAATTATTTGTCTTTTCTTTGAGCTATTGCTTGAAGAAAAGACAAATAATTGCTAACAGCACCCACCTCCCCCGCTTGCTGAATTCAACTGAGCTAACCGCAGCCACTAGGATCAGACCCAGGCGTACATGTAGGAAATAATCGGCCAGAGTCTACGGAACCAGCCGGACTGAGGCCAGGCTAAAACAGAGTTAGCACAACCTCAGCATGTAATATGAACCATGTGCTTCATAACGAGCCACAGGGTTATGAACTATCATTATAGAGATCAGAATCAAGCTAACCCCTACTCTTTAATAGAGTCGGAAAAGATCATTGGTGCATAAATTGCTCTAAAAATAACCATTAATGAGTGAATGACGAGGGGAAACAACTAAAACATGGAGTCAAATGTGTGAATGGACTTGTTTCACACAAGCTGAAGACGTGTGCGTACTTGCTGTGATGAGGGACCACCTCCTCGCTGAAGAAGCGGCGTGCACTCTGCCTGAACAGGTCATGGTCCTCAGTGAAGATACGCCGTGTGCCGATGTCCATCAGAGTCTTGGCTGAGGGGGTCTCCAGGCGAGAGGCTGGGGGGATGGAGTGAGAGTGCTCGGGGTGGTTGTGCTGACATCTGTTGGAAGGAAAACTACACCTATGATGTCACACATATCATAAAATCCAGCCATTTTCTTACCCTTAATCCATTTCTAGGTCGGGGTCGTATCTTGCTCAAGGACACAACGACAACAGACAGCAATGGGAGTTATGAAGTAGGTCTTATGGGCGACAGTGTGGTCCTCTACAACAGAACATACAACTACATATTGCCTACACTGGAATACACACAACTTTATACTTGTTATGCAAGAGTTAGAAATTTGATTTGATTTTAATTAGTATAGTTATTGTTCTTTAAATAAATCAAATTTTATTTATAAAACGCTTTTCATACAAAAGATGCAACACAAAGTGCTTTACAGTTTGGTTAAAAACAATCCCGCCGGCCCATGACCCCACCCAACAGACCACAAACGCTCTTATTAGAGCTGCAACTAACGATTATTTTGTAATCGATTAATCTATCGATTATTTTTACGATTAATCGAGTAGTCGCTTGGCTGTGAATTGTGTAGAAAACATTTATTTTTTCATCACAAAAAGCTAAAGAGGCAACACTCGAGGACGTATTGATGGCGTAAACTTTAAGTAAATGTTTGTAACAGGCTCTTTGTGCTAATTCTGCTCTGATTGGATGAGACAGACAGATATTCATGAAATTATAAAAACAAAGTCGGTTTTAATCAAAAATACTACATTTTCATGTCATTTTTGCTCTGTTTGAGTTTGTGTGAACCAGAAAACGATTAATCGATTACTAAAATAGTTGTCGACTATTTCAATAATCGATTAATCGATTAGTTGTTTCAGCCCTAGCTCTCATGCACACTCACAAATACCAATAAAACACTAAAACCATGAAGAGAGACTTGGCAGGGTTCAGATGCAACCAGCTGAAAAAGCGTCATCCAAGGAGCCGTCTGCACCAGGAGCAGAGAGCCGCCCGTAGCCACAGGACCCAGAGGAGACACGAAGCCGAGGCCCAGGCCCCTGCCAGGTCCAAGAGTCTGACCCCCACAGCCACAGCAACCACTGTGTGGGAGCACTTTAATCTTGTGCTGTATGCTCCTCATTCCTACTGTTCTGTAACTTGGTGATGCAACACTGACATTTCCCCACTGTGGGATGAATAAAGGATCTCTTATCCTTAAATATTAGATTACCATAGACTGTAATCATAACGCAATGAAAGTTTTGAACCACGAGACAAATCAACTAAGGCTTTTCTTTTCAGGACTCACAGCCGTAAAAAGGATAGTTTACTACAAGGTGGAAGCCCCCCCTCATTCTGCCATCTCGCTGGAAGTGAATTTTGAGCGATGACTAGTCCACAGCATGCACAGTACAATTACAACACAAAAAGTACCGTCACTATCTGGAGCAGTGATGTGGCCTTTAGGGCATCACTTTGTTTGAGTTTGTTTGAGTAGTGTTACTTGTAGAACACTTTTTAGACCCCTCTGATCAACAGCAAATAATTCACACACAAAACTCTTAAAAAGATATAGGATTTTCTATTTCCGGATGGATCATCAAAACACTAAGTCCTCCCAATTATTAATCAAATAAGACCAGAGTTTGTTCAAAACGTTTATAGGGCGGTTCTTTCCTAAAATTTGGGAAAATCCTACTAACCCTTTAAAATTTTGAGCGGTTTTGTTATCAATGTTTGTTTTTTATTCATATATTGATAAGATACGACAGACTTTATTGATCTCACACTGGAGAAATTTCAATGACATTTGGCATGGATAGAATCAAATTGTGCAAAAAGACAGACGTGTGCAACATGTAAAGTTAATATAGTCTGTAGGATATAAATATGTACAAATATGGCAATAAAAGACGGTTTTTGGGCTAAAATACATATTATTCAGGTAAAGTCACTGTTTTTCATACAATTACATCAGCGTTACCTTATGGCAGAGCGAAATAGCCTCCCTTCAATGGTGTTCCTCCCCAGCCCGGATAAACAGCTTGTGACGAATCTGCGAGCGAGCATTTTCTGACTGCGAAAAGAGGCAAAATAAAAGGAAACAAAACGAGTCAAAGTCATGGATCTACTGAACAAAGAAGCCAACAAATCCGAACAGTGTCTAACGTAAGTTTCTTCAGGATACAGTCTCACATTTATGAAACAATGTTATATATAGCGAAAGTTTAGAGAGATTATTAACTAGAGCAAAGGTAACAGGCTGAGACTCAAAGTACGTGTTTACGTTTCTCCAGCTTCTGTGCAAAATCATTATTAGTTTAATGTTAAAATACTGCTCTGAGTGAAGAACCCAAGCTCACACTTACCCTGGAGCGGTGCAGGAGGTGGAAAAATGTGCAAAGTTGAAGAAACATGTGGAGACACGGGGAAGTTGTTTTTATGTGGTCTGTGCCCTCTAAAGGACACATGCGGTATTACACAAAAAGTACCCCTCGCTTTCTATGTTCAAATCTCGGTTAAAAACAATTCTGTTTAGCTGTGCATACAACTGGGGAATTTTATATTTCTATTTCTATTTTTTATTTTAATTTACTGTGATTGTTTATAATAATCATTTGATAATAAATGTCAGTGTATTTCTTTTCTTTTTTTGTTGTTGCAAATATTAACTTTTTTTGATTAATGTTATGATATGTTTATATATTTATATAAAGCAGAGACAAAAGCAGAGAATGAAGCAGAGACTGGAGCAGAGACAGGAGCAGAGACTCTGAGTCATTTCTGTCCAACTGTTGTCCCCCTTCTACAAAGTAGCTATTTCTGCTCAGCTGTTAACTTCCCACAAAGGGAATAATGTTCAACGAATTTGTCTAACTATCAAAATAGAGAATACAATTTGTGTTACTGTAAGCATGATGTGTGTGCCTAATATCCTGACACAACCTGTGGCTGTGCATATCCATGGCAACACGTTTATATTATGTATAATGGACTGGTTCATTTGAATTTAGACCATCTTGCAGCAGAGCTTCATCCAAAATGGACAACAGAGACACCATGATGCCGGACGACCACTATAGCTCCAAACAGGAGAAAACAGATACAATCAAGGAGATGGATCAATTCTTGGGTCGGTTCTATTCGGGACACAGCGAGGAGGAGCTGAGAGCCTTGCACATGCAGATAGACGCCAACTGCGATGGAAGCGTGGACTTCAATGAGCTGCTGGACTTTGAACTGGGGAAACACTTTGCCGCCAAGAACCGGCCCTTTGACAACATATTTCCTTTGCCGATTGAAATAGTCGACGGAGGGCACCATAACAAAATTGTCAAAATCGTGGCGAGGCTAGCGGATATGCCGGAGAAAACAACAAAAGAGGTCCTCGGAAATACATAGACGAAGAGTATTTAACAGTGACTTCTGATGCGAAAGAAAAGATTTGGACGGATCGTTTTGACAAGCATACAGACGAAACGATCTTTGTTCAAACTGATTCACTCCCCTTCCAACACAAGCGACAAATTAAGGTTTGGTCTATCTGAAAGAAACAGAAGAAGTGGCGGTAGCTAGTAACGAGTGTGAGGTCCAGTTCTATGAGTGGTCTTTGGAAGGTCTTACAATGCGCTACTCCTTTATACCAGAAGCCGGTCAAGTAACAGCCTTGCACTACTGGACCGACGGCAAGAAAAGCATCTTCACATTTGGCGATTCTGTTGGGTATGTGTTCGTTTGTGTTAGCCACCACTTACACACATGTGCGCTTTTCAACCCAGCTTCCTTCTCACGCACTAAACATGACCGCTACTGTTGCGGCGGGTGTCAGTCTGGCGGCTCACAAGGAGCGGAACCAATCACTTAATTAGCGGCGTGCGGCCGGACTGGTTTAAGCAACGCACTTCCGCTCAAGGAGAGACCAAAACAAACCGATGAGGAGAGAGGCATCTGAGTTACGCAGGAGATCGTGTGAGAAAAAGAGTTGGACAGAACGGGGACTCGCAACACAACTACTGGGGGACTGCCGGTAAGAGGCAACGTTTGTGTGTTGATAGCGATGTGCTCGTCATGTGCTGAGATGCTGGGGTGTTTAGGGTTTCGTCTCACAGGGGAAATGTGAACATCAGAGACTTTCATTGACCAGTTTAATTCTGTATATTTGTTAGGTTTAACATAAATGGGAAAAGTATTTTAAACTATTTTTCTAGCAACTGAAGTCGCAATCAGGGAGTGGCTTTTAGTTATAAAATACCATTGTACAGTCATAGTTAAAATGGGGCTTCTTTTTGCACTTTAGTCCAAACTCCAAGATGGGGAAATTAGGGGGTGTGTTGAGGGCTTGTGAGCATAAGAAACATCTCAGTGCGTCAAATGTCACTTTTCTTTAACCATTTTAACACAACTTGGACGTCTGCTTCAATACAGCAATTGGACTGTACTACAAATATTTAATTCCAAAAAGATGTCTATGACAGTTGAATGGTATTTTATAATATATTGTTTAGACAAAGCTTTTTACACTTAATCCAAGTGTTTGTGCTATCTATGTGTTCCAACTGAAAGTACTCATGTTAATCTATCTTTGCTACTTCAAAGAGCCCCTCAAGTTTTGTATTTCTCAACTTTTGTAATTTCACTTTGTTTGTACCTATCAACTCAAACTATCAAGAATAAAATTGTTAATGTATCATGATTTTGAGAGTAACTAATAGAGATCAAATGCGGTTTATTCAAGAATGGTAAATATATTTAAAAATGTAAATGGTTGTATAGTTGTGATATTTTTGCTAAAGTTTATAAACGCTAACCTAGTTGGACATTTTTTTATCTGTGAAGTTGTTGTTAGAGTACCTACCTGTCCTTATACTGGGTTTCTTTTGTGTGCACTGTTTGAAGGTTTTACACCTGATGAAAGTAAAAATAAAAGGAAGAAGAAATTCCAAAGAAACTTGAGTGGAGTCGTTTAATACCCAGTAGCGAGCCCTTTCCCTATCAAGTCAGGGGACTGTCTAAACACAGATTGACTTGACAGTGAAAACCGCGTCAAGCTGGTTGCAAAAAGTTCCGGACCAACGCCAACGCCTCGGCCCAAAAAGTTCCGGACCAACGGCAACGCTTCGACCCAACGCCAACGCCTCGGCCCAAAAATCTCCGGACCAACGCTTCGACCCAAAAGCTCCGGCCCAACGCCAACGCTTCGACCCACGTAGCACTAGCCTTGCAGTCCAACACCTTGGCCAAACCCAAAATGGCTGATGTAAAGCAGTTGAAAAGGGAGCGGACAACAGCCAAGCAGCGGTTTACCCGACTTGCAAATTCAATTCTGAAGTCCTGTCAGAAAATGTCGGACGAGGAATTGTTTGATGCTTTCGGAAAGATAACGGCTGAGGCTGACAAGGTGATGCAAGCAAATGGAGATTTGGAAGCAGCTTACGCTGAGGCAAAAGAGGAGGAGGAAGGAAAAACCAGCTCCGCAAAGGATTTGGATGCGGACATTGAGCGGACGGGAGGCGAATGTGAACAAAGACTAGAGGAAGTCGAGGGTGCGATTCAAAAAATCCTGTGGAACAATTTTGGCAGTTCCGAGCTCCCTCAGGCGTTGAAAGCAGCTGAAAAAGAAAGCGAGCGCCTTTGGACAGCCCGGCTAGAGATGAAGCTGGAGGTGTATGACCTCATGCTTAAGAACGTTGAAGGGCTCGTGAAGAGGGCAAGGGAGGCACTCCGCAAATGGAACCGCTGGATCCCGGATGAGGAAAGATCGGACCTGCAGAGGCGGACAGTGGAGCTGGAGGCCTGCGTGCCTGAACTGATGTCGGGAAAGGCCGCTCGACTCCAGGCAAAGATGGAGCGGGAGGGGTTCGTGGAGGAAGCCGCCTGTCTCCGACCACCCACCATCAGATTGAAACCAACAGCGCTCCCCATTTTTGATGGAAATAAGCGGAATTTCTACTCCTGGAAAAAGGATTGGGAGGCGCTCCAAAAACAAGGAGAACCTTCCGGTTCGAAGGAGGTGAGGAAATTCCAACTGTTGGATAGTCTTGAGGACAAGGTGGCAAAGGACCTGCGACTGTCAACATATGGAACGGCAGATGAAATCTTCCGCGTCCTCGAAAATCGTTTTGGAAACAAAACAACAATCGCCATGGAAATTGTTGAGGAACTGCAGGCGCTGCCACCGGTGAAGAGCCACCAACCTAAAAAGATTGTGGACTTGATACAAGTGGTCGAAAAGGCTTTGCAGGACCTAAACGAGTTGGGAAATACGGGCGCACTGAAGAACCCGATCATTACAAAATCCCTGGAGAGTAAGCTGCCAGAGAGCTTGAAGAAGGAGTGGCTGGTCTACATCTCGGAAAAAATAGAGATGCCATCACCAGATGACAGGTTCGACGAGCTACTTCAGTTCCTGAGGAAGCAGGAGAAGATTTACGAGCAGCTGGAGCAATTAAGGGATGATGACCTCAGCAAAAAGGAGACGAAGATCCCACACAAGCATGCCCGAACAAAGGCTACCAAGTCCTCAAACTCTCAAGCGGTCTGCGTCGTATGTGGAGAGAGTGGGCACTTGAGAAAACTATTCTACTGCAAGAAGTTTAAGTCTCTCAAACTGGCGGAAAAGAAGGAAGCAGTAAGAAGATTGGGCGCTTGCGGGAGATGTCTAGAGGTTCATGGTGATGATGCCGATTGTAAAACCACCTTCTTATGTAGGAACGAAGGGTGTAAGGGTACTCAGAGTCCCGCTCATCATTACCACCTCTGTCCCAAATCCGGAGGCAAGGGAGGTGATCTGAGGAGGCCAAGGGCTAGTCCGGGGAAGTATACGGAGGCCCAAGAAGAGCTCCTGGCGAGGTTGCCACCCGAGATAGCTCGGGAGTGTCGTGACGTCTTTTGTAATTCAGTTTCAAGGACATTAAGTGCATCTACATCTGAGCGCAGCCTACTTGCAGAGAGTGGACTTCATGAGTACCCAGTGATAATGATGATTCTGGAGGTTACAGCAAATGCCGGGCAAAAAGTTGGGACCTTAATAGACTTGGCATCCGACACTAATTACATCACCCATGAGGCTGCGGGCGAGTTAAACCTAAGGAGCGAGGACGTGACGCTCATGGTTCATGGCGTCGGAGGAATGCAAGTCACTGTTGAAACTAAGCGATACCTCCTGAGGATCCGAGTCACAACTCCAAAGGGTACCCGGAAATCTCACCAGCTTGTTTGTTATGGGCTGGATAATATCGCAGAGGTGAATCGCCACATTTCACCTAAAAAACTGCATACGATATTTCCAGATGTCCCCCTCAAAGAGCTGGTCCGGCCTACTCAGATTAAGCTTCTGATCAGCCACAAGGAAGGCCAACTTGTCCCTCAGAAGGTGCGTTCCGTTGGGGACCTTGTCTTGTGGGATGGGCCCCTTGGGAAAACGGTGGGAGGGTCACACCCTGATCTCCTGGAGGAAGTTACTGTCACAGCCCATGGTTCCCAAACTCATTTTGCACGCTCTATGCGAACAGCTGCTGCCAAATACAGAGAAATTGCATACAGCGGCCCAGATCAACAGTCTCCGCTCATTCTGGCTGCTACATCAACTGCTAGTCGAGATTTTGTAGACTGGTGGAGGTGGGACAGTATCGGGGCCGCCTGCGAACCCAAGTGTGGGGGCTGTAGATGTGGAAACTGTCAACCTGGAGGCAAGGAGATGACGCTTTCTGAGGAGCGGGAGCTGGAGCAAATAAAGAGCGGGCTGACATATGTAATGGGAGATCACCACAGTGAAGAGCCGCACTGGCATGCAAGGTACCCCTGGACAGAGGACCCAGCAACGTTGCCCAACAACAGGCGCGCTGTCCAAGCAACGTTTCTGAGGACTGAAAAGCAGTTGTCAAAGGAACTGGAGTGGAAGGTGGCCTACGAAGGGCAAATCCATGAGATGGTGGAGAGGAAAGCTGCGGTCAAGCTCTCAAGGGAGGAGTTGGAGAGCTGGACTGGGCCAGTATGGTATATCAGCCACCTGATCGCACCAAACCCCCACTCGGTCACCACGCCAGTTCGCCTGGTGTGGAACAGCAGTCAAAACTTCAGGGGCCAAAGCCTAAATGACCGGCTGATCAAGGGCCCAGATGTCCTTAACAACATCCGTGCTGTCCTCCTACGATTTCGGAAGGGTGTCTTTGCCGCTCTTGGAGATATCAAAAAGATGTATAATTCGGTGTGGCTCGAGGAGGATGAAGTCCATCTTCATCGGTTCCTTTGGAGGGACTCTGAGGATGAGGATGTTGAAGAATACGTGATCACAAGGGTTAACATCGGCGACAAACCTGCAGGCTGTATCGCGCAGGTAGCTATGCGTGAGACAGCAAATTTTCCAGCATTTGCCCACCTTGGAGAAGAGCGGCGGGTGCTGGAACAAGACGCATATGTCGACGACATCCTCACCTCCCACAACGACCTCAGCCGGCTCAAGGTTATAACGGCCAATGTCGAGCGAATTTTAAGAGCCGGTGGATTCCATATGAAGCCGTGGGTTTACTCAGGCCAAAGTGGGAGGCAAAAATGTGAGGAGGAAAAGCGGAACGGGACCTCGACAATGGTCCTCCCAAATCAACTCTCGGAGGAGGATAATAAAGCGCTTGGCCTTGGATATGATCCAGAAGATGACAAGCTTCATTTAATGGTGGCCGTGAACTTTTCCAAAAAGAAAAAGAAGATGAGGTTGGGGGAGAACTTGTCAAAAGAGAACGTAAGGGCACAGACCCCAAACCCACTCACTCGAAGAGCGCTTTTAAGTCAAGTCTCTGGGCTATATGATCCCCTCGGCCTTGCGACACCGGTTAAGCAAAAAGGGGCCATCTTGGTGAGAAGAGCCTTTCAGGAAGCAAAGGTGAAGTACAGCTCAACGGGGGACACATGGGATGTCCCTTTATCCGAGGGCCTTCGGGAAGATGCCATGTGTCTGCTGGAAGACTATGCAGAACTCAGCCAGTTGAGATTCACCAGGTCTCTGACACCTCCTGATTCAAGTGCTGAGCCCTGTGGCATCACATTCTCCGATGGCAGTGAGTGTTCGTATGGTGCTGTGCTGTACCTCCGTTGGGAAAGTCGTCAAGGCGTGACTGTACGGTTCGTGGAGTCCAAGGCCAAGCTGACACCGTTGGAGCACAAAGGGGATGCCGTGAAGGCGGAGGTATGCGGAGCTGTCTACGCTGCCCGGTTGAAAAAGTACTTCCAGAAGCACTGTAGGATTCCTGTGGAGAGATGGCGTCACTTGGTTGATAGCCAGACAGTCCTCGGGGCAATACAACGGGAAAGCTACGGCTATCAAACGTTCTTCGCCAATAGGATAGGGGAAATTCAAAGCTGCACAAGTGTTCAAGATTGGTGGTGGATCCCTGGGGCGCTTAACATTGCGGACATTATTTCAAGGGGAACAGGGCCTAGGGACTTGGATGAAGGCTCCGAGTGGCAGGCGGGGCCCAAGTTCTTAAGCCTCCCAGAGGACGAGTGGCCTGTAAAGTCGGCTAATGATGTTGCTGTTGCAGCAAGAGAAAACATCGTGCGGATCCAGAAAAAGTCTTTTGTTGCCGCTCTAACCCGGTCCAGAGCAAGGGAAAAGGCAGAGGAGAATCCAGTTTTGATCCAGATAGGCATGCGGAGGCCTCTGGCTGGGGGCGCAGCTGCAAAACTGTTGGATGTTAAGCGGTTTAGCAAACTGGCAAAACTGCTGAACTCGGTGGCGCTAGTCTGGAGAGTGGCGAAGAGGTTCTTGCGTGCCAAGGCAAGTGGAAGACCAAAGTGGGAGGCAATCCAGTCGGCCGGTGTTGTTACTGTGGCCGAGAGAGAGGATGCCTTCCGGGATCTCTGCATTGCAGCTCAAGAAGGGGCAATGTTTTCCAGCACCACAACTGATCGGCTGGTTGTGTACAAGGACAAGGCAAGTGGACTGATGGTATGTGGCGGAAGAGTCCAACACTTTAAGGAGGACTGTGTGGCTGTTCCGCTGATCCCACTCGGTGCCTGGCTGGGTACTCTGTTAGCTCGTCAAAGTCATGAAGAAGGTCATGAAGGTGTTGCTGGAACGTTGTTGAGGATGCGGCAGAAAGCTTGGATTGTTCAAGGGAGAAGGTTAGCGCAAAAGGCTGTTAACCAGTGCATTCTCTGCAGGAAGGCAAGAGCTCAGGTGTGCCAACAAGTAATGGGTGATCTACCAATCGAGAGATCAAGACCTGCTTTGCCTTTCCAGTTTACGTCCGTGGACATGTTTGGACCATACCTGGTGAGAGATGATGTCAAGAGACGGGTGTCCATGAAGGCTTGGGGAGTCGTGTTCTGCTGCATGGCGAGTAGAGGCATCCACGTGGAGTTGGTCTGCAGTATGTCCACGGAGAGCTTCCTAATGGCCTATCAAAGATTTGTTGCAATAAGGGGGCACCCTCAAAAAATTTGGTCTGACCCTGGGACCAATTTCATTGGAGCAAGAACTGTGTTGGCGGAGCTGTATGCTTTCTTGCAGAGTCAGGACACAGAAAGTCTTGAAAACTACGCTGTGCGGAATGGGACGAGCTGGACATGGAAAGTGCTCCCTGCAGATTCACCACATCGGAATGGAGCTGCTGAAGCTGCTGTACGAGTCGTGAAAAGGGCTTTGCAGAGTTTGGGCAAGTCGACAAACCTTACGTTCTACGAGTTTCTCACAGCACTTCAATTGGCAGCAAACCTGGCAAATGAGCGGCCTATTGATGCGAGAGTCCAGAGTCGGGAGGATCGCATTCAGTATGTGACGCCAAATGCACTCCTCCAGGGACGAGCGTCTCAAGATGGCGACTTTAAGTCTCTGGATTTTAACAGCTATCCCTACAGGCGCCTTCAAGAGATTCAAACCCAAGTCAGCAGCTTTTGGAAAGCTTGGTCACAGCTTGCCGGCCCAAACCTATTCATCCGGCCCAAGTGGCATACCACTGAAAGAAATGTTGCTGTGGGGGATGTGGTTTGGCTTTGTAATCAAAATGCTCTGCGGGGTCAGTTCAAGCTTGGCAGAGTAGTCGGGGTGGCTCCTGATCCCAAGGGTGTTGTAAGGGATGTCGAGATCTTAGTCACGTCGGGCCACAGTGTTCCAGCCCAGGGGCCAAAGCCAGCTGTTCAGTCAGTATCCAGTAGCCAGAAGAGGAGTCCCATTGGAGTGGTATTGCACAGAGATGTGAGGCGCCTGGTAGTCCTGTTGCCTGTAGAGGAGCAAGCTATTGGTTGCTCATAGCGTCAGAGCTCACCGGAGAGTGTTGCGACCTTCTTGTGGACTAACAAAAGCTCGAGTGGGAGGTGTTGCGGCGGGCGTCAGTCTGGCGGCTCACAAGGAGCGGAACCAATCACTTAATTAGCGGCGTGCGGCCGGACTGGTTTAAGCAACGCACTTCCGCTCAAGGAGAGACCAAAACAAACCGATGAGGAGAGAGGCATCTGAGTTACGCAGGAGATCGTGTGAGAAAAAGAGTTGGACAGAACGGGGACTCGCAACACAACTACTGGGGGACTGCCGGTAAGAGGCAACGGTTGTGTGTTGATAGCGATGTGCTCGTCATGTGCTGAGATGCTGGGGTGTTTAGGGTTTCGTCTCACAGGGGAAATGTGAACATCAGAGACTTTCATTGACCAGTTTAATTCTGTATATTTGTTAGGTTTAACATAAATGGGAAAAGTATTTTAAAACTATTTTTCTAGCAACTGAAGTCGCAATCAGGGAGTGGCTTTTAGTTATAAAATACCATTGTACAGTCATAGTTAAAATGGGGCTTCTTTTTGCACTTTAGTCCAAACTCCAAGATGGGGAAATTAGGGGGTGTGTTGAGGGCTTGTGAGCATAAGAAACATCTCAGTGCGTCAAATGTCACTTTTCTTTAACCATTTTAACACAACTTGGACGTCTGCTTCAATACAGCAATTGGACTGTACTACAAATATTTAATTCCAAAAAGATGTCTATGACAGTTGAATGGTATTTTATAATATATTGTTTAGACAAAGCTTTTTACACTTAATCCAAGTGTTTGTGCTATCTATGTGTTCCAACTGAAAGTACTCATGTTAATCTATCTTTGCTACTTCAAAGAGCCCCTCAAGTTTTGTATTTCTCAACTTTTGTAATTTCACTTTGTTTGTACCTATCAACTCAAACTATCAAGAATAAAATTGTTAATGTATCATGATTTTGAGAGTAACTAATAGAGATCAAATGCGGTTTATTCAAGAATGGTAAATATTAGGGCTGTCCAAAATAGCGCGTTATTAACGCGTTAACGCAAATCAATATTAACGCCGTCATTTTTTTTATCGCGCGATAAAAAAAAAAAAAAAAAAAAAAAAAGATTTTTTTTTTTTTTTTTTTTTTTTACTTTTTATTGCAGACAAACACATAGAAACAAAGAAAAGGACTAGTTCAGATACATTGTAGACAGAGATTACAAACAATATGTAGTTGGAGATACAGGGGGCCAAAGAAGAAACCCAGAAGGGCACATAGGAGGGGAGGGGGGGGGGGGAGGACATGAAGTGGGAGATGGGGGGAGGGGTTAATAAAAAAGGCAATACAAGCAAACAGTATACAGTCATAGATATACCGAAGGTAAACAGAGAAACAGCATAGAGTATTTACATGAACAAATTTACAAAATATTTACAGATTGTTTATCATCATCATAATGACACCATGATGTTTCTATACAGTCTATGGTCTATACCCACACATACACACACACACCCACACACACACATTGAAGGGGCTTTTTGTTACCAATTATTTATTTTGTCATCCATTTATTGATGATTTTGCATCAAATGTTAGTGTGTAATATAACACTACACATTGTTTTCAATAAAAAAAGCAATTGCACACAGCACGCAAATGTGTGACTAATTTGCGATTAATCGCGAGTTAACTATGAAATTCATGCGATTAATCGCGATTAAATATTTTAATCGTTGGACAGCACTAGTAAATATATTTAAAAATGTAAATGGTTGTATAGTTGTGATATTTTTGCTAAAGTTTATAAACGCTAACCTAGTTGGACATTTTTTTATCTGTGAAGTTGTTGTTAGAGTACCTACCTGTCCTTATACTGGGTTTCTTTTGTGTGCACTGTTTGAAGGTTTTCACCTGATGAAAGTAAAAATAAAAGGAAGAAGAAATTCCAAAGAAACTTGAGTGGAGTCGTTTAATACCCAGTAGCGAGCCCTTTCCCTATCAAGTCAGGGGACTGTCTAATCACAGATTGACTTGACAGCTACAAGCGAGCCTACATGACATCGTTGCTGCAAAAGACATGCCCAGATTGTTCCGTGGTGAAAATCAAAGTGTTTCAAGACATCGTCGCGGCCATGAAATACATCCCGACCCTAATGGAGGTTGAGATCTGTGGGGAATCGGTAACAAAAATGGCACTGGTGGCCGCGAACAATGAAAGAACTCTTATAAACTACACAGATCCGTCGCATAAAAAGATCTCTTGCATCGAGTACTGCTCTAAAACTCAAGATTTGATTACAGGAGGAACCGACAGAGTTTTGTGGGCGTGGTCTATGTAAAAACCATGTCGCGCATTGTTCCGATTTGCTACATGCTCAACAAACCTGGCGATGACCATCTTCTTTGCCTTCACAAGGATCAAACCATATGCGTCGACCAATAAGTGCCAGAATTGTTTCTGCGGTTTACAACTCCATCCAGAACAACGAGTTGATATTGGCAAACACAAAAATCGACGTGCTTATCAGCAAAGTCACAAAACTCTTTAAAGATTTCAAGCCCTTATGTGGTGCGATATACCACACGATTTTCAAACAAGTCGTGTCTGTTTGTCAGAAAGGAGACGTGTGAGATATAAACACAGGGAAAGACATCCTGAAATTCAACGTTAGCCCCTATAAGCTAATCGCATCCACAGCCATGACGTTGAATGGGCCTGTAAATATTAACGGACGTAGTCACGCCTGTCTCCGCCGTTCAAACTAATGGGCCAAAAATGGTGCTCTACTGGAGCTATCCAAAATGGCCGCGAGTGGTCCCGCCCACAAGAAAATGGTGAAAAAACGCATCTGCGCATGCGTCAGCCGGCGCGAGCTCCATCCAACGAGTGCCTTCAAAAATTCACCCCCCTCAGCATTGACACACATGTGGAACGGAGCTTTGGGACAAGAGCCAACTTTTGGACCATCCTGTAAAGAAGTTTTCGAGAGGTAAGAAGATGCTATACGTTAGCATTGGCTAATTCTTATTACGGGTCCACCCCCATCGGCCCGGGGTGGTATTGCAAGCATGTCAGCGCACGTCATTTGGCCACTTTTGAGCTGGGACTCGCCCCCACTGGCTGTGACAAAGATGGAGAGTGATCACACGCCAGCTCTATAGCTTCTGTGCGGACTTAGAAGGTGGAGGACTTCTCTCCACCGTCCTCACCGGAGGTTGAGAGAGAGGAGGCAGACAGCGGCCCTCAGCCCTATCAATTTGAGCCACTAGCTCTCAAGCTAGCGCCGCTAGTGGAGCTAGCCTTCCCATATTCCCATACAGTAACAGTCGGCACTAGATCATATACGGAATCGGGACGAAACCGGAAGTAACACTCCTACTTTTGAGACTTTTAGACTAAAAGTCCTAAAGTGGTGACTGGTTAAGTTTTAGGTGTCTGATTGAGATAGTTAAGGTTAGGATTAAGGCTGGGTTGGGGTTATTTCATGGGAATGGCTGGTTAAGTTTAGGCATGAATAAGTATTTTGTTATAGTATTTACTTCCGTCCCGATTCCGTATATGATCTAGTGCTGACCATACAGTAACCCCTTATGTTGCGGTGCTTTGCTTCACAGTTTTGTCTGTACATTTTATCTATGAACCCTGACCAAGATAAAGTATATGTTGTGGTGGTCATATAGTTACAAAATTCTAAACTCTGCCACAAAAACCTGTGGCCACTGCACCTCTTTGTCCCCAAGGGAAAACTTGTGCTACATGGAAACCCCGAAGGCATTTTGGATAGAAATGATACCCCAATGTGCACAAAAGAGACAGTAATTTAACACGCGCTCAAACATAAAGTAGTGTTTATTGTACACAAGTACAAGTGCCAATAAAAATCTACCTTTATGCTATGCTATAACTAATCGCAAAACCTGACAATTGATGAAAATACTCTCCGCTATTCCTTCTCCAACTTGCCACGGGGGCGTGAACGAGACTGAGACGTCAGCCATCGCGGCTGTGCCAGTGTTGGCGCCAGATTCAAAATTCAAATGTAGTAAATACAGGTGGCCAGCAGATGGCGCCTCACAGACGGTTTTAGGCAGAAAGTTGATGTTTAAACAAATTTGCACTAAAGTGACAAAATTATGACCAGGATATGTAGACAACACAATTGGACACTCATTTATACCGTTTATCAGCAAAAAAAAGTGGATTTTATGGTGAGTTGTCCTTTAAGAATTCAGGAAGCACCCAAGAAAATCTGGGTCCCTCCAAAACTTTCACAACTGGCGCCTTCCACAAATTCCCAACAATTGCCAATGTGCTTGCCAGAATTCCCTCCCATTAATCTCCCATTGAACAAATTTGATCAGCACAATTTCGCAATGCCAAAAATACCGCTATTTCATAGGGGTTTCACAAAGCCACAACACAGGGGATGCATCGGACCACTAAAGCTGCAGAAGATCTGGGAGAAGCCAATTCGAGAAGCAAGTGGGTCTGTCCCAAATCTCCAGCGTTGGTGTGTAAACCGCTGTAAACCGCTATGTGACTCTGGTCTGTGAAAGGCGGTACGTAAATAAAGATTGATTACATGGAATATTGAAAGCAGAAGAACTTGAATAATTAATAGTTAAAAAAATTATTATGTCCAGTCTTTTGTGATTAACACAAACACACAGACAGGCAGAGACAGACACACACAGACAGACAGAGACAGACCCACACAGACAGACAGGCAGAGACAGACACACACAAACAGGCAGAGACAGACACACACAAACAAGCAGAGACAGACAGACAGACACACACAGACAGAGAGAGACAGACACACACAGACAGACAGGCAGAGACAGACACACACAGACAGGCAGAGACAGACAGACAGACACACACACACACAGACAGAGAGAGACAGACAGACACACACATACACACAATGTCAAGGATTTCCTTTTCTATGCAGACAGGAGTGTGTTCAGGAACTATTCCACTTTCCAATGCACTATAATCAAAGCTGACATTTTGTGGTTCATGACAATAGTCGGCAACAACAGGGTTATGTCTCATTATAATAAACTTCACGCTGTAGAACAAACTGCCAACAGGCGTCAGGTCAAGAGGAACCGAGTTCATACCTTTTACACTGCTAAATGGATTGAACAGCGGCAGAATGTTACCAGTGACAGAGTTAAGATGAGATTCTTCACAATCCACAAACACACTCACCTTCTCTGGACACAACTGCACAGTGAAAACTACACAAAGGTCGTCTGGTGTTTAATCACTATTGTACATGTGGAGTAAACAGTAATTACGATAATGATAATAATAATGCAATAGTTTTATATAGTGCTTTTCAGGACACTCAAAGTCACTTCATATGGATCTCCTGGACTTTCACGAGTCTTTCTTAACGCGTCTCAGGTCATACCCACATACAGACACACACACACACGTTTTTGTTACCTGGTGGGTCCCTTTGACAGGGCCGTTCAGAATGGGACCCATAGACATAATCTTTTTTTACTGGGACTACTTTAAGTAATACAAAACAGTCAATAGAAAACAAACAACTCTTTTAAAGGAATTTTATTTTTGACTTTTTTTTTCGAATTGCAGTGATTCCATTTTTGACATAGAATGTAATGCCACTCCATGTCCGATGTCTAAGGTCATCTGGTGAGGCATTAATGCAGGCCAGGCAGTGAGACTTCCCAGGGACTTTTCCAGTCTGTATGAAAGGCGTCATGGTCTTCTCCACAGCCTTCACCTCAGATGCAGACCATGGCTTTCTTACACGTTCTATAGGGAGAGAAATAAAAATATATTAGCAATATACACTCCCAGGGTTAGGACCAAGCAGCCTGGCTGTAATCCCCCACCTGGTACACTTACCAGAAGGGGCACTGCCACTACCATGGGGGGCATCTGGATGAATGGTTGAAGGTTCTCCGCTTGAAGTTTCTTTTAGCCCGTCCGTTTGTGAGAGGATCTCTACTGCTCTCCCTGTCGCAACAGAAAATAAAAATACAAGTGGCCTTTAGGGGAAAAAAATTATACATATTTTAATAATATCAAGAATTACCTTCAGGCTCAATTTGTATCTGGTCGAGGCTCTTTCCTTCGAATTCCGTCACTCTTCCCTGCTCCATGGCCATCAACACTTTGCTGATTTTGGCCAGCTCCAGTGTCCCCTCTGGTAGTCTGTAATATTGTCTGTGGATGCGAATGTCATGGCCGAGGAAGTTGGCAAGTATGTCCATCTCATTCTCTTTCATATTGAGAACTGTAGACATAGTAGCTATGTGCTTTCTAAGTTTGGTTGAGGATAGCATCTCTGGATGCACCGCACCACATTCTTTGGCTACCTGCCGTAGGGAGTCTGATCCCCTGATGTGGGTGTCTGCGCCCGGGCGGGAGAAGAAGTATGGGTTATGGTCAGAGATGGAACAGGCCCTTCTGTTCTCCACCAGCACCTCCATCGAAGCAATCATTTCAGGAGTCAAAAGAACCAGCACTTTCCGACTTCTTTTCCCTTTAATTTCAATGCGTTGAAAATGCTGACACAGCTTTTTCTCAAGTTGGGACAGTCCCAGAGCAATGTCAGAATGGATCCCAGTCTTACTTCTTAAGGTAAAGGCTGTCAGTGGCATCTTTGAAACCTCACCTTCCCTTCTTCAATTGAAAATGATGACCTCACAAAGAGTCAAAACTGCCAGTTTAGACCAATGCTTAGACGTTGGCTCACTTATTAGGGTTTGCACATATTCAGGTCGACATACCTCAATATGTGCATGCATGGCTCTAACGTCCTCAGTCAGAGGGAGCAGG
Organism: Knipowitschia caucasica; assembly: GCA_964034765.1. NCBI lineage: Eukaryota > Metazoa > Chordata > Actinopteri > Gobiiformes > Gobiidae > Knipowitschia > Knipowitschia caucasica. The sequence continues at coordinate 5,062,244 of OZ035844.1, read as the reverse complement.
TCCGGAGTGTTCCACTTGGCTTGCCGGAGGGTCTGCAGGGCAGCAGAAGAAACACAGACGTCCCACCTCTTCTCAAAAAGCAGCCGGCTTCGTTGGAAGTTTTTAATAAAATGTTCATCAACACAATGCTCCATTTTTGAGTCACATTCAAGAATATCTGCTAGCTTTCTGAGGCTATGGCCGAGTTTGAGGGCCAAGGATGGAGTCTTGTATTGATTTGTTTCCTCATCATATCCAGCCACAGACCTGACTGCATCAATCACATGGTTAAAGTTGGAAGGAATAAAGAAATCCTTAATTGTTTTCAGTTTCCCTGCGGTTTTTGCTTCGTTAATTAACCTACCGACTACTCTCATTTTCTGCCTAATGTAATCATGCTTAGTCTTATCATGCCCGTGTTTTAAGTACAGGTGCTCTCCGAGTCTCAGAATCCCCTTTTCTGCTTTGACAACACCCGTGACCTCATCCTGATGCATTGCCGAAATTAAAGACCACAGCTTTTTGCTGATGCCCTCCGGTACAGGCTGGGCTAGGGAGCAGAGGGACTGGACCCTACTTCTACCTGGTTTAGCCTGGGCATCTTTCTGTGAAAGCCGGCACCTGGCCACATGCCTCCACAGCGACTTTCGCTTAAGCAATGCCCCACAGTCTATACAGTGCAAAAACTCACTGGATTTAACTGGGGAATTTGGCTGTTTAGCTGGGACTAAAGTTCCAATGCCGGCCTTTAAAACCTCAAAATTGTGCTCACGGTTTCCACTATTCCTGATCAAATCAAACTGAAGTTTACGTGCTTTAGATTTCACAGGTAGAGCCAATGCTCTGGCTACGTCACTTTCATTTCCATGTTTTCTAGTCAAATGACGGGACATTTTGTGGCAGGACATTGAACAGTAGAGGCAGAAGTGTCTCTTGCTGTAAACTCTCCCCCCATTTTTCTTCTTTTGCAGTTGCATGATAACAATCTTATTTGCCTTTGGTTCGTCACTTCCCAAGTCTTGAAGAAAAGTGTTTTTGATTTTTCTTTTTCCATACTTTTTTACAGGTTTCTTCTTGACAGTTAAATCGTCAGAATCTGAGTCGACTTCATCAATTAGGGACTCTTGACTAAGCTGCACAAACAACAAATAATTTGTAATAATACTATATAACAATTTGAAGTCATGACTTGTAGTCAGCACTTACCAGTGGTTTGTAAGCGTGCGCTTCAGTGTGCTCCTCCATGATTTCTTGCAGCCTAATGAACCACACACTTGCACCTTTTCTAGCCTGACACCTGATTTCCTCTGTTGTGCTGCTCCATGATTGGCTCCAGCCTGCTGGACTGAAATTGCCCCAGTGTGCCCCTCCTTGATATCCCGCAACCCACCACCAGGGTTCCGACACATAACACACTTTTTTCAGGAAAGTAAACCTCCAGGGGTCCTTTCCATATTTTTACAGAGACTGCATAAGGACCGTTAGAAAAGCATTACCCATTGATTATTAAGCTTGGACCAGTGGGGTCCGGTGTTTGGGCCCCACCACGTAAAACCAGTCCCCATGACGTGAGTGGAATCTCAGGTTATGGAACCCACCAGGAGTTGAAAACAAGTGCACACACACACACACACACACACACACACACACACACACACACACACACACACACACACACACACACACACACACACACACACACACACACACACACACACACACACACACACACACACACACACACACACACACACACACACACACACACACACACACACACACACACACACACACACACACACACACACACACACACACACACACACACACACACACACACACACACACACACACACACACACACACACACACACACAATTTTGTACAAGTAGGAAATGATAATTGACTGGAGTTTATGGTTGGCTGAGGCCAGGCTAAAGGATACAGCATCAGTTTGGCACTTTACAGCAGCAGCCACCTGTGGTCTTGAGAAAGCTCTGAGGCCCTGTCCTGTGCTGTGGCCCCTGCTGTCCCCAAAGGTCTCCCATCACAGTATCCCAACTCCACTTTCCTGCTTAGCTTTGAGATCTGATCAAGCTTTCACATGCAGTGTTTCTTTGGAAACATGACGTGGTTGTTTCATACTGGAGCAGCGTACATGAGAAAACATGCAGAAGCAGGAAAAACGATCTAGTTCTTTGCCAACCTCTGATATTTGAGAAGGATAAACACAAAACCAAATGTCTACACTAACTGGACAAACCAGAGCTGAAGAAACAATCCAAACAGGAGGTACGTTGGAAATGTTTATTCTGACATGAACAGAATGAATATAAATACAACTTTAGTGCGTGGTGTGTGTTTCTGTGTGTCTTTGAGTGTGTGTGTGTGTGATGGGCTGTCTATCCACGGTCCATCCCCAGCACCTTGGGTCTGCTGGGCCAGTCGTGTGGCTGGATGGGGTGGCGGTGGGAAGGAGGGACATACCCCCACTTGATGAGTGGTCACCCCTGACTCCCCCGGTCCTCACCCCATGAGGAGTGGAGAGAGCGCACAGGGGGGCTACGGTCAGAGAAGAAGAGGGGGAGGAAGAGGAGGATGGGGAACAATGTACAAACAGAGGGGACGTCCCGCGCACATAGTCCTTGTCTTTCCTGCGTTGGTCTGGTGTTAAGACAGTGTGGATGTCCTCACACTAGGGGGCGCCGCTGTGCTCCAGATGTGGCTTCTTAAACGGACATGATGTGCTTGACGAAAGCTGCAACACAAAGACAACAACAGCTCAGGTTAGAACAGACAAAAGCAGCAATGTGTGATATAAATGTTGACATTGTTATAAATTCAAAATTCTTACACTTTAAGCACAGTTTAAAAGGGTGGAATAACACCAAACTTAAATAGAAACTTTTATTAGAATTTTAGTTTTTTAATTGGAAATGTTACAGCAATGTTTAGAGCAGCATTGTAAAACTGATGACACTAGATAAAACAAACTATGTTTTGACGGCAAAGTTTATTTTTTAATAAATACTTATATTTTTGGTACAATGGAATATGGTTTTGCTCGGTAAAATCTTTTCTGTGATGTCATCTCTTAAAACCAAAAGTAGAACTATAAATATAAAAACATGACTAAACTTGGATGAAACGCTGCACTTTTAAGTAGATGAAGTCTCATAAAACTGTTCCTTTACTTTGGCAACAAAGTTATTGACAAACAAATGCAGAGTGGGCTCCATGAGAGAACTTACCCTCGTAGTGGATGCTGCCGTTCTCGTCCTCCTGACCCTGCATCAGAGACTCGATCTCGTTCTCGGTCATCTTCTCTCCTGTAGGGGTCAGCCCACACACACACATTAGGAGAGGGGTCTCATTAGAAGCCCCTCTCCTCCCCTCCTCTCTCTCCTCTCTCTCCTCTCCTCTCCTCTCCCCTCTCCTCTCTTACCCAGGGTGGACAGCACAATACGCAGCTCAGCGCCCATCACGGTGCCGTTGCCCTCCTTGTCAAAGACGCGGAGACCCTCCACGTAGTCGTCCACGGTTCCCTTGGGCAGAGCGTCCACTTTCTTCAGCATGGGCACGAAGGCGTCGAAGCCCAGCCTCTTGTTGACCAGGTCTGAGGGGAAACATACGGCTCACAAAACACACACGGGACTAGACACTACACACAGGCTCAAAGACTCGCAAAAGACCCTACAGGAGATGAGGCTTTTATATAGAAGCTTTTAAACGTATGGAATAAAAGCAAATCTATTCATGTATTCAGTTATGGATTGGCCCATTGATAGGATCCATCTCAAAACATCTTTCTACAAGGACATTTTCAAACATGTTTATGCCAGACTACAGACAAAGTACCTTAAAGTGTTGGAACCTCTATTTCCCTTGTGGTATTTGTGTTAAATGACCATTTGTATGTATCACTATCCACTAGGTAATGTCCCTGACAAGTTGTTTCTCAACCATTTTGTAAAGGCCTAAATTGAAAATACTGCAGTTTATAAACAATTGAAAATGTATGTTTTGTAATTTTGCTCCTAAAAAAAAATCTGTGCAATAAAATCAAACAATCATGGCATTATAAAACCTGTTGACCATTGCAGACTAAGCACTTTATCATTTTACAATCTCCAACGATAATATTTATTACTATTAATAATACACTTCTCTTCTTAATCCCTGTAAATTAACACAAACAGTCAACGTGTGTGTTTGTGTGTGCGATTGTATGTCTTATGTTGTTCATATTGTGTTGTTCTCTATTCATTCTGTTATTATTTATTGTATGCTTTACATCAAGTGGTAGCTGTGTGTTTGCTCCATGTCGTAAACAGTGTGTTCAGGGCTGGGAGTGGGTTTAGGGGGGTATGTTGGGGGGTATGATGGGGAGGTATGATGGGGGCTCGTACCGTCGGCGGAGGGGTTGCCGAGGATCTCGTTGACGGACTTGTTGGTGGGGTTCTGTCCGAGAGCGCGCATGATGTCGGCCACCTGGTTGAAGGCCACCTGGCTGTCACCGACTCTGTCAAAGAGACCGAAAGCCTCCTTGAAGTCTGCAGAAAGAGAATTTACCAAAAAATCAGGCTCCAGATGATCCAAAAATCACCCACAGCCTGTTTAGAACTATTTACAGCAGTGCTAACGTATTCCTTACATTCTCCCACACACTTTATCCTACATTAGAGCTGGACTTTTGGTTGTTCTGACGATTAAACGCCTGCTACGTAGATACAAAGTGCAAGAAGATGATGTCATAATCTATACCAAGAGCTGCTTGTACAAAAAAACATTTAAAATATAAATAAAAGGAAGGAAGGAACGCAGACTTGAAAAAACAATATTCCAAATCTAACTTTCATTATGGATTTCATTTTGATTGTTTAAGCTTTGAATTCACTACTAGTAGGAGTAGTTAGAGTAGTAGTAGGAGTAGCGGTAGTAGAAGAAGTAATAGTAGTGGGAGTAGTAGTAGTAGTAGAAGCAGTAGTATTGATATTAGTAGTAGTAGTAGTAGTCAAATTTGATGATATTGTGTCCTAGAACGGATATGTAGTAAAAGTATGGGGCGGCACGGTGGCTGAGTGGATAGCACTCAGCCAGATAGCAAGGTCCTGGGTTCGAATCCCGGCTGGACCAGGGCCTTTCTGAGTGGAGTTTGCATGTTCTCCGCGTGTCTGCGTAGGTTTCCTCCGGGTGCTCCGGTTTCCCCTACCACTAAAAATATGTACAATAGGTCTGGCATGTGCCTCCTGTACTGGCACCCCCACTCCCAAAAACAAAAAATGTTTACAGACTGTGCCTTATTCAGTAGTAAGTAATCTATTACTACTTACTACTTATCCAGTGTTTTTGTTATGTCATTGTGCCAGCTAACATCGGCCTCTGAAGAAGTAAAATGCAAGCTTACCACGGTGAGTTATTATAATGTGAGGATTGGAATGGGCGAGAAAGTAGAAAACAAGCTTGAATTGCCGCTAAATAGCAATATGCAATTTCACAAATGAAATAAGTAAAATTAATGATGGAGTAAAGATGCATTTGATAACTCCATTTATTTTTAAAAACAAAGTTAGTTTTGTTGTTATAGTGATAGTAGCGTAGTAGCAGTATTTACAGTTGTAGTCACAGTAGTAGAAGTAGTACTAGAAGCAGCTGTACCAGGAGGGACACTGCAAAAAATGACTATATATGCGACAATAATTGCTTGAATCGAGTTGTTTTTATCCTAATCATTTTGCTTGGAAAATCTTGTTTAAAGGCAGTCACAATGTGCCCAAAGTCAGATGTATTTAGCCAAATTAGATTTTTTTTTAACTTACTATTCATAAATTTTTGCAGTGTAGTGGACTGAACTGTAAGATATTGTTGCAGTAGTAGTAGCTGCAAAAGTAGTAGTAGTAGGGCTAGTAGTAGAAGTGGTAGGTGTAGTAGTAGTAGCAGTAGTAGAAGTGCTAGTAGCAGTAGTAGCAGCAGTAGTAGTAGTAGTAGTAGGGCTAGTAGTAGAAGTGGTAGTAGCAGTAGTAGTAGCAGTAGCAGTAGTAGTAGTAGCAGTAGTGCAGTAGTAGTGGCAGTAGCAATAGTTTTTTTTTTTTTTTTTTTTTTTTTTTTTTTTTTTTTTTTTTTTTTTTTTTTTTTTTTTTTTTTTTTTTTTTTTTTTTTTTTTTTTTTTTTTTTTTTTTTTTTTTTTTTTTTTTTGTTTTTTTTTTTTTTTTTTTTTTTTTTTTTTTTTTTTTTTTTTTTTTTTTTTTTTTTTTTTTTTTTTTTTTTTTTTTTTTTTTTTTTTTTTTTTTTTTTTTTTTTTTTTTTTTTTTTTTTTTTTTTTTTTTTTTTTTTTTTTTTTTTTTTTTTTTTTTTTTTTTTTTTTTTTTTTTTTTTTTTTTTTTTTTTTTTTTTTTTTTTTTTTTTTTTTTTTTTTTTTTTTTTTTTTTTTTTTTTTTTTTTTTTTTTTTTTTTTTTTTTTTTTTTTTTTTTTTTTTTTTTTTTTTTTTTTTTTTTTTTTTTTTTTTTTTTTTTTTTTTTTTTTTTTTTTTTTTTTTTTTTTTTTTTTTTTTTTTTTTTTTTTTTTTTTTTTTTTTTTTTTTTTTTTTTGTTTTTTTTTTTTTTTTTTTTTTTTTTTTTTTTTTTTTTTTTTTTTTTTTTTTTTTTTTTTTTTTTTTTTTTTTTTTTTTTTTTTTTTTTTTTTTTTTTTTTTTTTTTTTTTTTTTTTTTTTTTTTTTTTTTTTTTTTTTTTTTTTTTTTTTTTTTTTTTTTTTTTTTTTTTTTTTTTTTTTTTTTTTTTTTTTTTTTTTTTTTTTTTTTTTTTTTTTTTTTTTTTTTTTTTTTTTTTTTTTTTTTTTTTTTTTTTTTTTTTTTTTTTTTTTTTTTTTTTTTTTTTTTTTTTTTTTTTTTTTTTTTTTTTTTTTTTTTTTTTTTTTTTTTTTTTTTTTTTTTTTTTTTTTTTTTTTTTTTTTTTTTTTTTTTTTTTTTTTTTTTTTTTTTTTTTTTTTTTTTTTTTTTTTTTTTTTTTTTTTTTTTTTTTTTTTTTTTTTTTTTTTTTTTTTTTTTTTTTTTTTTTTTTTTTTTTTTTTTTTTTTTTTTTTTTTTTTTTTTTTTTTTTTTTTTTTTTTTTTTTTTTTTTTTTTTTTTTTTTTTTTTTTTTTTTTTTTTTTTTTTTTTTTTTTTTTTTTTTTTTTTTTTTTTTTTTTTTTTTTTTTTTTTTTTTTTTTTTTTTTTTTTTTTTTTTTTTTTTTTTTTTTTTTTTTTTTTTTTTTTTTTTTTTTTTTTTTTTTTTTTTTTTTTTTTTTTTTTTTTTTTTTTTTTTTTTTTTTTTTTTTTTTTTTTTTTTTTTTTTTTTTTTTTTTTTTTTTTTTTTTTTTTTTTTTTTTTTTTTTTTTTTTTTTTTTTTTTTTTTTTTTTTTTTTTTTTTTTTTTTTTTTTTTTTTTTTTTTTTTTTTTTTTTTTTTTTTTTTTTTTTTTTTTTTTTTTTTTTTTTTTTTTTTTTTTTTTTTTTTTTTTTTTTTTTTTTTTTTTTTTTTTTTTTTTTTTTTTTTTTTTTTTTTTTTTTTTTTTTTTTTTTTTTTTTTTTTTTTTTTTTTTTTTTTTTTTTTTTTTTTTTTTTTTTTTTTTTTTTTTTTTTTTTTTTTTTTTTTTTTGTTTTTTTTTTTTTTTTTTTTTTTTTTTTTTTTTTTTTTTTTTTTTTTTTTTTTTTTTTTTTTTTTTTTTTTTTTTTTTTTTTTTTTTTTTTTTTTTTTTTTTTTTTTTTTTTTTTTTTTTTTTTTTTTTTTTTTTTTTTTTTTTTTTTTTTTTTTTTTTTTTTTTTTTTTTTTTTTTTTTTTTTTTTTTTTTTTTTTTTTTTTTTTTTTTTTTTTTTTTTTTTTTTTTTTTTTTTTTTTTTTTTTTTTTTTTTTTTTTTTTTTTTTTTTTTTTTTTTTTTTTTTTTTTTTTTTTTTTTTTTTTTTTTTTTTTTTTTTTTTTTTTTTTTTTTTTTTTTTTTTTTTTTTTTTTTTTTTTTTTTTTTTTTTTTTTTTTTTTTTTTTTTTTTTTTTTTTTTTTTTTTTTTTTTTTTTTTTTTTTTTTTTTTTTTTTTTTTTTTTTTTTTTTTTTTTTTTTTTTTTTTTTTTTTTTTTTTTTTTTTTTTTTTTTTTTTTTTTTTTTTTTTTTTTTTTTTTTTTTTTTTTTTTTTTTTTTTTTTTTTTTTTTTTTTTTTTTTTTTTTTTTTTTTTTTTTTTTTTTTTTTTTTTTTTTTTTTTTTTTTTTTTTTTTTTTTTTTTTTTTTTTTTTTTTTTTTTTTTTTTTTTTTTTTTTTTTTTTTTTTTTTTTTTTTTTTTTTTTTTTTTTTTTTTTTTTTTTTTTTTTTTTTTTTTTTTTTTTTTTTTTTTTTTTTTTTTTTTTTTTTTTTTTTTTTTTTTTTTTTTTTTTTTTTTTTTTTTTTTTTTTTTTTTTTTTTTTTTTTTTTTTTTTTTTTTTTTTTTTTTTTTTTTTTTTTTTTTTTTTTTTTTTTTTTTTTTTTTTTTTTTTTTTTTTTTTTTTTTTTTTTTTTTTTTTTTTTTTTTTTTTTTTTTTTTTTTTTTTTTTTTTTTTTTTTTTTTTTTTTTTTTTTTTTTTTTTTTTTTTTTTTTTTTTTTTTTTTTTTTTTTTTTTTTTTTTTTTTTTTTTTTTTTTTTTTTTTTTTTTTTTTTTTTTTTTTTTTTTTTTTTTTTTTTTTTTTTTTTTTTTTTTTTTTTTTTTTTTTTTTTTTTTTTTTTTTTTTTTTTTTTTTTTTTTTTTTTTTTTTTTTTTTTTTTTTTTTTTTTTTTTTTTTTTTTTTTTTTTTTTTTTTTTTTTTTTTTTTTTTTTTTTTTTTTTTTTTTTTTTTTTTTTTTTTTTTTTTTTTTTTTTTTTTTTTTTTTTTTTTTTTTTTTTTTTTTTTTTTTTTTTTTTTTTTTTTTTTTTTTTTTTTTTTTTTTTTTTTTTTTTTTTTTTTTTTTTTTTTTTTTTTTTTTTTTTTTTTTTTTTTTTTTTTTTTTTTTTTTTTTTTTTTTTTTTTTTTTTTTTTTTTTTTTTTTTTTTTTTTTTTTTTTTTTTTTTTTTTTTTTTTTTTTTTTTTTTTTTTTTTTTTTTTTTTTTTTTTTTTTTTTTTTTTTTTTTTTTTTTTTTTTTTTTTTTTTTTTTTTTTTTTTTTTTTTTTTTTTTTTTTTTTTTTTTTTTTTTTTTTTTTTTTTTTTTTTTTTTTTTTTTTTTTTTTTTTTTTTTTTTTTTTTTTTTTTTTTTTTTTTTTTTTTTTTTTTTTTTTTTTTTTTTTTTTTTTTTTTTTTTTTTTTTTTTTTTTTTTTTTTTTTTTTTTTTTTTTTTTTTTTTTTTTTTTTTTTTTTTTTTTTTTTTTTTTTTTTTTTTTTTTTTTTTTTTTTTTTTTTTTTTTTTTTTTTTTTTTTTTTTTTTTTTTTTTTTTTTTTTTTTTTTTTTTTTTTTTTTTTTTTTTTTTTTTTTTTTTTTTTTTTTTTTTTTTTTTTTTTTTTTTTTTTTTTTTTTTTTTTTTTTTTTTTTTTTTTTTTTTTTTTTTTTTTTTTTTTTTTTTTTTTTTTTTTTTTTTTTTTTTTTTTTTTTTTTTTTTTTTTTTTTTTTTTTTTTTTTTTTTTTTTTTTTTTTTTTTTTTTTTTTTTTTTTTTTTTTTTTTTTTTTTTTTTTTTTTTTTTTTTTTTTTTTTTTTTTTTTTTTTTTTTTTTTTTTTTTTTTTTTTTTTTTTTTTTTTTTTTTTTTTTTTTTTTTTTTTTTTTTTTTTTTTTTTTTTTTTTTTTTTTTTTTTTTTTTTTTTTTTTTTTTTTTTTTTTTTTTTTTTTTTTTTTTTTTTTTTTTTTTTTTTTTTTTTTTTTTTTTTTTTTTTTTTTTTTTTTTTTTTTTTTTTTTTTTTTTTTTTTTTTTTTTTTTTTTTTTTTTTTTTTTTTTTTTTTTTTTTTTTTTTTTTTTTTTTTTTTTTTTTTTTTTTTTTTTTTTTTTTTTTTTTTTTTTTTTTTTTTTTTTTTTTTTTTTTTTTTTTTTTTTTTTTTTTTTTTTTTTTTTTTTTTTTTTTTTTTTTTTTTTTTTTTTTTTTTTTTTTTTTTTTTTTTTTTTTTTTTTTTTTTTTTTTTTTTTTTTTTTTTTTTTTTTTTTTTTTTTTTTTTTTTTTTTTTTTTTTTTTTTTTTTTTTTTTTTTTTTTTTTTTTTTTTTTTTTTTTTTTTTTTTTTTTTTTTTTTTTTTTTTTTTTTTTTTTTTTTTTTTTTTTTTTTTTTTTTTTTTTTTTTTTTTTTTTTTTTTTTTTTTTTTTTTTTTTTTTTTTTTTTTTTTTTTTTTTTTTTTTTTTTTTTTTTTTTTTTTTTTTTTTTTTTTTTTTTTTTTTTTTTTTTTTTTTTTTTTTTTTTTTTTTTTTTTTTTTTTTTTTTTTTTTTTTTTTTTTTTTTTTTTTTTTTTTTTTTTTTTTTTTTTTTTTTTTTTTTTTTTTTTTTTTTTTTTTTTTTTTTTTTTTTTTTTTTTTTTTTTTTTTTTTTTTTTTTTTTTTTTTTTTTTTTTTTTTTTTTTTTTTTTTTTTTTTTTTTTTTTTTTTTTTTTTTTTTTTTTTTTTTTTTTTTTTTTTTTTTTTTTTTTTTTTTTTTTTTTTTTTTTTTTTTTTTTTTTTTTTTTTTTTTTTTTTTTTTTTTTTTTTTTTTTTTTTTTTTTTTTTTTTTTTTTTTTTTTTTTTTTTTTTTTTTTTTTTTTTTTTTTTTTTTTTTTTTTTTTTTTTTTTTTTTTTTTTTTTTTTTTTTTTTTTTTTTTTTTTTTTTTTTTTTTTTTTTTTTTTTTTTTTTTTTTTTTTTTTTTTTTTTTTTTTTTTTTTTTTTTTTTTTTTTTTTTTTTTTTTTTTTTTTTTTTTTTTTTTTTTTTTTTTTTTTTTTTTTTTTTTTTTTTTTTTTTTTTTTTTTTTTTTTTTTTTTTTTTTTTTTTTTTTTTTTTTTTTTTTTTTTTTTTTTTTTTTTTTTTTTTTTTTTTTTTTTTTTTTTTTTTTTTTTTTTTTTTTTTTTTTTTTTTTTTTTTTTTTTTTTTTTTTTTTTTTTTTTTTTTTTTTTTTTTTTTTTTTTTTTTTTTTTTTTTTTTTTTTTTTTTTTTTTTTTTTTTTTTTTTTTTTTTTTTTTTTTTTTTTTTTTTTTTTTTTTTTTTTTTTTTTTTTTTTTTTTTTTTTTTTTTTTTTTTTTTTTTTTTTTTTTTTTTTTTTTTTTTTTTTTTTTTTTTTTTTTTTTTTTTTTTTTTTTTTTTTTTTTTTTTTTTTTTTTTTTTTTTTTTTTTTTTTTTTTTTTTTTTTTTTTTTTTTTTTTTTTTTTTTTTTTTTTTTTTTTTTTTTTTTTTTTTTTTTTTTTTTTTTTTTTTTTTTTTTTTTTTTTTTTTTTTTTTTTTTTTTTTTTTTTTTTTTTTTTTTTTTTTTTTTTTTTTTTTTTTTTTTTTTTTTTTTTTTTTTTTTTTTTTTTTTTTTTTTTTTTTTTTTTTTTTTTTTTTTTTTTTTTTTTTTTTTTTTTTTTTTTTTTTTTTTTTTTTTTTTTTTTTTTTTTTTTTTTTTTTTTTTTTTTTTTTTTTTTTTTTTTTTTTTTTTTTTTTTTTTTTTTTTTTTTTTTTTTTTTTTTTTTTTTTTTTTTTTTTTTTTTTTTTTTTTTTTTTTTTTTTTTTTTTTTTTTTTTTTTTTTTTTTTTTTTTTTTTTTTTTTTTTTTTTTTTTTTTTTTTTTTTTTTTTTTTTTTTTTTTTTTTTTTTTTTTTTTTTTTTTTTTTTTTTTTTTTTTTTTTTTTTTTTTTTTTTTTTTTTTTTTTTTTTTTTTTTTTTTTTTTTTTTTTTTTTTTTTTTTTTTTTTTTTTTTTTTTTTTTTTTTTTTTTTTTTTTTTTTTTTTTTTTTTTTTTTTTTTTTTTTTTTTTTTTTTTTTTTTTTTTTTTTTTTTTTTTTTTTTTTTTTTTTTTTTTTTTTTTTTTTTTTTTTTTTTTTTTTTTTTTTTTTTTTTTTTTTTTTTTTTTTTTTTTTTTTTTTTTTTTTTTTTTTTTTTTTTTTTTTTTTTTTTTTTTTTTTTTTTTTTTTTTTTTTTTTTTTTTTTTTTTTTTTTTTTTTTTTTTTTTTTTTTTTTTTTTTTTTTTTTTTTTTTTTTTTTTTTTTTTTTTTTTTTTTTTTTTTTTTTTTTTTTTTTTTTTTTTTTTTTTTTTTTTTTTTTTTTTTTTTTTTTTTTTTTTTTTTTTTTTTTTTTTTTTTTTTTTTTTTTTTTTTTTTTTTTTTTTTTTTTTTTTTTTTTTTTTTTTTTTTTTTTTTTTTTTTTTTTTTTTTTTTTTTTTTTTTTTTTTTTTTTTTTTTTTTTTTTTTTTTTTTTTTTTTTTTTTTTTTTTTTTTTTTTTTTTTTTTTTTTTTTTTTTTTTTTTTTTTTTTTTTTTTTTTTTTTTTTTTTTTTTTTTTTTTTTTTTTTTTTTTTTTTTTTTTTTTTTTTTTTTTTTTTTTTTTTTTTTTTTTTTTTTTTTTTTTTTTTTTTTTTTTTTTTTTTTTTTTTTTTTTTTTTTTTTTTTTTTTTTTTTTTTTTTTTTTTTTTTTTTTTTTTTTTTTTTTTTTTTTTTTTTTTTTTTTTTTTTTTTTTTTTTTTTTTTTTTTTTTTTTTTTTTTTTTTTTTTTTTTTTTTTTTTTTTTTTTTTTTTTTTTTTTTTTTTTTTTTTTTTTTTTTTTTTTTTTTTTTTTTTTTTTTTTTTTTTTTTTTTTTTTTTTTTTTTTTTTTTTTTTTTTTTTTTTTTTTTTTTTTTTTTTTTTTTTTTTTTTTTTTTTTTTTTTTTTTTTTTTTTTTTTTTTTTTTTTTTTTTTTTTTTTTTTTTTTTTTTTTTTTTTTTTTTTTTTTTTTTTTTTTTTTTTTTTTTTTTTTTTTTTTTTTTTTTTTTTTTTTTTTTTTTTTTTTTTTTTTTTTTTTTTTTTTTTTTTTTTTTTTTTTTTTTTTTTTTTTTTTTTTTTTTTTTTTTTTTTTTTTTTTTTTTTTTTTTTTTTTTTTTTTTTTTTTTTTTTTTTTTTTTTTTTTTTTTTTTTTTTTTTTTTTTTTTTTTTTTTTTTTTTTTTTTTTTTTTTTTTTTTTTTTTTTTTTTTTTTTTTTTTTTTTTTTTTTTTTTTTTTTTTTTTTTTTTTTTTTTTTTTTTTTTTTTTTTTTTTTTTTTTTTTTTTTTTTTTTTTTTTTTTTTTTTTTTTTTTTTTTTTTTTTTTTTTTTTTTTTTTTTTTTTTTTTTTTTTTTTTTTTTTTTTTTTTTTTTTTTTTTTTTTTTTTTTTTTTTTTTTTTTTTTTTTTTTTTTTTTTTTTTTTTTTTTTTTTTTTTTTTTTTTTTTTTTTTTTTTTTTTTTTTTTTTTTTTTTTTTTTTTTTTTTTTTTTTTTTTTTTTTTTTTTTTTTTTTTTTTTTTTTTTTTTTTTTTTTTTTTTTTTTTTTTTTTTTTTTTTTTTTTTTTTTTTTTTTTTTTTTTTTTTTTTTTTTTTTTTTTTTTTTTTTTTTTTTTTTTTTTTTTTTTTTTTTTTTTTTTTTTTTTTTTTTTTTTTTTTTTTTTTTTTTTTTTTTTTTTTTTTTTTTTTTTTTTTTTTTTTTTTTTTTTTTTTTTTTTTTTTTTTTTTTTTTTTTTTTTTTTTTTTTTTTTTTTTTTTTTTTTTTTTTTTTTTTTTTTTTTTTTTTTTTTTTTTTTTTTTTTTTTTTTTTTTTTTTTTTTTTTTTGTTTTTTTTTTTTTTTTTTTTTTTTTTTTTTTTTTTTTTTTTTTTTTTTTTTTTTTTTTTTTTTTTTTTTTTTTTTTTTTTTTTTTTTTTTGTTTTTTTTTTTTTTTTTTTTTTTTTTTTTTTTTTTTTTTTTTTTTTTTTTTTTTTTTTTTTTTTTTTTTTTTTTTTTTTTTTTTTTTTTTTTTTTTTTTTTTTTTTTTTTTTTTTTTTTTTTTTTTTTTTTTTTTTTTTTTTTTTTTTTTTTTTTTTTTTTTTTTTTTTTTTTTTTTTTTTTTTTTTTTTTTTTTTTTTTTTTTTTTTTTTTTTTTTTTTTTTTTTTTTTTTTTTTTTTTTTTTTTTTTTTTTTTTTTTTTTTTTTTTTTTTTTTTTTTTTTTTTTTTTTTTTTTTTTTTTTTTTTTTTTTTTTTTTTTTTTTTTTTTTTTTTTTTTTTTTTTTTTTTTTTTTTTTTTTTTTTTTTTTTTTTTTTTTTTTTTTTTTTTTTTTTTTTTTTTTTTTTTTTTTTTTTTTTTTTTTTTTTTTTTTTTTTTTTTTTTTTTTTTTTTTTTTTTTTTTTTTTTTTTTTTTTTTTTTTTTTTTTTTTTTTTTGTTTTTTTTTTTTTTTTTTTTTTTTTTTTTTTTTTTTTTTTTTTTTTTTTTTTTTTTTTTTTTTTTTTTTTTTTTTTTTTTTTTTTTTTTTTTTTTTTTTTTTTTTTTTTTTTTTTTTTTTTTTTTTTTTTTTTTTTTTTTTTTTTTTTTTTTTTTTTTTTTTTTTTTTTTTTTTTTTTTTTTTTTTTTTTTTTTTTTTTTTTTTTTTTTTTTTTTTTTTTTTTTTTTTTTTTTTTTTTTTTTTTTTTTTTTTTTTTTTTTTTTTTTTTTTTTTTTTTTTTTTTTTTTTTTTTTTTTTTTTTTTTTTTTTTTTTTTTTTTTTTTTTTTTTTTTTTTTTTTTTTTTTTTTTTTTTTTTTTTTTTTTTTTTTTTTTTTTTTTTTTTTTTTTTTTTTTTTTTTTTTTTTTTTTTTTTTTTTTTTTTTTTTTTTTTTTTTTTTTTTTTTTTTTTTTTTTTTCACTATATGTACAGTATATAATTCCGCACTACTACATATATATATATATATATTTTTTTTGAATGGTATTGAAGCATTTTCAGCATCTACAGCTACAGTAGTTATGTTAGCTAAGAAACATAGCTACTTCTTATCTTGTATATTGTGTTTACTCCCTGTGTGCTCTTACTACTGTCCTGTCTGTGCGCTGCAACATTGAAATTTCCCCACTGTGGGACGAATAAAGGAACTCTTATTTTATCTTAATTTCCAAGCAGATTATCCGATCAGAAAGCAGAACAAGTCTCTCATTTGGGTTGCCAGTTTGTTTGTTTGCAGCTGCTTAACCCCAGCAGATGGATTACATCAGCAATTAGTATGAGGGTGTGTTATTACCACAGTTATCGGATCAATAAGTCAGTATAGTAATCGTTTTGACAGAGCCACTAGCAACCATTCACAAGATTTCAAGTCCGTCGTCACAATTATCAACTTGGAAAGGCTGCAATTAGACTTTTAAAACTGAAGAAAGTAACGTTTGTTCCGTGGTTGGTTGTTCTGATTACAGCGAGGTCAGTGGGACATCGGCTCTGTCTGCCAGCTCCGCTCAGACACCTGCAGAGCCAAGAGTTTAAGCCTGGAGAGCCTCGGCGGGGGGTCAGGAAGTCTCTGACCGTCCACCTACACTCACCCTCTCTCAAAGTCTAACCACAAGTTTGACCCACACTGAGAAGTTATTGAATGGGAAATGTGTTTGAGACGAGATACTACTTTATTTTCCCGCACAGGATTAATGTGACTTGGGACAGGAGTGCACATACTTTACACAGACACCACAATAGACATTAAATAGACCAAAATAGATTAAGATAGGCCAACATAGACCAAAATAGACACAGGTAGGGGCACCATCAGAGACGTCCAGGACCAGAGACCAAAAACAGTTATAACTACTTCATACTTGCCCTACAGTAAAAATATAAAGTGCGGTATTTTATTGCACTTGCCCTCAGCCTAAAGTGCAGTTATTATTATTGCACTTCGGTAAAAGCGCTGGGTTGTTTTTGTCATGAATTAAAACAGAAAGCAAAATCTGTATGTGTGGTTATGTTCAGACTGAGCTGGGCGTTACAACAGTACGCAGAAGTGAGTTTTTTTCAATTTCATGTTTTTTTTTCGCAATTTTTATGTTGGTGACGACGCTAAGGGGAGTTTCTGTGTTTTGCCTTGGTATAAAACCACCTGAACGCTGAAAAGCTCATGACACTTTTACGGTGTTCCCAACAATAAAAACCTGCTACTGAGACACCATCCCAGACCTCCGCAACTTTTGTCATTTTCTGCAGTTGGCGGAAAACGTCAGAACTAAATCTAAAATTAGAGTCACAACTTTTGTAAGCAAACAAGGACTGAAGCAGGATTTGAAGACGTCCAAATCAACTCTAAATAATGGGTCAAATCATTTACTCACTTCTGTTTATCTATCTGGCTTTGAGTGCTCTTTCTAATCGATAAACTGTACCTACTGTGGCAGAAAAAAGTAAAAAGTTAAAAATCTTCAACTGGGCCAAATGTAACAAGAATGGTGCCATCTTTACATCTTTACTGATCCACATGGTCTGAACCAAGTGGGTCAGATGAAAATCCACTGGAGCAATGCTAACTTTTTGAAAAATGCTAATTAAGCATTTAGCATTATACTTTGGACAAGAGCAGAGAAAATGGTCCGGACTAAGCCGCTACTCCACCTTTTGACCTGTCCTGCTCCACCCTGAGTCTACTCCACCTCTGCTGCTGTGACCCGTCCTGCTCCACCCAGAGGCTACTCCACCTCTGCTGCTGTGACCCGTCCTGCTCCACCCAGAGGCTACTCCACCTCTGCTGCTGTGACTCGTCCTGCTCCACCCAGAGGCTACTCCACCTCTGCTGCTGTGACCCGTCCTGCTCCACCCAGAGGCTACTCCACCTCTACTGCAGTGACCCGTCCTGCTCCACCCAGAGGCTTCTCCACCTCTACTGCAGTGACCCGTCCTGCTCCACCCAGAGGCTACTCCACCTCTACTGCAGTGACCCGTCCTGCTCCACCCAGAGGCTACTCCACCTCTGCTGCTGTGACCCGTCCTGCTCCACCCAGAGGCTACTCCACCTCTACTGCAGTGACCCGTCCTGCTCCACCCAGAGGCTACTCCACCTCTGCTGCTGTGACCCGTCCTGCTCCACCCAGAGGCTACTCCACCTCTGCTGCTGTGACCCGTCCTGCTCCACCCAGAGGCAACTCCACCTCTGCTGCTGTGACCCGTCCTGCTCCACCCAGAGGCAACTCCACCTCTGCTGCTGTGACCAGTCCTGCTCCACCCAGAGGCTACTCCACGGTCAAATAAAGGATCTGTCAATACATTGTGAACTATTGCAGATTTTGTGACGTTACAGCCACACAATAAAAGTATTTCATTTTAAACGTTTTAACTGAAAGAGCACTACAAAGTAACAGATAACGGTGAAGAGAAAGACAAAAATGAGATGTTTGGTTTTTGTATTCATCAGATTTGTCTTTTCTTAATTCAAACGGACACAAAATCCAGTAAGTAACAGGTCAAAACTTTAGTGAATGAAGCTGAAATCCAAAGTAATGCTTGAAACTAGCACTGCAATAACAGTTAATAAATCTCTATCTATTGATTTAACTTGAAATCCGATGCTCAAGACCAATCATAGAGCCAGGCATTTTACATGTGTGCCAAAATGTCTGCGCATATCACAGAATAACAACGACTATGACTTTTTGACTGTAAGAGATTGACCGAGGTAAACGAGAAGAGCAAACAAAATAACGCTCTTAAAAGTCCAGAATACGAGCCCTTTAAGCAGACTTTTGACTGTAGCAGCAGTCGTGGTATTAAGGTCAGTGGTAATCAGCAGATCTGGCCGGACGCATCAAGCAGGAGGTGACCGCTAATTGAGAATGGCAATTTTGGCACAACACAATATGGCGGCTTTGATTTCACAAGAAGGTATATAACCACAGACGACAAATTGGACCCTCCACCAGATCCACAAGAGCGGGTATATTATTTAGCTTTACACTTGTGGCTTTGATTGAGATGGATAGAGGTCAACTTTTCTCGTATGGCCAGGGGAAAACCGGCTGTGCCCAAGGTTCCTCAAAATAGAATAATACGAAATTAGTGAAATGAAATACATATACATAGGGATGCACCAATACCGATACTTGGGTATGGGTGCATCCCTACATATACACATATAAAACCTGAATGCATTAAATGGATGTTATTAGCTCAAAGGCATGGAACAAATCCAGGCAATTATACAAAAATGACTGTAGGTAAAATACTGCAGTGTCTCAAACAGTACCCAGCCCAACACCATTTTGTCCATGCACCAAACCTCAAACACCTTAGTATAATCCTCTTCATTTGCACTTTTATGCAAAATACACTATTGTTATATGTAGAAAAGTGTATCCAATGCAATTAGCCAATGTGTAATAAATGCCTTGATTATGTGTCATTTATAGGGAGTCACACAGACAATGCAAATTCAGATAAATCAATATAAAAGCTGCAGTTTACGATCTTGCGCGCGAATCAATGCCGTAATGGTTTTTATTATTGCTGCTATAGAAATGCAAGTCACGCCGCTTGCCTCTGGGAGCATGAGGGTGGCAGACAGACGCGGCAAGACGGGCACTCCCATCTCCAAAATATATAAATAAATAAATACATGCATAAGATTCCGCTTGTTCAGATAAAAATACGCACACAAAAAAAACATTCTTTTAAATAATGTGTGATATGCCATTTGCCAAATAGCAGGTGGGGTGCAGGTTGGGAAGCAGCATCCATCCTCCAGGCGTGGACCAGAACAAAAGCCGCGCCGGGAAAAATCACTCCAAATTACGCACCGTTTTACGCACGCGTTTTCAACATCATATTTAACGTATTTACAAGCAACAAAGAATCGACATAGCGTCAAAAATAGCGGCACTGACAGGTCTGTGGCATTAGCAGGTAATGAGACTCCATTGATAAAGTTCCACACGCGTAAAGACAACGGATGAGACGTGAGTGATTTTGGAACGGGGTTGTGTGTGAGAGCAGACCTTACCTGGTGGTGAGGTCCAGCCGGAGCAGAAGGGATAGTCCGGTTACGCGTGCGTGTATGTGTGTGCGTGTACGTGTGTGTGAGGGTGTGAAGGAGCGAACTGGAGACAGGAGAGGCCGACGGCTCAACGGGGATGGGGAGAAAGAGCCCGCCTCTACAGTACCGTAAAAGCTGATGTAAAGGCGCACGGGGATTCCGGAAAACGCAATGAGATGAATTGCAATCAAATATCCAGAAAGAAATGTGTTAAATAAAATACGAGAAAATATTTTACTATGAAAAATACGTACACACAATGAATTTATCAATAACTACGAGTTAAAATAGACAGAAACGTATACTTGTCTTTTGTTACTAGAGTTAAAAATTTTGTTTTATTTCCCATTAGTATAGCCATGGACAGCACTAACACGAAAACAGTGACGTCGCCCGGCATGGCGCAGCCGGGGCCCCACCCTGGAGCCAGGCCTGGGGTCGGGGCCCGTATGCGAGCGCCTGGTGGCCGGGCCTTAGCCCACGGGGCCCGGCCGGGCTCAGCCCGAAGGGATGACGTGGGCAGTCCCTCCTGTGGGCCCACCACCTGCAGAGGGGTCCGTGGTGAAGCGGTGCAGAGAGGACTGGGCGGCAGTCGAAGGCGGAGACCTCAGCGACCCAGTCCGCACACACAACATCTGGCTCTTGGGACGTGGAACGTCACCTCACTGGGGGGGAAGGAGCCCGAGCTCGTGGGGGAGGTTGAGCGATACCGACTAGAGATAGTCGGCCTCACCTCCACACACAGCTTGGGCTCTGGAACCCAACTCCTTGAGAGGGGTTGGACGCTCCACTTTTCTGGAGTTTCCCGCGGGGAGAGGCGGCGAGCTGGGGTGGCCATTCTCATTGCCCCCCATCTCAGCCGCCACGTGTTGGAGTTCTCCCCGGTGAATGAGAGGGTCGCGTCCCTCCGCCTCCGGGTGGGGGACAAGTCTCTCATTGTTGTGACGGCCTACGGGCCTAACAGCAGTGCAGAGTACCCGGCCTTCTTGGAGTCCTTGGGAGGGGTACTGGACGGTGCACCGCCCGGGGACTCCGTTATTCTCCTGGGGGACTTCAACGCCCATGTGGGAAACGCCAGTGACACTTGGAGAGGGGTGATCGGGAAGAACGGCCCCCCTGATCTGAACCCGAGCGGTGCTCAGTTGTTGGACTTCTGTGCCAGTCACGGTTTGTCCATCACGAACACCATGTTCGAGCACAAGGGTGTCCACCAGTGCACGTGGCACCAGGACACCCTAGGCCGGAGGTCGATGATCGACTTTGTTGTCGTATCATCTGACCTTCGACCGCGTGTCTCGGACACTCGGGTAAAGAGAGGGGCGGAGCTGTCAACCGATCATCATCTGGTCGTGAGTTGGATCCGCTGGCAGGGGAAGAAGCCGGTCAGACCTGGCAGACCCAAGCGTATAGTGAGGGTCTGCTGGGAACGTCTCGCTGAGCCCCCTGTCAGACGGACTTTCAACTCACACCTCCGGGAGAGTTTCTCCCAGGTCCCGGCGGAGGAGGGGGACATGGAGTCCGAGTGGACCATGTTCTCTGCCTCAATCGCCGATGCGGCGGCTCGTAGCTGTGGTCGCAAGGTCTCTGGTGCTGGTCCCGGCGGCAACCCCCGAACCCGGTGGTGGACACCGGCAGTAAGGGATGCTGTCAGGCTGAAGAAGGAGTCCTATCGAGCCATGATGGTTCGGGGGACTCCTGAGGCAGCTGTCCAGTACCGGCAGGCCAAGCGTGCCGCGGCCCGGGCTGTTGCAGAGGCAAAAACCCGGGACTGGGAGGAGTTCGGAGAGTCCATGGAGCATGACTATCGGTCGGCCTCGAAGAGATTCTGGCAAACCATCCGGCGCCTCAGGAGGGGGAAGCAGTTCTTTGCCAACGCCATGTACGGTGCGGGTGGAGAGCTGCTGACCTCGACTGGGGATATTGTCGGGCGGTGGAAGGAATACTTTGAGGTTCTCCTCAATCCCCCCGTCACGTCCTCTGTTACAGAGGCAGAGGCTGAGGATGTTGGGGCGGGTACATCCATCTCCCTGGCTGAGGTCACCAAGGTGGTTGGTAGCCTCCATGGTGGCAAGGCTCCGGGTGTGGATGAGATCCGCCCTGATTATCTAAAGTCTCTGGATGTTGTAGGACTGTCTTGGCTGACACGTCTCTGCAACATCGCGTGGCGATCGGGGGCAGTGCCAATGGAGTGGCAGACTGGGGTGGTGGTCCCTCTCTACAAGAAGGGGGACCGGAGGGTGTGTTCCAATTATCGTGGGATCACACTCCTCAGCCTCCCCGGTAAGGTCTACTCCAAGGTACTGGAGAGGAGGTTACGGCCGATGGTCGAATCTCGGATCCAGGAGGAGCAGTGTGGTTTTCGTCCCGGTCGCGGAACACTGGACCAGCTCTATACTCTCCATCGGATACTCGAGGGTTCATGGGAGTTCGCCCAACCTGTCCACATGTGCTTTGTGGATTTGGAGAAGGCGTTCGACTGTGTTCCCCGGGGTGTCCTTTGGGGGGTTCTCCGGGAGTACGGGGTCGGGGGTCCTCTGCTGAGGGCCATCCGATCCCTGTATGACCGGAGCCAGAGCTGTGTTCGCATTGCCGGCAGTAAGTCAGACCTGTTCCCGGTGAATGTTGGCCTCCGACAGGGCTGCCCTTTGTCACCGGTTCTGTTCACTGTATTTATGGACAGAATATCTAGGCGCAGCCAGGGGTCGGAGGGGGTCCGGTTCGGAGACCACAGGATTTCATCTCTGCTGTTTGCGGACGATGTTGTCCTGTTGGCTCCAACGAACCAGGACCTGCAGCATGCACTGGGACGGTTTGCAGCCGAGTGTGAAGCGGCTGGGATGAGAATCAGCACCTCCAAATCCGAGGCCATGGTGCTCGACCGGAAAAAGGTGCCTTGCCCTCTGCAGGTGGGTGGAGAGGTCCTTCCTCAAGTGGAGGAGTTCAAGTATCTCGGGGTCTTGTTCACGAGTGAGGGAAGAATGGAGCGTGAGATTGACAGGCGGATCGGTGCAGCGTGCGCAGTTATGCGGTCGCTGTATCGGACCGTTGTGGTGAAGAGGGAGCTGAGCCGAAAGGCAAAGCTCTCGATTTACCGGTCAATCTTCGTTCCCTCCCTCACCTATGGTCATGAGCTTTGGGTAATGACCGAAAGAACGAGATCGCGGATACAAGCGGTCGAAATGAGCTTCCTCCGCAGAGTGGCTGGGCGCTCCCTTAGAGATAGGGTGAGGAGCTCAGTCACACGGGAGGAGCTCGGAGTAGAACCGCTGCTTCTCCACGTCGAGAGGAACCAGTTGAGGTGGCTCGGGCATCTGTTCCGGATGCCTCCTGGACGCCTCCCTGGGGAGGTGTTCCGGGCACGTCCCACCGGGAGGAGGCCCCGCGGAAGACCCAGGACACGCTGGAGGGACTATGTCTCTCAGCTGGCCTGGGAACGCCTTGGGGTCCCCCCGGACGAGCTGGAGGAAGTGTGTGTGGATAGGGAAGTCTGGGCGTCTCTGCTTAGACTGCTGCCCCCGCGACCCGGCAACGGATAAAGCGGAAGAAAATGGATGGATGGAGTATAGCTTTTATTCACTTAACTGTTCTATAACTTGTGATGCAACACTGAAATTTCCCCACTGTGGGACGAATAAAGGATCTCTTAATCTTAATTCAAATAAAATAAATTACATTGAAATATTTTAAAAGAAAAAAACATCCAAATTGCCAACATTATTCAATTATAAATGAGAAAAAATAGAATAAAACCAGTCCATATATTGCTATTAGATGCAATATTGAGCATGTTTGATTATTGATCTTTCAAACTAAACAGATTTACAGCTGGAATTTCAGGATCTGTTTTCAAACACAAATTGTGAAAATGTCATGAATGAAACCGGGTGCTACACTTCTCACTATAACCGCAAACACAGGAGTAACAACCATGGAAAACACTTTTGAAATATAACCCATTTGGAAGTTGCACCCAGCTTCACTTGGTCTTAATCTGAAAATACTGAAATAGTATCTTAAGTTCTATTCCACCCAGCTGATCAAATTGCTGCAATATTAATCCATGATCAGTTAGTAATAATTGTCAGTTACAGCCACAAAATATATGGCTGAAATAAATCTTAAAAACAAGCATCAAATAAAGAAGGCAGTCACTGTATATTGTTGAAAAGAGAAGTGTCGGACAATGTGTTGTTTTGATCCAGATAAAGGCTGTAGACCTGGTCCAGACCCGGTTGAGACCTGGGCCGTGTGCTCTCTGCAGTAACAGTGCTGTGCTGTGGGGTGTGGCTGTTGCTAAGGAGACTATGAGGCTGAGAGGAGTGAGGGAGAGAGAAAGAGCGAGACATTTGTAGGAGACTTTTAATTCTACCGAACACATCAAAAAACTTCTTTAAAAATGGAAGTGAAGATGGATCAAAAAAATCCATCTTCACAGATTTAGGTGATCGAAGAAAATAATAACATGTCCCCTACATGCAAACCTCCATCTCTCTTTAGTCCAATGCAAAAGACTAAAAAAGGTGAGTTCAAGCAATTATATTATTCTATAAATAAAAAACAACTTAAAACTATTTAAAAAAAATATAAGGAATGAAAACCATTCAAAAGCCCATCCCCAGGACATGGTTGTATTTGATCTAAGACGCTGCTGCCCTCTACTGGTTAAAACACCACACTACAACCTGATTAGTATAACTTTATTACAAAAATAAAATCTACGTCGTTAATAAACTTTCTCATGATGTTGATGAATTAACAATACATTTACAGAGAGATATTATTTAGCAGTGACGATGGTGCGAGCGATCAGTTCTTTCATGATCTCGTTGGTTCCTCCGTAGATGGGCTGCACTCTGGCGTCGACAAAAGCCCTGGACACAGAATAAAAAACGTTTTTACAGATGTGGGTGTTTTGGGTGCAACAGGGTTTGAACGGTCACTGACTTAGCGATGGGGTATTCCCACATGTAGCCCCAGCCTCCGTGGAGCTGGACACACTGAGTGGCCACGTTATTCTGGAGGTCAGAGGCCCTGCAGACACAAACAGGTTTCATTGAACACACAATTAAGTTATGGGTAGTTTGAGGGTGAAGGCTGTATTTATTTTATATTATATTAATATAAATATATACATATAAAAAATACCTTGTTTTTGTTTCAAATGGAGGAGTCGGATTATTTTCCCTAATAAACACCCAAGTTAAAAATAAAAAGGTTCACCAAATGTGGGTCATAGAAATAAAATTACCTTTTGAATGTACTATCCATTTCCACTGAATCCATCCATCTAACAGTAAATATTTACAGTTTGAGATAAGACCTCTACTTCAAACTCCATAAAGTTAACCAGAGGCAACAGTGGCTCAGTTGGTAGAGCATTGGCCTTTGAGCCTGAAGGCTTTCTCCACCGACTAACAGATGTCTCACCCACATTCGAATGAGTCTGGTGTGTGCCAATGGCTGGTGGTGGTCGGAAGCAGTTGCCACAGACTGGTTGCCTCTGTTCAGTCAGTGTGGCCCAGGGCAGCTGTGGCTACACCATTGTGTATGGAGTGAATGAATAATGACACGTGAAGAGTCTTTGAGTGTCCAAAAAAAAAAAAAAAAAGCGCTTTAAGCCCCTGGAGGCAATGTGAGCGTCAGGGCACCAAAACAGAAAAGAAATAATGGACTTTTTGAACACAACTTTAACAAACAACAAATGTATGGGAGATCACATCCCAGCTCATCACAAGACAGAGCTAATTATGCTCACCAGTACTTGGCCATAGAAGCCGTAGCTGCATCCAGACGTCCCTCTGCGTGGAGCTGCACACAGCTGTCCACAAACGCTCGGCCAACACAGATGTCAGTCTTCAGCTCGGCCAGTTTGTGCTGCACCGTCTGGAACATGAGCACATTGAGAAGATAAGATCAACTTTATCGATCCCGAAGGAAATCACAGTGGTGTCGGCTGCTCTCCTTCAGTCACATAATAAATAAGTTGCTAAAATGTTAAAAGTGAACAGTATTGAAGGCACAGAAGTCAAGGAGAATTCTAACTGTGCACAGTCCATCATCCAAATGTGAGAGGGTGCGATGCAGAAGGTCGCTGGAGAGGACCTGCGACTCTCAGCATCCCTTTGCAGTTCCCTTCTAACCTGGTGCTCTGAAATTGGAGGTGAGCTAAAGGGGAGGGGACATGCACAGATATAAAAAGGTGGACGGCCAGGGAGACGTTATTCCCATTTGATGCCTTAAGCCTAGTGTATAGTTACGCTGCGCTTTCTGAGATTACAACATTCTCTTCAAAACTCCGTAAGGGGAACGTGCCAGTGTACCACCAACTGTGGCTGCGTAGGTCCAACGCAACCGCAACCAGCGCCGCACAAGTGTACACAGGCCTTAAGTGAGGGTGAGGAGGTGCTGGAGGAGAGCCCATCATGGGAGGACAAGCCCCTACACGGCATGTACCACCGCAGCATAGCTGAAGTGGCTGATCTCAGGGCTCAGAGGAGCCTGAGAGGGCCTGGAGGGTAAAGGTGACAGTAGTGCCTGTGGTGATGGTTCACTCGGGGCAGTGACCCGAAAGCTGGAGGAGGTTACAGCAGATCCCTGGAACAACTGATGCTCTTTGAAATTCTTTTATACTGGTTTTATTAGTTTAGCAACTTATTTATTATGTACCTGTGACTGAACGAGAGCAGCCGGCCCCACTGTAATTTCCTACGGAGTCCTTATCTGATCTCATTATAAATAATTAGAGATCAGTGATTGTCTGGACAGGATTAGATAAAATTAGATATTTGTGCTCGACCAGTCCTTTTCAATCTGAGGAAAAGAGATTGAGACATTGTCCTACAAAAGAAACTGTTGCATTTTAGTTGCTAAATAAAAAAAATAAAATTGTTGCTTGGATTGCAACACATGTAAAAAGGGAAATGGATCACTGCCTCTTCCTCTACAGCATCCATGCATTGTACCTTTCAGAACCCAGAAATTCAGCGATACATGAACGTGTGTGAAAGGTTGCAGACATGAGACCTGCAGATGAGCGATGGTTTTTCCGAAGGCTTTCCTCTGCATCACGTAGCTCCTGGTCTCCTCAAACATGAACTCTGCACTGGCCAAAGCCATCCCAGCGATCAGCAGCCGCTCCTGCCGACCACAACACTGCATCAGAATGGCCCTGATGGAGGCTCCTTCACATACACAGCATATGGGTCACTGAAGGCTGTGTGGGTTAGAAGTGAATGTCATGCCAGTGAGTTTATATTAGAAAAGATTATGAAACATTTGATATACAAATAAAAATATGCCTTTTTTGGAGGTGATTTAAGATTTAAGTTTTTGTTGTAGTAGTTTGCAATTTGTAGGTAAGCAAGTATGTAATCTTTATTTATATAGCGGATCTGTATATCGGTCATTTGTCTCTCACTCCAGAGATGGGAGCAAGGTCGCCGTACAGAAGGTGCATGCCAGACGTATTGCATGTTTTTAGTGAAGGAGGAAACCGGAGCCCTCGGAGGAAACTTATGCAGACACGGAAAGAATAATCAAACTCCGCACAGAAAGGAGTGGAGAGGTGAAATCGAACCCAGGACCTTTTTGCTGTGAGGCACAAGCGTTAACCACTGTGGTGACACGGTGGCGGAGTGGATAGCAATCTCACTTCTCAACAAGAAGGTCCTGGGTTCAAATCCCGGTCGGAACAGGGTCTTTCTGAGTGGAGTTTGTATGTTCTCCCTGTGTCCGCGTAGGTTTCTTCCAGGTGCTACGGTTTCCCATACCACTAAAAGCACGTACAATAGGTCTGAATGTAAAGAGTGAGTGAATGAATGAATTATGTTGATTGGGACTTTGATGCCAGTGTGTTCTGAGTCTTGCTTCTGTCATCGTGTGGATAAAAAATATCTGATCTCTGAACATTGTAAAGCGCTTAGGGTGACCTTGGTCTGTAAAAATGTGCTATATAAATAAACATTACTTACTGCGCCACCGTGTCTCCCTATGAGGTACTACTATAGGGTTTTTAATGTCAATGTTTCTGATTTCAAACTCCATCAAAAACATTTGCATCTTGTGTTTTTAGAGTTTGGCGTCAGCGTCCTCCGCACCTGTGGCAGCTCGTTCATGAGGTAGAAAAAGCCCTTGTTGAGTTTTCCCAGCAGCGCCTCAGCCGGGAGACGCACATCCTCGAAGAACAGCTCTGCAGTGTCCTGGGAAGAAGCACACGGTCAGAGTTTAGTCACATGACCTACTGGGAAGCAATGCACCTTTCCTTTTGCCATTTTTCCCTCAAACCCCCCCCCGCGCCTTATTCATTTAAACGAGTGACTTCAAAAATTCACAGCAACTAAACTAGAGTGGTCCAAAAAAATTCACCCCCTCAGCATTGACACACATGTGGAACGGAGCTTTGGGCCAAGAGCAGACTTTTGGACCATCCTGTAAAGATGTTTGAGAGGTCAGCTAATGAATAATTATTCCGGGTCCACCCCCATCGGCCCGGGTATTGCAAGCATGTCAGTGCACGTCATTTTGGCCACTTTTGAGCCGGGAACCTCCCCCACTGATTTGAGCTGATTTCACAAACAAAAATAAAACGATGGATATGTTCATGACTTCACCTCTCACTCTCCTATTTCAAGATTTTTTCTTCATTTTTATCAGTTTAACAGCAAGTAGTTTCCAATCTGCTAGAATTAGAATGACACCTGATCCAATTACCCAGGCAATTATATCTACACCTTAATAAAGAAATGACAACTTTGTTAGTTTTCTTTGATTTTTACTAATGCTAGTGTGCTGTTAGTAAAGTCTTTTGAAAAACAAGGGTATATTAGACAGAGCTGAGGATCAATCAGACCCAGCTCTGGGGCTGTACCTGGGCCTTTAGACCGATCTTTTCCAGCTTGCGGCCTTTGTGGAAGCCCTTGGTGCCATTGTCCACCAGGAAGAGGCTGATCCCGTGAGCAGGAGACTTGGCATCGCGGTCAGTCACGGCCACCACCACCACCAGGTCCGCCATCCAGCCGTTTGTGATGAACACCTGTAGAACAAACCAAACTTACAGAGACAGCTGTAGTGAAGGACGTGAAAACAAGACCTTAAGAGTTTGGTGGAGCCAAATACAGCAGGTGGCGCTCTGGCTCTGTCCTCTCTGCTAATTATGATTTCAGATGAGTTTCATTAGAGAATACTTAATACATAGGGGAATTATAATAAGTTTTTTAAACCATGCACAATTAATTGATACGGGCGTAAATAGAACATATAACCTTGGCTGCAAGCTGAATTCTCGCGGTATTTGTGAGTTCACAAACACTCGAGAATACATCTTGCCCCGCTCCCGCCAACCCTTTTCAAGTCGAACATCTAGGCGTTCAAGCCAATCACGCGCCAGTCTGGGGGTTTAGGGCGGGATATCCGGGTTTGACGAAAGCAAGAAGTTTTATGGTATTCATGGTATTTTACATACCATGAATTTTCATGACCGACCACAGAGCCTCATTAACCGGTTAACAGCGTAGTTTAAAATATTCCACGTTCTTTGTAATAACAGCCATTTCAAGCCGCGTACTTCTCATAAGTGCAGCTCTGCGTTCTACTGGACCCGAAAACAGCTTCATCACCTTCGTGGTCAGAACTGCTTTTTTAATCTTCCCATTCTTCTGTGCTGAGGGTTAAAGCATTTTTAAGCAAAAGACTGCTCGTCCACATGGTCAGAGCAGCGAGTGACGAGCTGCGTCTCGCAGATCTCTGCTAAAGTTTAAATACAAGTGATGTGTGTGGAGCTGATGCCAAGGACCATAAACACAAACATGTTTCATGTGGTTTGACTGAAGCCGCGTATTTGCGAGGATTCTTTGGGCTGTGTGACAGACGAGCGCTTAAAGTTGGAATGTGTATTAATAATGTGTATGTATAATTTGTTCTCTGATTAACATTTCAAAGTGTTACGGAAACGTAGGTGTAGACCAGGGGTGCTCACACTTTTTCAGCATGCGAGCTACTTATAAAAGGATCAAGTCAAAATGATCTACCTACTACAAAAATGCAAATCATATATTTATTTCAAAAAATATTCTTTATATCTACAATGTATGTTTATGTACATGCAAAACAGCATGAGCCAATATAGCACAACACAACACAATTACCTATGTACATTTTTTGTCATTACCCGAGTTTACTCTTATGACTTTCACTGAATTGAATCGGCCAGGGATGCATAGTCCGGAAAATTGGTGGTAACTCGCTGACAAGTTTGTCGTGGTTTAGCTTTCCTGCACTGAGCGCGGTTGTTTGCGCATGTGCAGTCACCTAAGTGTCAGTAAAACATTACTGAGTAAAACACAGATGTCATTTGACTGTGGTGCCATGTCCATGTGCCATGCCTGTTTTTTTTAAATCCAAATATTTCCCCTCCTCAGTTTATAAAATAATTTGCATCCACACATCTGCGTTATCAATCACATTCGTAACATTCCAAACATGTGCGTCTCTTACGTCCTGTCCTGCGTTGGGGAAAAACACGGAAGTGGGCGGAGCTTTGATGCAGCCGCCGGTAACGGCACTTTTACAGTCATAGAAGACACTCAGAGTAAAGACGTATGTTTACAAGCACTGACCCCGTCCTCAGCCCTGGTTTAGTCCTGGTTTAGTCCTGGTTTAGTCCTGGTTTAGTCCTGGTTTAGTCCTGGTTTAGTCCTGGTTTAGTCCTGGTTTAGTCCTGGTTTAGTCCTGGTTTAGTCCTGGTTTGGTTGTTTTCGAGCGCGAGTCCCCGCGATCACTTTGCTGCTCTCTGATGTGGAGCGAGGATGTTCGCTGCTGCGAGCATCTCACAGCGAACAGTTTTTAAGGTAGTATGATCCATGCTTCAGTGATCAGAGGAATTTAGGGGGGTACTGTGGCGTGCGAGAACGCAAAACTCTGGTTATCTCTGTCTACACACAAATGCATTAACGGAGTTTTCAAAAATCTCCACTTTGCCCGGAGTTTTTTGTATATATTAGTTTAGAATTTGTAATTTTTTATTTATTTAATGCGATCTACCAATACTACCTTTGCGATCGACTGGTAGATCGCGATCGACGTATTGAGCACCCCTGGTGTAGACCAATCAGAAAGGAAGGGGGAGGGAGCTTGCGTCGTTTCTTTCAAATCAAGTACCTCTGTCTCTTTCTGACAAACTGCAGACAATCACTTTAAAAATAGCGTTAAGAGACCTCCCCTATCCCCCCTTTTCTTTTAACTGACAGCTTTGACCCGTTAATGCTGTGACAGTCAACCACCGGTTAACATCCCCATTTCCAACGTTGAAGCGACATCACACAGCTGTAGTGACATGGCTGGCTTTGAGGAGGACAGGATTCATTTTAAAATCCTCCTTTTAACATACAAAGTGGCTCCTCCTTCCTCCAAGTCATGTTAGTGTCATACCAACCAAACTCTCCCACTGCGCTCACAAAACGGCAGATGATGGTTCCTAAAGTCTCAAAAAGTGCAGTCAAGGGCAGAGCGTTTAGCCTCAAAGTTCCAACATCCATATAGATTTGACAATAAGCGTTTGGTGAAGGGATGGGAGTCTCTTCACCAAAGTCCAGGTCTGTTTATGATGTAGATCAGGGGTGCTCACACTTTCAGCATGCGAGCTGGGGGTGGGGACCTAAGGGTACCTCACGATACAAAGCTCACGATAACGATATATCACGATATGACAATTATCGATATATTGGTCAGCAATATAGCATATGCCAATATATGGCATACATAAAATAGAAAAATGTGAAGTGAAAAAATACACTTTATTTCATGATAAATGGAATGGAGATTTGTAATGTAGCCATATATTAAGTACTGATACTAATTTAAAAAAGAAAAATGTTCTTTTCAAAATCGATACTTGGCAAATACATATCGCTAGCGGGAGAAAAAAATATGTCAAAAATAAAAATCCGATATCGTCACCCCTAATGCGAGCTACTTATAAAATGATCAATCAAAATGATCTTCCTACTACAAAAATACAATACATTTATTTCTAAATATATTGAGGATTCTGTATATCTACAACGTATGTTGACATGCAAAACCGCATGATTTATTAAATCATTTGCATCCACACATAACCGAACATCTGCGTTTTTCATGACATTCCAAACATGTGCGTCCTGACGTCATGCGTTGGGGAAAAACCACAGAAGTGGGAGGAGCTTTGATGCAGACAACAGTAATTCTGTAGCTGCACTTTTACAGTCTTAGTAAAATTCAGGGTGAAGACATGTTTACAAGCACTGGCCCCCGTCCTCAGCACTGGTTTGATCCTGATTTAGCTCCTGTTTTGGTTGTTTGAGCGTGCCTGATCCCTTTGCTGCTCTCTGATGTGGAGGATGTTCGCTGCTGTGAACCGCTTGCAGCAGCGAACAGTTTAAGGCAGTAAGATCCATGCTTCCTCAGTGATCAGAGGTCGCACGTTTTATGGGTTGTTGTTTTGGGGGCATACTGTGACGTACGAAAACGCAAAACTCCGGTTATCTCCGTCTACACGCAAATGCATAAACTGATCATTTTTTTTATGTAATGCGATCTACCAATACTACCTTTGTGATCGACTGGTAGATCGCGATCGACGTATTGAGCGCCCCTGATGTAGATCGAGGATTTTCTACTCATTAGAAAGTGGTGATGTCATCTTCAGAAAGGCAGACTGCTTTGTTCGCTCACCTTGTTCCCGTTCAGGATCCAGTCGCTGCCGTCTCTCCTGGCGTTCGTCCGCACTCCTTGTAAATCACTGACATCCAAACAGAGCCATAGTCACACAGGAGGAAGACACACTGACATGTCCTAGTCCAGTTTAAAGGAGACAAATTATGCAAAATTGACCTTTTTAAGCTTTTAACCATGTAATTGTATTGTGCAATAATCATAAAAAGTATAGGTTTTTTTTTTTAGAGCCATACGCACGGATATCAGGGAACCCTGGCACAAACATGTAACTCTGCACTAAATAGTCTATGGCCAAAGATGATATTTACTATTCTATGTACCGTTTAAAATGCAGGAGAACCCATATCTCAAAATGATACATACTGTTCCATGATTGTCTAAAAAAATATTCAGAAGCAATATTTGTCTAAATGTGATCAAGTGAAATGATCGGACTTAATGCAACACTTACATGTAAAGTATTTAAAATAAGAAAGGAGCACGAAAGACATTTAATATTTATCTCACACACCTGCCCGCGCCCGGCTCAGTCATGGCGATGGCGCTGATCTTCCTGCCGGCCGCCATGTCAGGGATGTAGCGCCGGATCTGCTCCTCAGAGCCGTACTTGGAGATGTACGGCATGACGATGTCCGAGTGGAGACCGAAGCCGGGGCCTGTGCAGTTACAGTACATCCTGTGGGCCACACATCAGGCGTGTCCAAAGTATCCAAAGCCAAAGCAGTAGTATAGAAGTAATCGTAATAGTAATAACCCTTGAAAAGCTTCCTATTGAACTCAACTATTTGGTAAAGGCCGAGAACTTAACCCTTAAAAGACGATGCCATCGCCGACGATGGTGGCGCACATGTTTTACAAATGGTCAATTTACTCGCGAACGGTGAACGCTAGCGACTTACTTTTTTTATCTCCGTGAAGTACACATTCCAGCCTTTCCGAAACTGCCTTCGGTCAAGCGGTGCCCCGTGAGCCAGGCACAGCCGCATGTAACGTTTACACACACGGGGACTCAGACAAAGATTGTCAGAGAGTAGGATCTCTCACTCCTCTGTGTTTACTTGTTGCAGCATAGGCAGCAGCGCTCAGAGGAACCAGAGGAGTTCGCATTATTGAGAATAGACAATAAATACAGTAAAATGATATTATGTGTATATAATGTATTTGTATATATAAATTAGATGTTTTTTTTTTTGTCTTAGTTTCTTTTGTTTTACATATTTTACAGCTGTGATACAGAAGCAACCACAGCCTCATAGACAAACTGCTTGAGGAAGGGCATCAGGAGTACAGCGTTTTTGGCTTTTATAGAGGAATTTTGTAAAAAGTATAATAGTTACGGATTCAAATGTTTTCCCCATTATCCCCAAGACCATAAATAACATTTCTATGCAGTGTAAACAGTTGTTTATAGCATTTCATTGTGTTTTTCAATACATTTTTGTGAAATAGATTTTCCGTTTTGATTTTTTCTTTGTCTTCATGACTCCAAATCTTTTATACAATTGATATGACAGCTCTAAAATAGAGATATTCTAAAACCCCAGGTTGTACTGAAAAAAACAAAGTATACTGCTTGACTCTGTATAATTGCTCATAAAAAAAAAGTGTCATTTTTTTGATGCAATTATACAAAAAGAAAACCAGGCGAGGAAGGTTCCCCAAAATGACTAGACCTTGGAGGGTTAAACAATTATAGGCTAAAAATAAAATAAATATAAATCAATTGTTTAAATCAAGGAAAAATTGTGACATTTCAGAACAAATCTCAGATAAAAATGTAATTTGTAATTTTAATATTGTGCCAGTTATTACATGCTTGTTTAATTGAAAAGTGAAGAAGCACATCTTTACGTTTCTTCTAAAAACAAGAAACTATTACCGCTGGTGGGCAAAATAAAAAAATTATACCTAGGGAAATATTAGGTATTTATTGCTCAAAATACTGATACATTTTCAAATATAAATTATTTCAATATTAATAAAGCCCTTGTGTGTACTGTGTGTACTGTGTGTACTGTGTGTACTGTGTGTAGATGCTCCTCCACTCACTGCTCCTCCCACATGATGTCAGCGTAGAACACGTCTCCTCCGACACCTCCGTGCTCCTCTGGGATGAGCAGCCCCAGCAGACCCTGTTC
Source organism: Knipowitschia caucasica (assembly GCA_964034765.1). Lineage (NCBI taxonomy): Eukaryota > Metazoa > Chordata > Actinopteri > Gobiiformes > Gobiidae > Knipowitschia > Knipowitschia caucasica. Next base: position 5,028,570 of record OZ035844.1, on the reverse strand, counting down.
CCCGGCCTTCTCCCACACCTCCCTGCTCACCTGGCCGTCCTTCTCCCACCTCAAACACAAAAGTAAACAGAAACATGAAAACAAGGGAACCACATTTAATCCACTATTCCGTATCAAAGAGTGACTCAGAGCGCTCTTAGCAAAAGATCAAATGATTCAATAAAAACATGTGGTCTGACTTGAGTGGCATTTACACATAAAGCGGCTTTCAGCATGATTTATGCATTTTAAAGTTATTTTTTATCTTCGTATACATGCACCCCCATTGTTCAAGCATGAGACCTCAGACTACGGTCACCGCTCGCTACCCCCAGGTGTTACTTACAGAACTTTCTATGCCAATTTTCCTTTTCTCTTTCCGTGATATGCGTGAGATCCACCTGCCTGGCACAATACAAAGCAATTATTTGTCTTTTCTTTGAGCTATTGCTCGAATAAAAGACAAATAATTGCTAACAGCACCCACCTCCCCCGCTTGCTGAATTCAACTGAGCTAACCGCAGCCACTAGGATCAGACCCAGGCGTACATGTAGGAAATAATTAATCGACCAGAGTCTACGGAACCAGCCGGACTGAGGCCAGGCTAAAACAGAGTTAGCACAACCTCAGCATGTAATATGAACCATGTGCTTCATAACGAGCCACAGGGTTATGAACTATCATTATAGAGATCAGAATCAAGCTAACCCTTACTCTTTAATAGAGTCGGAAAAGATCATTGGTGCATAAATCGCTCTAAAAATAACCATGAATGAGTGAATGACGAGGGGAAACAACTAAAACATGGAGTCAAATGTGTGAATGGACTTGTTTCACACAAGCTGAAGACGTGTGCGTACTTGCTGTGATGAGGGACTACCTCCTCGCTGAAGAAGCGGCGTGCACTCTGCCTGAACAGGTCATGGTCCTCAGTGAAGATACGCCGTGTGCCGATGTCCATCAGAGTCTTGGCTGAGGGGGTCTCCAGGCGAGAGGCTGGGGGGATGGAGTGAGAGTGCTCGGGGTGGTTGTGCTGACATCTGTTGGAAGGAAAACCACACCTATGATGTCACACATATCATAACATCCATCCACTTTCTTCCCCTTAATCCATTTCTAGGTCGGGTCGTATCTTGCTCAAGGACACAACGACAACAGACAGCAATGGGAGTTATGAAGTAGGTCTTATGGGCGACAGTGTGGTCCTCTACAACAAAACATACAACTACATATTGCCTACACTGGAATTCACACAACTTTATACTTGTTATGCAAGAGTTAGAAATTTGATTTGATTTTAATTAGTATAGTTATTGTTCTTTAAAAGCAATCATTTTATTTATAAAGCGCTTTTCATACAAAAGATGCAACACAAAGTGCTTTACAGTTTGGTTAAAAACAATCCCGCCGGCCCATGACCCCACCCAACAGACCACAAACGCTCTCATGCACACTCACAAATACCAATAAAACACTAAAACCATGAAGAGACTTGGCAGGGTTCAGATGCAACCAGCTGAAAAAGAGTCATCCGAGGAGCCGTCTGCACCAGGAGCAGAGAGGCGCCTGTAGCCACAGGGGACGACACAGGACCCAGAGGAGACGCGAAGCCGAGGCCCAGGCCCCTGCCAGGTCCAAGAGTCTGACCCCCACAGCCACAGCGACCACTGTGTGGGAGCACTTTAATCTTGTGCTGTGTGCTCCTCATTCCTACTGTTCTGTAACTTGGTGATGCAACACTGACATTTCCCCACTGTGGGATGAATAAAGGATCTCTTATCCTTAAATATTAGATTACCATAGACTGTAATCATAGCGCAATGAAAGTTTTGAACCACGAGACAAATCAACTAAGGCTTTTCTTTTCAGGACTCACAGCCGTAAAAAGGATAGTTTACTACAAGGTGGAAGCCCCCCCTCATTCTGCCATCTCGCTGGAAGTGAATTTTGAGCGATGACTTTAGTCCACAGCATGCACAGTACAATTACAATACAAAAAGTAACGTCACCATCTGGAGCAGTGATGTGGCCTTTAGGGCATCATTTTGTTTGAGTTTGTTTGAGTAGTGCTACTTGTAGAACACTTTTTAGACCCCTCTGATCAACAGCAATAATTCACACACAAAACTCTTAAAAGATATAGGATTTTCTTCTTCCGGGTGGATCATCAAAACACCAAGTCCTCCCAATTGTTAATCAAATAAGACCAGAGAGTTTGTTCAAAACGTTTATAGGGCGGTTCTTTCCTAAAATTTGGGAAAATCCTACTATATACATCCTACTAACCCTTTAAAATTTTGAGCGGTTTTGTTATCAATGTTTGTTTTTTATTCATATATTGATAAGATACGACAGACTTTATTGATCTCACACTGGAGAAATTTCAATGACATTTGGCATGGATAGAATCAGATTGTGCAAAGAGACAGACGTGTGCAACATGTAAAAGTTAATATAGTCTGTAGGATATAAATATGTACAAATATGGCAATAAAAGACGGTTTTTGGGCTAAAATACATATTCAGGTAAAGTCACTGTTTTTCATACAATTACATCAGCGTTACCTTATGGCAGAGCGAAATAGCCTCCCTTCAATGGTGTTCCTCCCCAGCCCGGATAAACAGCTTGTGACGAATCTGCGAGCGAGCATTTTCTGACTGCGAAAAGAGGCAAAATAAAAGGAAACAAAAACGAGTCAAAGTCATAGATCTACTGGACAAAGAAGCCAACAAATCCGAACAGTGTCTAACGTAAGTTTCTTCAGGATACAGTCTCACATTTATGAAACAATGTTATATATAGCGAAAGTTTAGAGAGAGATTATTAACTAGAGCAAAGGTAACAGGCTGAGACTCAAAGTACGTGTTTACGTTTCTCCAGCTTCTGTGCAAAATCATTATTAGTTTAATGTTAAAATACTGCTCTGAGTGAAGAACCCAAGCGCACACTTACCCTGGAGCGGTGCAGGAGGTGGAAAAATGTGCAAAGTTGAAGAAACATGTGGAGACACGGGGAAGTTGTTTTTATGTGGTCTGTGCCCTCTAAAGGACACATGCGGTATTACACCCATTTCTCTTCACTACAACAGCGCTGCAAGTACCGGTCCCCCCCCCTCGCTTGCTATGTACAAATCTTCGGTTAAGAATCGAGAAAATGGAAAATAACAAACAAACAGGCAAAAAAGCATCGTACTAAATCCAAAAAAAAACATAAAAAAAAAATAAAAAAATAACAAAAAAGAGCAACACAAAAACGATAAAAAATAAAAGCAAAAACACAAAAAAAAACAAGCAAAAAAAAAGATAAAAAAATACCTTAAATAACAAAATATCTATTAAAAAAAAACTCACACCTAAAAAAAAAAATCGAATAAAGAACAAAAAAGAAGGCACAAGTAGAATAAAATTTGAAAGATAACTACAGCTACAAAACACCCAGGAAATCAAAAAAGATACATTAAATAGTTCAATGTAACATAGAACGAAATAACAAAAGAACTACAAAAAAAAATTCGAAAAAACACATACATTTTATAAATAATACACTGAATGCTAAAAACAAAGAACTTACATAAATAAATATAAACCAAGAACGAAAAAGAGAAATAACCAGAAAACAAAAATCCTTATATAGCAAAAACAGCGAAATAAAAAAACAAAACAGCAAACGTACTTAAGAAAATAAATAAAACTAAAGAAACAATAAAACAAATTGCCAAACAGAAGACCCACCAAAAAGATCAAAAAAAAGAAAAAGAAGAAAGAAATGAATAACGAAAGATACAATACAACAAAAAAAGAGAGAACGCTAGCAGAAACAAAAAATAAAAAACAAAAAAATAAAAAAGGCAGAAATCATAAAAAAAATATAAAATAAGATATGAATTATGGAAAAACCACATACAAACAAGGATTAATTACAAATTAAAAACAAAGTAAAACGAAGCACAAACTAAACTTAGAAACAAGAAAGAGAGGCGATAAAACCATATGCAAAAGAATAAAAAGGGAACGACCAAAAAAGAAAAAAGTAAAGAAAAAAAAATAGAACACAACAAAGATAGAAGCATAAAACCCTCAATAAAGCACAGACTATAAAACTCAAAAGACAACAAGAAGAAAAAATACGAAAAATAATAAAAATAAGAAAGAAGACAAAAAATTTCGAAAAGACAGAATATATACCACAACAAAAAATCTGAAGTAAGACGAAATCAACACAACATCAAGATATAAAAAACAATACTAGCAAAGACAATGACACAAAATTACAACGTAAAAATTAATAAAAAAAAGTGACAAATAGAACATATGGAAAGCAAGATAATAAAAATAAGCCGGAAAGCCTCAAACGCTAAATAAAACCAATGTAGAAAGTACAACCGCAAATAATATAACAAACAAATAAAAAGACAATAAAAAAAAAAACAAGAAATACCACATCACAAATAAAAAAAAACAATAAATCAAAAACAAACAAACAAAAACAACATCACAAAAAGAAAAAACATTACAAAAAAAAAAAAAAAAAAAAAAAATAAAAAAAACCAAAAAAAAATAGAAACAAAGAAAAAAAATGGGAAACAATTCTGTTTAGCTGTGCATACAACTGGGGAATTTTATATTTCTATTTCTATTTTTTATTTAAATTTACTGTGATTGTTTATAATAATCATTTTAATAATAAATGTCAGTGTATTTTTTTTCTTTTTTTGTTGTTGCAAATATTAACTTTTTTTGATTAATGTTATGATATATGTTTATATATTTATATAAAGCAGAGACAAAAGCAGAGAATGAAGCAGAGACTGGAGCAGAGACAGGAGCAGAGACTCTGAGTCATTTCTGTCCAACTGTTGTCCCCTTCTACAAAGTAGCTATTTCTGCTCAGCTGTTAACTTCCCACAAAGGGAATAATGTTCAACGAATTTGTCTAACTATCAAAATAGAGAATAAAATTTGTGTTACTGTAAGCATGTTTGTGCCTAATATCCTGACACAAACTGTGGCTGTGCATATCCATGGCAACACGTTTATATTATGTATAATGGACTGGTTCATTTGAACTTAGACCATCTTGCAGCAGAGCTTCATCCAAAATGGACAACAGAGACACCATGATGCCGGACGACCACTATAGCTCCAAACAGGAGAAAACAGATACAATCAAGGAGATGGATAAATTCTTGGGTCGGTTCTATTCGGGACACAGCGAGGAGGAGCTGAGAGCCTTGCACATCCAGATAGACGCCAACTGCGATGGAACCGTGGACTTCAATGAGCTGCTGGACTTTGAACTGGGGAAACACTTTGCCGCCAAGAACCGGCCCTTTGACAACATATTTCCTTTGCCGATTGAAATAGTCGACGGAGGGCACCATAACAAAATTGTCAAAATCGTGGCGAGGCTAGCGGATATGCCGGAGAAAACAACAAAAGAGGTCCTCGGAAATACATAGACGAAGAGTATTTAACAGTGACTTCTGATGCGAAAGAAAAGATTTGGACGGATCGTTTTGACAAGCATACAGACGAAACGATCTTTGTTCAAACTGATTCACTCCCCTTCCAACACAAGCGACGAATTAAGGTTTGGTCTATCTGAAAGAAACAGAAGAAGTGGCGGTAGCTAGTAACGAGTGTGAGGTCCAGTTCTATGAGTGGTCTTTGGAAGGTCAAACAATGTGCAAGCAGGTCAAGTAACAGCCTTGCACTACTGGACCGACGGCAAGAAAAGCATCTTCACATTTGGCGATTCTGTTGGGTATGTGTTCGTTTGTGTTAGCCACCACTTACACACATGTGCGCTTTTCAACCCAGCTTCCTTCTCACGCACTAAACATGACCGCTACAAGCGAGCCTACATGACATCGTTGCTGCAAAAGACATGCCCAGATTGTTCCGTGGTGAAAATCAAAGTGTTTCAAGACATCGTCGCGTCCATGAAATACATCCCGACCCTAATGGAGGTTGAGATCTGTGGGGAATCGGTAACAAAAATGGCACTGGTGGCCGCGAACAATGAAAGAACTCTTATAAACTACACAGATCCGTCGCATAAAAAGATCTCTTGCATCGAGTACTGCTCTAAAACTCAAGAGAATCGACAGAGTTTTGTGGGCGTGGTCTATGTAAAAACCATGTCGCGCATTGTTCCGATTTGCTACAGGCTCAACAAACCTGGCGATGACCATCTTCTTTGCCTTCACAAGGATCAAACCATATGCGTCAACCAATAAGTGCCAGAATTGTTTCTGCGGTTTACAACTCCATCCAGAACAACGAGTTGATATTGGCAAACACAAAAATTGACGTGCTTATCAGCAAAGGCACAAAACTCTTTAAAGATTTCAAGCCCTGCGATATACCACGATATACCACACGATTTTCAAACAAGTCGTGTCTGTTTGTCAGAAAGGAGACGTGTGAGATATAAACACAGGGAAAGACATCCTGAAATTCAACCTTAACCCCTATACTCTAATCGCATCCACAGCCATGACGTTGAATGGGCCTGTAAATATTAACGGACGTAGTCACGCCTGTCTCCGCCGTTCAAACTAATGGGCCAAAAATGGTGCTCTACTGGAGCTATCCAAAATGGCCGCGAGTGGTCCCGTCCACAAGAAAATGGTGAAAAAACGCATCTGCGCATGCGTCAGCCGGCGAGAGCTCCATCCAACGAGTGCCTTCAAAAATTCACCCCCCTCAGCATTGACACACATGTGGAACGGAGCTTTGGGCCAAGAGCCAACTTTTGGACCATCCTGTAAAGACGTTTTCGAGAGGTAAGAAGATGCTATACGTTAGCATTGGCTAATTCTTATTACGGGTCCACCCCCATCGGCCCTGGGTGGTATTGCAAGCATGTCAGCGCACGTCATTTGGCCACTTTTGAGCTGGGACTCGCCCCCACTGGCTGTGACAAAGATGGAGAGTGATCACACACCAGCTCTATAGCTTCTGTGCGGACTTAGAAGGTGGAGGACTTCTCTCCACCGTCCTCACTGGAGGTTGAGAGAGAGGAGGCAGACAGCGACCCTCAGCCCTATCAATTTGAGCCACTAGCTCTCAAGCTAGCGCCGCTAGTGGAGCTAGCCTTCCCATATTCCCATACAGTAACAGTCGGCACTAGATCATATACGGAATCGGGACGAAACCGGAAGTAACACTCCTACTTTTGAATTAGTTTTAGACTAAAAGTCCTAAAGTGGTGACTGGTTAAGTTTTAGGTGTCTGATTGAGATAGTTAAGGTTAGGATTAAGGCTGGGTTGGGGTTATTTCATGGGAATGGCTGGTTAAGTTTAGGCATGAATAAGTATTTTGTTCTACGTCATGGTGCTACGTCCCTTAGGACTTTGCTAATGGGATATCACTCGTGACCCCCAGGTCACACGCCAGAGAGATCAAAATAATTTGCTCCAATCACCAGCCACCCTCCTCTATAAAGGCCCCTGCACAAGGCCGCACCCCCTCTTTCACTCTGGCGCAGATTGAGATCTACATCAGTACGTACTTTATTCCAGAGAAAGATGTCTTCTGATGCTTGTCCGAGTTCCCCTTCGCCCTCCGGCGTCGGACGTCGTCGTTGCTCGACGTGTCGAGTCAGGCTCCAGCGCACGGACCAGCACTCCAGCTGCTTCATGTGCCTGGGCCCGGGCCATGCGGCGTTGAGCGCCACCTGCACCTCGTGTCTCGCTCTCCCCAGGGAGGAGAGCGAACGCAGGCGTGCGTACCTCGCCGCTGCAGCGCCCTGTCCGGACTCCTCTCAGGACGAGGAGTCTGAGACTGACTGGGCCCCACTCGACCTTCCACCCGTGCCCGCGGAGTGGGGTGACTGTGAGGACAGAGAGGTTTCGGAGGTCGGCTCCCTCCTCACGCTGGACGAGGTGGTGTCGAACCCGGAGCCGGACCGCTTCCCACTGGACCACATGCCTGGGCTCTACTCCTCCGCGGAGGCCATCATGGATGCCCCCCTGCCACCGCAGCCGACCCAGAGGGCGGAGGACTTCACCTCTGGTTACGCCACCACTCGAGGGAGGAGGAGGATACAGCCCACGTTGTGCCCGCGGATGGACCCGATCGTCCATTACGCGACACGTGAGTGGCCAAAGCCCCTAGCGGCCAAGAGGCCCGCTTTGGGCTACGGCATGTATTGCAGCGTGCAGGACCTGCACCCCTCCGCATCCGTGTGGCCCGGCACCAGACCTCTCCTTCCCTCCGAGCGGGACAGGACGTCTTTGGCTATGCTGGACAGATGTTACGCCAATGCGGCACAGGTCGTCGCTGTGGCAAATAACATGGCCTTCATCACGGGGGCCCTGGATAGGTTGCTCTCTTCTGGCCAGGCGCTCAGTGGAGACACCTTATCACAGGCGAGGACCACCTCAGCGGCGATCCTGCGCATGTGCCAGGCGCTAGCTGTCGATGGCGGCCGCTCCATGGCAGCAGCTCAAGTCGGGGCCAGGCACCTTTGGCTTGGGCTAGCTAACATCAGGGAGGCGGAGAAGAGGCCTCATCCAGGGAAGTGGCCGTGAGCCACACGCACTGGGTCCTGTCCCACATACAGCGTCTGGGCTTTGTGGTAAACAGGGAGAAAAGCAGGCTGCAGCCAGCTCAGCGCATGATTTATCTCGGCCTGCAGCTAGACTCTGTAACATTCCGTGCTGCATTGTCCGTGGACAGATGGATGAACATTACCCGTCTGGCCAGGGAGGTTCTGGCGGGCCCCAGAGTCCCCGCTCGGCGCCTCAGGTCCCTGCTGGGAATGATTGCGGCGGCTCATGCTGTGGTGCGGCTAGGCCTTCTCCACATGAGGAATTTTCAGAGGTGGTTCTCACGCCTCAGGCTTCACCCCTCCCGGGACGGGGGGAGGCTGATCTGGGTTCCCCAAGTGGCAGCATCGGACATCAGGTTCTGGCTCACTCCGGGTCTATTGCGGGACGGAGTGACTCTGGCCTGCGCCGTGTCTCACGTGGAGGTGTTCACGGACGCGTCACTCGAAGGATGGGGCGGGGTCCTCGGCCAGAGCTCTGTAGGAGGCTGCTGGTCGGACTCAGCCCGTCACATCAACCTGCTGGAGATGGAGGCAGTGCACAGGGTACTGCTGCACTTTGCTCCTCAGCTGCAGGGGAGACACGTGATGGTGCGCTCAGACAACACCACAGTGGTCTCCTATCTGAACAGGCAGGGGGGCACCAGGTCCCCCGCTCTCCATCGCATGGCGACGGTGACGCTGCTGTGGGCGGCGCTTCACCTCCTGTCTCTCAGTGCGCGCCACGTCCCGGGGGTCCGGAACGTGGGGGCCGACAGGATGTCCAGGGGGGCCCACTCCAGGACGAGTGGGGCCTGGCCCCACGGGTAGCTGCGGAGATCTGGCGGAGGTTCGGCCGTCCAGTGGTCGACCTTTTCGCCAGTGCAGAAAACGCACAGTGCCCGTCCTGGTTCGCCTTAAGGGCCGCGGACGAGCCGCCCTTAGGCGTGGACGCTCTGGCTCATTACCCCTGGCCAGAGGGCCTGCTGTACGCTTTCCCACCAGTGCGTCTCCTGCCGGTCCTGCTGCAGAGGATCGAACAGGAGAGGAGGTCGGTGATCCTGGTGGCTCCGGACAGTCCGCATGCCCGGTGGTTCCCCTTCCTGAGGGGCATGGCGGTGATGGAGCCCTGGGCCCTCCCGGACGAGCCGGGGGCTCTAGTCCAGGGGGGGGAGCCCTGTTTTCACGCCCAATAATCGGCCGCAGGCTCTGGGTTTGGAGGCTGAGAGGCAGAACCTCGTAGACCTGGGTCTCCCCCCTGCGGTGGTGGAGACCATTCAGGGGGCGAGGGCGCCGTCCACTGTGAGGGCCTACGCCACGAGGTGGAGGCTCTTCAGCGACTGGTGCGGTTCTCGTTCCTGGGATCCCAGGCGTTGCCCGCTGGAGGGGGTCCTGGGATTCCTACAGGAGCTTATTGACAAAGGGAGGGCTGTCGCCACCTTGGCGGTGTTCGCGGCAGCCATTACCTCGGGTCACGACGGATTCGGGGGGTTCACAGCCCGCTCTCATCCGTTGGTTAAACGTTTTCTGCGGGGGGCGCGCAGGAGGAGGCCCCCGCTCCAGAGAACGCCCCCGGTTTGGGACCTCAGGGTGGTCCTTTGGGGGCTGTCGGGTCCGCCTTTTGAACCGGCGGCGGAGACGAGTCCCGAGTGTGTCGCTTTTAAGACGGCCCTCTTGCTGGCGTTGGCGTCTGCTAAGAGGGCGGGCGACTTGTGTGCGCTCTCTGTCCATGCGTCTTGCCTGTCCTTTGGAGAGGGCGACGGCATGGTGGAATTGTGGCCCAATCCGGCCTTTCTCCCCAAGGTCATCACGTCGGCCTTTAGGTCGAGAGTCATCAGGATTAGGGCTTTCTATCCGCCACCGCATGCCTCCCCCGAGGAGGAGCGGCGGCACCTTCTGTGTCCTGTCAGGATGCTGAGGCATTACCTGGCCATGACGTCGTCATTCAGGTTGGGTGGTCAGCTGTTTGTGTGTCTGGGCCCCAAGAACAGGGGCGCCCCGCTGTCGGCTCAGCGGCTGGCGCACTGGGTCGCCACGGCTGTGCGGCCGGCGTATCAGACGCAGGGTCTGGCCCCCCCGGTGGGCTTCAGGTTGCATTCCACGCGTGGGATGGCGGCCTCTACGGCCCTTCTCAGGGGGGCGTCGGTCGACTACGTCTGCCGTGCGGCTTCTTGGGCGTCGTCCTCTTCTTTCGTCCGGTCTTATCTTTTGGATGTGTCGGACCGGTCGGTGGCCCATTCCGTGCTGAGTGCAGCGGACTGAGTTAGACCTTCGGTTGACTTTCCGCCCTGGTTCAGGAGCTCTTGGGAGAGGCGTCCTACAGGTGCGGTACTTATATGTGTGTTTTGGTCGGTCAGGTAGTCCACGTCAGGAGCTCTTGGGAGAGGCGTCCTGGGACTACGGGTGACCTACGGTCTGTGTTACGTGGGGGTATCCTTGGTAGGAGTGGCCCTGTAACACGCATTGCTTCTTCTGACCTGAGTCCTCTCACTGTGTGAGGGTCTTGCTCGGGCGGAGCTCCAATCACCCTTCGCTGGCCTGCTGGGAGTACATGTTCCTACGGCCTCCGCGTTGTGTCCCACTAGCGAAGTCCTAAGGGACGTAGCACCATGACGTAGAATTAATAGTTACCTAATGTAACTTAAGTTCTACGAATAGGTGCGTAGTCCCTTAGCTACTGGCCCATCAGGCCAGCCCGGCTTGGCAGAGTTCAAGAGAGGGTGCGGCCTTGTGCAGGGGCCTTTATAGAGGGTGGCTGGTGATTGGAGCAAATTATTTTGATCTCTCTGGCGTGTGACCTGGGGGTCACGAGTGATATCCCACTAGCGAAGTCCTAAGGGACTACGCACCTATTCGTAGAACTTAAGTTACATTAGGTAACTATTAATTATACAGTATTTACTTCCGTCCCGATTCCGTATATGATCTAGTGCTGACCATACAGTAACCCCTTATGTTGCGGTGCTTTGCTTCACGGTTTTGTCTGTACATTTTATCTATGAACTGCCACAATAACCTGTGGCCACTGCACCTCTTTGCCCCCAAGGGAAAACTTGTGCTACATGGAAACCCCGAAGGCATTTTGGATAGAAATTGTGAGATTTCATAACACTTTTAAGCAACTTTTGTTAAAGTTAAACTCATCATTCTATCAATGTGCAGAAGCCTGTACTTTTCCCTTGTTTTGTCTATCTGAAGGCCAAGCTACAAGCACAACGTGGCAGCTGCTGATTGGAGGTCTCCATGCCTCTGCTCTGTATAATACACTTGCATTCTATTGTATCTGTGATCGTGTGCTTTGTTCGTGCTGTCTCTACCATTGACAATAAAACATGTCTTCTGTCGGAATTTATGACACGATCCCAGACTATGTCATCTTCTTCAGGTGGTGGAAGGATGCGGGCATTGTCTGTAACATCTAGAGAACAGAAGACTCTTTTTTTTTTACACAAAAAAAGTGTTTTTTTTTTTCAAGCCAAAACTGAAAAACCTCAAGAGAATGCATCTGGATCAGCACACTTGGACAATCTGCACAGCCCCTGATTCCACTCAGGCTGTGAGCTGCTGAGACATGGACAATACCAGCGTCCTCTTTTGCATGGACATCATTTGGAACAATTGGATTACACAATTTGGACATCATTTGGAACAATCTGGATTTCTGAATTTGGACATAATTTGGACTGAATTGAATTGCTGAATCTGGACACTAAAGCTGAAACGTGTGATTGAAAGACACGTCACAGAAGAATTCATGGCTCGACACAAATGCAGCCTGAGGAGTCAACACGGAGAAGTGGGAGAGACTGTTTTCAAAGCAATATCTGGAACCATCGACTGATGAAGTTTGGTATTTTACTGAAGATTGTTGACAAGTTTTATGAAAGATCTGAAAATGTTTTATGAGTTTTCTGAGTTTTTGAAGTATTCCGAGTTCTGAGTTTTTTGAGGTACCGATTGAAGTACCGAGTTTATGAGTTTTTGAAGTATTGAGATATGATCTTATGTTGCGGTTTATCGATCCTGATGGTCACACGTGAATGTATGACCAGAGGGGAATGTGAGATTTCATAACACTTTTAAGCAACTTTTGTTAAAGTTAAACTCATCATTCTATCAATGTGCAGAAGCCTGTACTTTTCCCTTGTTTTGTCTATCTGAAGGCCAAGCTACAAGCACACCGTGGAAGCTGCTGATTGGAGGTCTCCATGCCTCTGCTCTGTATAATACACTTGCATTCTATTATATCTGTGATCGTGTGCTTTGTTCGTGCTGTCTCTACAATTGACAATAAAACATGTCTTCTGTCTGAATTTAAGACGCGATCCCAGACTTGGCACATCCTCTTCAAAATGATACCCCAATGTGCACAAAAGAGAGAGTAATTTAACACACGCTCAAACATAAAGTAGTGTTTATTGTACACAAGTACAATAAACAATTTACAATGAAATTGCACACAATATAGAACACTACTACTAGTAATACTAACTAAAGTCCTAAGCCATATTCAGCGAACTAATCTAACAATAAAATCAACTAATGACAAAAACTACAATATTCAAGAACAACGCTATTAACACTACACAATTATCTATAATACAAACAGCTATGCTAATAAAAATCTACCTTTATGCTATGCTATAACTAATCGCAAACCTGACAATTGATGAAAATACTCTCCGCTATTCCTTCTCCAACTTGCCACGGGGGCGTGAACGAGACTGAGACGTCAGACATCGCGGCTGTGCCAGTGTTGGCGCCAGATTCAAAATTCAAATGTAGTAAATACAGGTCGCCAGCAGATGGCGCCTCACAGACGGTTTTAGGCAGAAAGTTGATGTTTAAACAAATTTGCACTAAAGTGACAAAATTATGACCAGGATATGTAGACAACACAATTGGACACTCATTTATACCGTTTATCAGCAAAAAAAAGTGGATTTTAGGGTGAGTTGTCCTTTAAAGAATTCAGGAAGCACCCAAGAAAATCTGGGTCCCTCCAAAACTTTCACAACTGGCGCCTTCCACAAATTAACAACAATTGCCAATGTGCTTGCCAGAATTACCTCCCATTAATCTCCCATTGAACAAATTTGATCAGCACAGTTTCGCAATGCCAAAAATACCGCTATTTCATAGGGGTTTCACAAAGCCACAACACAGGGGATGCATAGGACCACTAAAGCTGCGGAAGATCTGGGAGAAGCCAATTCGAGAAGCAAGTGGGTCTGTCCCAAATCTCCAGCGTTGGTGTGTAAACCGCTGTAAACCGCTATGTGACTCTGGTTTGTGAAAGGCGGTACGTAAATAAAGATTGATTACTTAAGTTACATGGAATATTGAAAGCAGAAGAACTTGAATAATTAATAGTTAAAAAAATTATTATGTCCAGTCTTTTGTGATTAACACAAACACACAGACAGGCAGAGACAGACAGACACACACACACACAGACAGAGAGAGACAGACAGACACACACATACACACAATATCAAGGATTTCCTTTTCTATGCAGACAGGAGTGTGTTCAGGAACTATTCCACTTTCCAATGCACTATAATCAAAGCTGACATTTTGTGGTTCATGACAATAGTCGGCAACAACAGGGTTATGTCTCATTATAATAAACTTCACGCTGTAGAACAAACTTCCAACAGGCGTCAGGTCAAGAGGAACCGAGTTCATACCTTTTACACTGCTAAATGGATTGAACAGCGGCAGAATGTTACCAGTGACAGAGTTAAGATGAGATTCTTCACAATCCACAAACACACTCACCTTCTCTGGACACAACTGCACAGTGAAAACTACACAAAGGTCGTCTGGTGTTTAATCACTATTGTACATGGAGTAAACAGTAATTACGATAATGATAATAATGCAATAGTTTTATATAGTGCTTTTTAGGACACTCAAAGTCACTTCATATGGATCTCCTGGACTTTCACGAGTCTTTCTTAACGCGTCTCAGGTCATACCCACATACAGACACACACACACACACACACACACACGTTTTTGTTACCTGGTGGGTCCCTTTGACAGGGCCGTTCAGAATGGGACCCATAGACATAATCTTTTTTTACTGGGACTACTTTAAGTAATACAAAACAGTCAATAGAAAACAAACAACTCTTTTAAAGGAATTTTATTTTTGATTTTTTTTTTCGAATTGCAGTGATTCTATTTTTGACATAGAATTTAATGCCACTCCATGTCCGATGTCTAAGGTCATCTGGTGAGTCATTAATGCAGGCCAGGCAGTGAGACTTCCCAGGGACCTTTCCAGTCTGTATGAAAGGCGTCATGGTCTCCACAGCCTTCACCTCAGATGCAGACCATGGCTTTCTTACACGTTCTAGGGAGAGAAATAAAAATATATTAGCAATATACACTCCCAGGGTGAGGACCAAGCAGCCTGGCTGTAATCCCCCACCTGGTACACTTACCAGAAGGGGCACTGCCACTACCATGGGGTGCATCTGGATGAATGGTTGAAGGTTCTCCGCTTGAAGTTTCTTTTAGCCCGTCCGTTTGTGAGAGGATCTCTACTGCTCTCCCTGTCGCACAGAAAATAAAAATACAAGTGGCCTTTAGGGGAAAAAAATCATACATATTTTAATAATATCAAGAATTACCTTCAGGCTCAATTTGTATCTGGTCGAGGCTCTTTCCTTCGAATTCCGTCACTCTTCCCTGCTCCATGGCCATCAACACTTTGCTGATTTTGGCCAGCTCCAGTGTCCCCTCTGGTAGTCTGTAATATTGCCTGTGGATGCGAATGTCATGGCCGAGGAAGTTGGCAAGTATGTCCATCTCATTCTCTTTCATATTGAGAACTGTAGACATAGTAGCTATGTGCTTTCTAAGTTTGGTTGAGGATAGCATCTCTGGATGCACCGCACCACATTCTTTGGCTACCTGGCGTAGGGAGTCTGATCCCCTGATGTGGGTGTCTGCGCCCGGGCGGGAAAAGAAGTATGGGTTATGGTCAGAGATGGAACAGGCCCTTCTGTTCTCCACCAGCACCTCCATCGAAGCAATCATTTCAGGAGTCAAAAGAACCGGCACTTTCCGACTTCTTTTCCCTTTAATTTCAATGCGTTGAAAATGCTGACACAGCTTTTTCTCAAGTTGGGACAGTCCCAGAGCAATGTCAGAATGGATCCCAGTCTTACTTCTTAAGGTAAAGGCTGTCAGTGGCATCTTTGAAACCTCACCTTCCCTTCTTCGATTGAAAATGATGACCTCACAAAGAGTCAAAACTGCCAGTTTAGACCAATGCTTAGACGTTGGCTCACTTATTAGGGTTTGCACATATTCAGGTCGACATACCTCAATATGTGCATGCATGGCTCTAACGTCCTCAGTCAGAGGGAGCAGGTCCGGAGTGTTCCACTTGGCTTGCCGGAGGGTCTGTAGGGCAGCAGAAGAAACACAGACGTACCACCTCTTCTCAAAAAGCAGCCGGCTTCGTTGGAGGTTTTTAATAAATAGTTCATCAACACAATGCTCCATTTTTGAGTCACATTCAAGAATATCTGCTAGCTTTCTGAGGCTATGGCCCGAGTTTGAGGGCCAAGGATGGAGTCTTGTATTGATTTGTTTCCTCATCATATCCAGCCACAGACCTGACTGCATCAATCACATGGTTAAAGTTGGAAGGAATAAAGAAATCCTTAATTGTTTTCAGTTTCCCTGCGGTTTTTGCTTCGTTAATTAACCTACCGACTTCTCTCATTTTCTGCCTAATGTAATCATGCTTAGTCTTATCATGCCCGTGTTTTAAGTACAGGTGCTCTCCGAGTCTCAGAATCCCCTTTTCTGCTTTGACAACACCCGTGACCTCATCCTGATGCATTGCCGAAATTAAAGACCACAGCTTTTTGCTGATGCCCTCCGGTACAGGCTGGGCTAGGGAGCAGAGGGACTGGACCCTACTTCTACCTGGTTTAGCCTGGGCATCTTTCTGTGAAAGCCGGCACCTGGCCACATGCCTCCACAGCGACTTTCGCTTAAGCAATGCCCCACAGTCTATACAGTGCAAAAACTCACTGGATTTAACTGGGGAATTTGGCTGTTTAGCTGGGACTAAAGTTCCAATGCCGGCCTTTAAAACCTCAAAATTGTGCTCACGGTTTCCACTATTCCTGATCAAATCAAACTGAAGTTTACGTGCTTTAGATTTCACAGGTAGAGCCAATGCTCTGGCTACGTCACTTTCATTTCCATGTTTTCTAGTCAAATGACGGGACATTTTGTGGCAGGACATTGAACAGTAGAGGCAGAAGTGTCTCTTGCTGTATACTCGCCCCCCATTTTTCTTCTTTTGCAGCTGCATGATAACAATCTTATTTGCCTTTGGTTCGTCACTTTCCGAGTCTTGAAGAAAAGTGTTTTTGATTTTTCTTTTTCCATACTTTTTTACAGGTTTCTTCTTGACAGTTAAATCGTCAGAATCTGAGTCGACTTCATCAATTAGGGACTCTTGACTAAGCTGCACAAACAACAAATAATTTGTAATCATTCTATATAAAAATTTGAAGTCATGACTTGTAGTCAGCACTTACCAGTGGTTTGTAAGCGTGCGCTTCAGTGTGCTCCTCCATGATTTCTTGCAGCCTAATGAACCACACACTTGCACCTTTTTCTAGCCTGACACCTGATTTCCTCTGTTGTGCTGCTCCATGATTGGCTCCAGCCTGCTGGACTGAAATTGCCCCAGTGTGCCCCTCCTTGATATCCCGCAACCCACCACCAGGGTTCCGACACATAACACACTTTTTTCAGGAAAGTAAACCTCCAGGGGTCCTTTCCATATTTTTACAGAGACTGCATAAGGACCGTTAGAAAAGCATTACCCATTGATTATTAAGCTTGGACCAGTGGGGTCCGGTGTTCGGGCCCCACCACGTAAAACCAGTCCCCATGACGTGAGTGGAATCTCAGGTTATGGAACCCACCAGGAGTTGAAAACAAGTGCACACACACACACACACACACACACACACACACACACACACACACACACACACTCACACACACACACACACACACACACACACACACACACACACACACACACACACACACACACACACACACACACACACACACACACACACACACACACACCACACACACACACACACACACACACACACACACACACACACACACACACACACACACACACACACACACACACACACACACACACACACAACACACACACACACATTTTGTACAAGTAGGAAATGATAATTGACTGGAGTTTATGGTTGGCTGAGGCCAGGCTAAAGGATACAGAATCAGTTTGGCACTTTACAGCAGCAGCCACCTGTGGTCTTGAGAAAGCTCTGAGGCCCTGTCCTGTGCTGTGGCCCCTGCTGTCCCCAAAGGTCTCCCATCACAGTATCCCAACTCCACTTTCCTGCTTACCTTTGAGGTCTGATCAAGCTTTCACATGCTGTGTTTCTTTGGAAACATGACGTGGTTGTTTCATACTGGAGCAGCGTACATGAGAAAACATGCAGAAGCAGGAAAAACGATCTAGTTCTTTGCCAACCTCTGATATTTGAGAAGGATAAACACAAAACCAAATGTCTACGCTAACTGGACAAACCAGAGCTGAAGAAACAATCCAAACAGGAGGTACGTTGGAAATGTTTATTCTGACATGAACAGAATGAATATAAATACAACTTTAGTGCGTGGTGTGTGTTTCTGTGTGTGTGTTTCTGTGTGTCTTTGAGTGTGTGTGTGTGTGATGGGCGGTCTATCCACGGTCCATCCCCAGCACCTTGGGTCTGCTGGGCCAGTCGTGTGGCTGGATGGGGTGGCGGTGGGAAGGAGGGACATACCCCCACTTGATGAGTGGTCACCCCTGACTCCCCCGGTCCTCACCCCATGAGGAGTGGAGAGAGCGCACAGGGGGGCTACGGTCAGAGAAGAAGAGGGGGAGGAAGAGGAGGATGGGGAACAATGTACAAACAGAGGGGACGTCCCGCGCACATAGTCCTTGTCTTTCCTGCGTTGGTCTGGTGTTAAGACAGTGTGGATGTCCTCACACTAGGGGGCGCCGCTGTGCTCCAGATGTGGCTTCTTAAACGGACATGATGTGCTTGACGAAAGCTGCAACACAAAGACAACAACAGCTCAGGTTAGAACAGACAAAAGCAGCAATGTGTGATATAAATGTCGACATTGTTATAAATTCAAAATTCTTACACTTTAAGCACAGTTTAAAAGGGTGGAATAACACCAAACTTAAATAGAAACTTTTATTAGAATTTTAGTTTTTTAATTGGAAATGTTACAGCAATGTTTAGAGCAGCATTGTAAAACTGATGACACTAGATAAAACAAACTATGTTTTGACGGCAAAGTTTATTTTTTAATAAATACAAAAAAATAACTATATACTTTAATAAATATTTTTGGTACAATGGAATATGGTTTTGCTCGGTAAAATCTTTTCTGTGATGTCATCTCTTAAAACCAAAAGTACAACTATAAATATAAAAACATGACTAAACTTGGATGAAACGCTGCACTTTTAAGTAGATGAAGTCTCATAAAACTGTTCCTTTACTTTGGCAACAAAGTTATTGACAAACAAATGCAGAGTGGGCTCCATGAGAGAACTTACCCTCGTAGTGGATGCTGCCATTCTCGTCCTCCTGACCCTGCATCAGAGACTCGATCTCGTTCTCGGTCATCTTCTCTCCTGTAGGGGTCAGCCCACACACACACATTAGGAGAGGGGTCTCATTAGAAGCCCCTCTCCTCCCCTCCCCTCTCTCCTCTCTCTCCTCTCCTCTCCCCTCCTCTCCCCTCTCCTCTCTTACCCAGGGTGGACAGCACAATACGCAGCTCAGCGCCCATCACGGTGCCGTTGCCCTCCTTGTCAAAAACGCGGAGACCCTCCACGTAGTCGTCCACGGTTCCCTTGGGCAGAGCGTCCACTTTCTTCAGCATGGGCACGAAGGCGTCGAAGGCCAGCCTCTTGTTGGCCAGGTCTGAGGGGAAACATACGGCTCACAAAACACACACGGGACTAGACACTACACACAGGCTCAAAGACTCGCAAAAGACCCTACAGGAGATGAGGCTTTTATATAGAAGCTTTTAAACGTATGGAATAAAAGCAAATCTATTCATGTATTCAGTTATGGATTGGCCCATTGATAGGATCCATCTCAAAACATCTTTCTACAAGGACATTTTCAAACATGTTTATGCCAGACTACAGACAAAGTAAGTACCTTAAAGTGTTGGAACCTCTATTTCCCTTGTGGTATTTGTGTTAAATGACCATTTGTATGTATCATTATCCACTAGGTAATGTCCCCGACAAGTTGTTTCTCAACCATTTTGTAAAGGCCTAAATTGAAAATACTGCGGTTTATAAACAATTGAAAATGTATGTTTTGTAATTTTGCTCCTAAAAAAAATTCTGTGCAATAAAATCAAACAATCATGGCATTATAAAACATGTTGACCATTGCAGACAAAGCACTTTATCATTTTACAATCTCCAACGATAATATTTATTACTATTAGTATTAATAATACACTTCTCTTCTTAATCCCTGTAAATTAACACAAACAGTCCACGTGTGTGTTTGTGTGTGCGATTGTATGTCTTATGTTGTTCATATTGTGTTGTTCTCTATTCATTCTGTTATTATTTATTGTATGCTTTACTGTATCTGTGTGTATAATTATCCACTGACATTAAGTGGTAGCTGTGTGTTTGCTCCATGTCGTAAACAGTGTGTTCAGGGCTGGGAGTGGGTTTAGGGGGGTATGTTGGGGGGTATGATGGGGAGGTATGATGGGGGCTCGTACCGTCGGCGGAGGGGTTGCCGAGGATCTCGTTGACGGACTTGTTGGTGGGGTTCTGTCCGAGAGCGCGCATGATGTCGGCCACCTGGTTGTAGGCCACCTGGCTGTCACCGACTCTGTCAAAGAGACCGAAAGCCTCCTTGAAGTCTGCAAAAAGAGAATTTACCAAAAAATCAGGCTCCAGATGATCCAAAAATCCCCCACAGCCTGTTTAGAACTATTTACAGCAGTGCTAACGTATTCCTTACATTCTCCCACACACTTTATCCTACATTAGAGCTGGACTTTTGGTTGTTCTGACGATTAAACGCCTGCTACGTAGATACAAAGTGCAAGAAGATGATGTCATAATCTATACCAAGAGCTGCTTGTACAAAAAAACATTTAAAATATAAATAAAAGGAAGGAAGGAACGCAGACTTGAAAAAACAATATTCCAAATCTAACTTTCATTATGGATTTCATTTTGATTGTTTAAGCTTTGAATTCACTACTAGTAGGAGTAGTTAGAGTAGTAGTAGGAGTAGCGGTAGTAGAAGAAGTAATAGTAGTGGGAGTAGTAGTAGTAGTAGAAGCAGTAGTATTGATATTAGTAGTAGTAGTCAAATTTGATGATATTGTGTCCTAGAACGGATATGTAGTAAAAGTATGGGGCGGCACGGTGGCTGAGTTGATAGCACTCAGCCAGATAGCAAGGTCCTGGGTTCGAATCCCGGCTGGACCAGGGCCTTTCTGAGTGGAGTTTGCATGTTCTCCGCGTGTCTGCGTAGGTTTCCTCTGGGTGCTCCGGTTTCCCCTACCACTAAAAATATGTACAATAGGTCTGGCATGTGCCTCCTGTACTGGCACCCCCACTCCCCCAAAAAAAAAAAAACACAATTGTAAACTGCTTTGAGACTCCGATGTGCAGTGAAAAGGCGGTATATAAATAAAAATTACTTACCACTTACTAATAAAAGTAATAATGAGATTGCTGTTTACAGACTGTGCCTTATTCAGTAGTAAGTAATCTATTACTACTTATCCAGTGTTTTTGTTATGTCATTGTGCTAGCTAACATCGGCCTCTGAAGAAGTAAAATGCAAGCTTACCACGGTGAGTTATTATAATGTGAGGATTGGAATGGGCGAGAAAGTAGAAAACAAGCTTGAATTGCCGCTAAATAGCAATATGCAATTTCACAAATGAAATAAGTAAAATTAAGGATGGAGTAAAGATGCATTTGATAACTCCATTTATTTTTAAAAACAAAGTTAGTTTTGTTGTTATAGTGATAGTAGCAGTAGTAGCAGTATTTACAGTTGTAGTCACAGTAGTATAAGTAGAACTAGAAGCAGCTGTACCAGAAGGGACACTGCAAAAAATGACTATATGCGACAATAATTGCTTGAATCGAGTTGTTTTTATCCTAATCATTTTGCTTTGTCCCATTGGAAAATCTTGTTTAAAGTCAGATGCATTTAGCCAAATTAGATTTTTTTTTTTACTCATTCATCAATTTTTGCAGTGTAGTGGACTGAACTGTAAGCTATTGTTGCAGTAGTAGTAGCTGCAAAAGTAGTAGTAGTAGGGCTAGTAGTAGAAGTGGTAGTAGCAGGAGTAGTAGAAGTGGTAGTAGCAGTAGTAGCAGCAGTAGTAGTAGCAGTAGTAGTAACAGTAGCAGTAGTAGTAGTAGCAGTAGTGCAGTAGTAGTGGCAGTAGCAATAGTAGTAGCAGCAGTAGTAGCAGTAGCAGTAGTAGTAGTAGCAGTAGTAGTAGCAGCAGCAGTAGTAGCAGCAGTAGTTGTAGCAGTAGTGCAGTGGTAGCAGTAGTAGCAGCAGCAGTAGCAGTAGCAGCAGCAGTAGACCTCTCTGTGAGTATCTGTGCTAACCCGTCACATGTAATGAGATCCAGGCAGTTTCCATCACGGTGCTTATATTTAGATGTTGTGCTCGTGTCAAACTTCATGCATCTCTGAAATTTCATTCATTTTGAAAAACAAAAACCAACCCTGACACACATTCATTACAAATATTAGAAACAAAGTAACGTTAATGTTAGGAAAACTTGTTTTGTTTACTTGATGACTAGTTATAATAGACACACATTTGTTACAGTTCATTCTGTAAATTAAATTAGTTAAAAAAACAACAAAAAACCAATATCTCCATGGAAACAAACAGGAGGATCCTAAAGTTTGTGGAAAGGCAAGCCTGCTTATAGTTGCAAGGATTCCAACACAAAACCAAGCAAAATGTGTGCAAAGGTTTTCTCAGCCGTCCATTTCTCACCATCTGAATTTATTTAATTATCAAATAGAAAATAAAGAAATTACACATATAAATTAAAACAACAAAATTATATTCAGTTTGTGAATGAAAACAGTGATATTCAGTCTCTATACACTATGAATTCTAACTACTACTGTACCACTCCTGCACTTCCATGTATAGGCTACCGTCGCAGCTGGTGATTGGACAGTTTTGTGGGTTCAAATCCCCCCCCCCTTTCACATTTGAACCTGATCCCAGCGTGGCACTGCCCTGATGCCATATACAGCACCGACCCACGGCTGCTGACGGCGGAGTAACCCACACCCCCACAAGACTCCTGACCGCGCACAAGAACACGGCCGGCCAATCAGAAAATCCCTTTTTATAGAAGGCAAGGAGGGGAAATATAGATTTAGGGGGAGGGACAAAAAGTCAGAATAAAAAAGAGGCTAAAATTAAATTGTTTTGAGGTTATCAATGAGAAAACATGGTGTAGATAATGGGTAATCATTAGCTGGATATTCTAATGAAAAGTTTTCTAGACAAAGGTTAGTTACAGTATAAAAGACACAAAACACGGACAAATACAAAAAAATAATAATTAATGGGAGCATTGTTGTGCGTTTATACTTCTTTAATATGCCAAAGTTAGAGATTTTAAACGTACTTACTAAAGGGCTAAAGTCAGAAATGTTGCTTCTTCATCAAGATAAAGTTGGAGCTCCTAGATTTGTTCCTTATACTGAAGCCAGAGATTTTATTTTATTTTATTTAGTATATTAGAGTTATTGTTCATTTATCTTGTGCCGTGTGCGCCTCATTCCTACTGTTTGTAACTTGTGATGCAACACTGGAATTTCCCTACTGTGGGACGAATAAATAATCTCATCTAATCTTACATTTTTCATTTGTCAAATCTGACCGGTACCCAGTGCACACCACATAACCCAACGCTAGCCTCGCCATGTGCCAACGTTGAAAATGGCGGCCTCCTTCAGCGAGATTTTTGTAACGGGATAGGGGAGCGTCTTAGAGGTGAGCTCCAGGATTATCGGCCCCTGCGTGAGCGTAAGGGCCGCTGGGGGAGGCGGGAGGCGGGGCCCGGGGGGTGAAGGGGGCTGCTCAGAATAGACACGACAACTGGACAGTGACAGGACAGCACATGGCGTCCTCCAAGTGGAAGTGTAGGGTGACATGCCCGGAGCGTCCAGGCGTCTCAAACACGTGATCGTTTCAAATGCCTGGATTTCAGAGCAGGATTGAAGACATATACTTGTTTTAGATTATTATTTTTGTGACGCAAATTATTTCACTAGTTTGAAGTTCAGTTAAAACCAGAGAACAGGAATAAAACAGCACTTTTTTTAGTTTATTTTTCCTGTACTTTTTACCTTTTTTTTGTTTATGTATTTGACTGGTGCACACTGGAAACTTTAGTCAATGTATTCCAATGTGGTTTTACTGCAAATGACAAATAAAATTAATAAAATTAATAAAATCAATCTGAATCCGAAGCATGACTAGTCACAAGACATTTGCCTTTTGGGTGGAATTAATTATTCTCATACTATTGGCCTAAAAGAAGTGTTTAACGTCAAATAATATTGGTTCTATAAAGTAAATAACAGCTTTTGATAAGACAAGTAATGCACTTTTAATGCAAAATTTAAGAGAAAAAAATGATGTAGTGTTGTGGAATTATATGATTCTTTTTTTTAATGAATATTTATTGTCGTTAATTGTTGTTTTGTCTCACCCTCAATCTGGTCCGGGGAGAAGTCGGGGGCAGCGGCTGCTTCTTCTGCCTAAAACAAGCACAGATCACATCAATAAATTTATATTATACATAATCAACACATCAAACAATCAATCAAGAGAAACATTTTGACATAAAACTGTAAAACTAAACATTATTAATATAACAATATCACTTTTTTATTGTATTATTTTTTTCTTCTAATTTGCGAAGGTACAAAAAATGAATTTGAAAACATGAAAAACAATACAAATATCCATAAGCTAACAATACTTTTTAACTTTTTTTTTTTTACATTATATATCTATTTTTTTGAATCACATTTTCTTGTTTTCAACCCAACATTTGCACATGAAAATAAAAATGTATATCCAAAGGCAAATTCTTGTGCAGTAAAGCCCAGATAAATCCAAACACGGGGTACACACCATTGTGGAGGCTTGCTGGACGAGCGGACGGAAGGGAGACAGAGGAGCCGGAGTCCCAAGACAGAATGGTCCTGAGCCATGCTGCCGGGGCCCCTCTTATGTGTACGGGCCCCTGTGACGTGGTGATGCTGGGGAGGGGGGGGGGAGATCGGGTGACACGTTCCCTCATCTTTAACTTTCTTAGGGCAAACGGAAAGAGGAGTGCAGAGCGGAGGAGCCACCACTAAAAATAGACGGGGCAAAATGTGTGTCAAGATGTGGGCCGGTCTGAACAGGCTAAATGTGCAATAAAAATATGTTCTAAGTTTGGTTTGAATTTAGGAATCATAGTTATAAGGATTACATATTGCAAGAGCGAATGCTATGCCGCTCCGAGAAGATACTTAAGCAGCAAGGTCATTTACAAGATGGTATTTTTAACCACCGAGAGGCTGTTCCTCTTACTATTCCTCTTATGGTGAAATGTCTGCACAAAAAGTACAGAAATTGTTAAAGGAGCCGAGTCAAGATAAGAGAACCATTATTTGTCCCATTGTGGGGAACTTTCAATGTTGCCACGCACAGGAAGTCGTAAGATCACACAGGGAGCACACAATATATACAGTATAAGTAACTGCTACGTTTCCTAGCTAGCTGTAAATGCTTCAATATCCATCTTTCGATATAGCTCAATCTATCCATAGGATAAAGTTATATGCAGTACATATAGGGCAGGATGAGTAGATGAAGTACATTAAGTGACATTCAGTGCATGGACATTCTGAAATTGCAGTATTGCACAGTGCACACAATTACAGTATTTACTATTTTCAGAAGAATCACATGTTCAGGCTTAGCAGTTATCATTGTACAGTCTGACAGCAGCAGGAAGGAAAGACCTGTGGAACCTCTCCTTCACACAGCGAGGATGGATGAATGATAATAACACTGTACAAGAGGCAAACGCCACCACAGAGTCATAGAAGGTCTTTAGGAGTGGCCCCTACACTCCAAAAGACCTGAGCCTCCTCAGTAGGTAGAGGCTACTCTGGCCCTTCTTGAAGAGGGCGTCTGTGAGTCCAGTCCAGTTTGTGGTTCAGATGAACACCCAGGTACTTGTAAGAGTCCACTCTTTTTATCTCCCTTCCCTGGATGTTCACTGGGGCTGAAGCAGCAGAGTGACGTCTGCGACTCTGCGGGAATCCACCACCATCTCATTGGTCTTCCTGCCTGTGTGTGACCTGTGACCACCCACTCCAGCTGTCTCCAGTTTGTCCCTGAGGAGCCGCGGCTGGATGGTGTTGAAGGTGCTGGAGAATTCGAATGAGAGGATCCTCACAGCGGAACCTGGTTTCTCTAGGTGGGACAGCGAGTGGTGGAGGAGGGAGATGATAGCGTCCTCCACTCTGATGCCTGGTTAGTAGGCAAACTGCAGCGGGTCCATTGCTGAGGTCAGTGTAGTGGTCCCAGGACCAGTCTCTCCAGTGTCTTCATGCAGTGGGATGTCAGATTATCATCAATATTAGTAGTATATTGTTAAATGAAATAAAATGAAATCGGTTATTAATCTGTCATCTGTTATTAATGAATGTAAAAAGTCTGCAGCAACTCTTGAGATCATAAACACAAGTTCATTATCTTATCCATGTATTGAAATATATTTATTGTAATGGGAGACCCCTGGGACCAAACAGTCGATGTTCAACCACATGACCTACTGTATGAGTCTAGTGTGTTTGTGAATGATTAGTGGAGCAGGCCGCACGTACTGGTTGTCTCACAGCTCTCAGTCTGCACAGGGCAGCTGTGGCTACAGTAGTAGTTTATAACCATTATAAACAGAGTGAATGAATAAGGCCATGTGAAGTATCTTTGAGCGTCCAAAAAGCTCAATATAAAACCAATGCATTGTTATTATTTTATTCACGGAGAGCCCCACATACTTTATTATTATTTCTATAATGAAATGCTGCTTCTGACTTATTGTTTTCAATTAGTTACATGAAATATATAGTAATTCCTGAAAGTTTAGTTATTACGAATGTTGCCAAAATTTGAATATTTTGAATGATTAGTTTTGTGGTAGTTATCGATGAGGTTATCTGTTCTCTCTGAGGGTAAAGCTTGTAAGAAACTACACATTTAACCGCTCCACAGCTCATTGGTAAAGCCATGGTTATGAGTTATATACTGTATATATATGAAGACGCTTAATGCTACCGCCGAAGTCATAACCATGAAGTTACAAATAAACAATGAGATGCCGGAGGGTAAAGGTGGGTTCACTCAGGGCAGTGACCCCGAAGCTGGAGGAGGTCACAGCAGAGCCCTGGAACAACCTCGGAACACTCAACAGTATACACTTCCAAAACAAAAACCTTTGAACATGACAAACTTGATCATTTATGAATAAAACATAATTATAAATTGATTGATAAATGAGAAATTGATGAGCAACATCTTATAAAATCAACAGCTCTAAAATCTTCTTCTAACGTTGTAACGGGCCGTAATCATTAAGTGCTTCTTTTGGATGCAGTAGAATGAGGATTACTCAAAGCACAGATATATAATTTCTCTTAACTAGAGAGCCAATGGTTGAAAAGCATTCCCACTAAAATAAAGTCCTTCCCAGGAGCCCATGGGTTGGACATCAAACTGCCTTCCAGACGCAGAGCTAACTTGAGGCTAACTGCTGCTATCTTTGTCTTCGCACTGAGCAGGAATAGAAGGAGATATTTGTGGATCATGGCTTTGATGAAACATGTCTCCCGTGAACTCAAAGCCACAGGTGTGTTCGCTTGTTGTATAAACACTTTAAACAAAGGCTTGAACAAATATTAAAGACCTAAATATTCTTAATCAAAACCATTATTACGCCTTTCAGTATCACCCTTTTATAAACAATACAGTCAACCAAAACTTAACAATCTCTGCCTAACTTTTGGGCCCCGCTTCATGTTGCTGTTTGCGAGTTTTTCAGTGAGTTTGTTTGCTGCTCACTTGATCGGTCCAAAAATACAGTGAGGAACAGAACGTTTTAGAGACTGATGAATGTCTTTGTTTGACTGCGGAGAGTGACTATGAAGCAGATTGTTTAATGTGATTGACAACTTCAACAGGAGTTTTAATGTGGTCGTAACATTACAGCTTTATGGAGGCGCAGAATGATGAGTCCAGGGAGAGGCTTTAATGGCCCTCCAGTTAAACTTTAGGATGTCATTATTAGACTTTATAGTTACTGTTCTTGAAAGTCAATGTCTCAGGATTCCTGGCAAATACAGAAGCAGTGTTGACATTGGCACACTAAGTTATATTTAGACTGAATGATCCATGCGTGTTTGAGTTGTCCTAAATCTAAACTGAATTCAAGCGGCTATTGCTTCCAGATACAGCTCTGGATGGAAGAGGAATGATGAATGTATGTTTTTTTTCGTTTTTATTGTTTGTTTTTTTAGTATTGAGGTATTCATCTTAAGCCAGTCATTATTATCATTACTATTATTTGTATATAAATGTGTAAAAAATGTCATAATGTAGGTTAGTGATGTCATTTTACAACAGGTCAGAACTTCTTTTATCGAGTCATTTTGAATTACAAAATGTTCAAAAAAAATTATCTTCCTCCTCAATTGATTTGTATTCTAACCATACAGCAGTAAAGAGGACACTGGTTTAATTCTGAGGTGGTGGGTTTGATTCCACTTCCAGGCCTTTCTTTGTGGAGTTTGCATCTTCTCCTTGTGTTTCTGTAGGTTTCCTCTGAGTGCTCCGGTTTCTCCTACCACTAAAAACGTGTACAATAGGTCTGGCATGCACCTCCTGTACGCAATCCAGCTCCTATCTCTGTGTGGAGCGAGAGACAAACGCTCAGAACAATTGTAAAGTGTTTCGTGAATTTGGTCTGTGAAAGGTGCTATATAAATAAAGATTACCTACTTATTTAATTTTCTTTTAACAAAGCAAGGCGTACTTATTGTTGAAAACCACAGAACATATTTTGTGTTGGGGTGTAATTTTAGGGAAATGTGTCTTTTTGTTTATACTGTACCTCATTGGACTATGAAGGTGTGGCCTTCATAGTCCAATGGTCTTCAATGGTTTCCTCGACCATTTGCTGGATCACTTTTTGAGTCAGTCAATCTGTCTGAAGTTTGGAACTGAAATCCACCTCATTGGCTGCATCTCAACCATGTGTTAGAGACCAATAATGATAAAGAAAAAAAAAACTATGGGGTTAAAGAAAAAACAAATCTACATCATACAATTTCAAACAAAATGTACATTGTTTTTCTTCAAGGCATGGACATTCAGTTTGATGCTTTTTGATGATTCAAACCATTGGAATGTAAAACAATACAGTTTGAATAATTAAAGGAGCAGTATGTAAAAATGTGGCCAAAGGTGGTACTGCAGCCTCTCCCACTCTCCCTGACTCAGGTTGCCAGATATGCAGACGAATCCAGCTGGGACCATAATAACTGAATAGACAAGAGTTTTATCAACAACAAATCTGTAACCAACACATTTTTCACAAAGATAAAAATCCTGGTTTTATTCCTTGTTTTGTTATTAATGATTTGAGAATCATGACAAGACCTTTTTTTTAATACAGCACCCAAATGCTACATTACCAGTGAGAATAGCTCGGCGTGGTGAGTTCTGGCAACCCGGATTACAGACTTTCTGATTGGTAAAACGGTGGAGGGCGGGACATCAAAATGAAAATAACAAGATTTAGTGGCTGTAAAACTAATTTTGAAATCCAAATATCTAAACTGATCTACTGTTATCAGTTAAAGAAGTATTCGAAAAGACCAGATTAGAGCCATTTAACGATGACCTGACATATTGCTACTTTAAGTTTTGAAACATTTATAACAGTATCATCAGTGTTGAAGCTGCAGCTTTTAGTCTGGTTTACCCTCTGGCCTCCTTCTAACACCCAAAGTAGGTCAATTAGTAAAAGTGTAAACTAACAGTTGTCTATGATCAGAAAGTGACCTTTTCACTATAAAGACAGCACAATAACACAACTATGCGAGTAAACATAACATGGGATTACAGCCTGAGCTCTAAACTACGACAACCATCACGGCCGGCTGCTCGCCACTGGCTCACAAAAAACATTTGTCAAACAGCACATACAGTATATTTATAATGTCATTGCACTGCAGTGCCTTTAAACCCTGGGAAAAGGTGGAGTGTGTAGTGAGAAGCTTGGAGTCCCTGGTGTCCCGAGTCAGTCCAGATTCTAGAAGGGGCTCCAAGTCTGTTCTGTCACCACTGTGGTAAAATAACCTGCTGCATCGGTCACTTAACACCAGGTAACTCAACATAATCTATAAAACACCACACACACACTGCTTTTATTATTCAACTCATGACTAGTATTCATTGCATGCATTGTGGATATAATAATAGTTAATGTCACTGTGATAGAAGGATGAAACCCCGAGATTAATCACAGTTCTGGGACAGGAAGACACTACTCTAGACTAAGCTAGGACTGAAACATGGACGGAGTTATATGTCCCCTTTAACTAGTACTGGCTAATATGTCCCCTTTAACTAGGACTGGCTCTGGCTCATCGTCACAGTGGTCCTAGGTTGGATCCCTGGGTCTTTCGCTGTGGCGTCTGGGTCTGGGGGGTTTTCCTCTGAGCACTGCAGCATGTCGCCCCAGGGCAGCTGTGGCTACAATAGTTGCTTAGCCTAAAGTGAATTACAATTGCCAGGCAGTGTCATTATTACAGAAGGTCTACACAAATTAACGTCAGCTTTGCCTCGTCTAAAGTACAACTAAAATGCAAATACATGTCTAAATGACTCTCAGGTTTCCATGACAACCCCATCTCTAAATTAAACCACAAGCACAAGTCCTGTAGACCTCAGTCCTCGGTCTGGATGATCTTTTCAATGTCGTTCGGCTGCACCCCCACTATTTTTACCGCTCTCTGCTGCTGGCCGGTGTTATGTTACTGTGGCTGGGCTGCTACTGTATCCTTTCCCTCACCCCATCCCCCCCCGGGACCCCCTGACACGACAGGCAGCGCCTCGTAAAGAGAGACATGGCCAACTGGGCTTAAAAAAGAGCCGTGGCATTGTGGCACTTGCAACACTTTGGCGGGGGGAGTGACATAAGCCTTATTTGGGAGAGGCTAAACGTGGGTGAAACTATAAACAATGCATTTGGTGATATACTGTATGCTGTTATGGCGGATGTGAAGTCACTAGTCACTCTGTATATTTAGTCCCTTCATGTAGGAACTGGGGTGACAGATAAGAGAGACTGCTACTTACAATTGGAGCAAGTGCTTACAATACCACTTAATCACACACAAAAACATTTAAAATTGAACTCAAAGCGCATTTGGCTTCCCTCTCATTACTAAAGAAATAAAGATAGATATTGAAAGTATATGTGAAGATGTTCAAAATATGCGTTTTCTAGCCGGACTTACTAAATGTATGTTGTTTTTTAATATATTGCAATTTATTAATAATAATGAAAAAAAGATAGAAGATACTGAAGAGATCCCCGGCAGAGCACTGTATTATTGCAGAAGACTTTGAGATGAAA
Organism: Knipowitschia caucasica; assembly: GCA_964034765.1. NCBI lineage: Eukaryota > Metazoa > Chordata > Actinopteri > Gobiiformes > Gobiidae > Knipowitschia > Knipowitschia caucasica. Next base: position 4,997,205 of record OZ035844.1, on the reverse strand, counting down.
TCGCTAGAAGGATGAAGGAGCTGGCCTAAAATGAGGCGGAGACTGGGAGGAGGAGGGTTGCAGCGCGAATGAAGCGGCTGCTTGGATGGAGATTCTGCGCGATATGAAGCAGATGTGGGCAGTGCCTGATTGCTGCCTGATATGGATTTGCGTGTGAGCTACTGAAGAAATTAAACATTTTTTTTAAGCAGTAAGTAAGTAATCTTTATTTGTACGTCAACAAATATCATGCCCAGTCCAAACTAGAATTTATTCTATTTACAGGAAAGCGACGTGCACTTTTGAAGTCCGTAATTAAAGTATTTTTGATTGCAGTAGAAGTAGTAGTAGTAGTAGTAGCAGTAGTAACAGTAATACCAGGAACATGGCACAGACTATGAAGCGGCAGTCAAACACCAAGTATTCAGTATGATTTGTATCATCTCATTTTGTGCGTCTTGTTCTTCATGTGCGGTTACACCTCAAAGGCGGGGAACTTGGCTCTCATTGGTTGCAGGAGGTCTGCCAGGAAGTAGATGGTACCGGCCATACCTACGGACATAAGAGAGTAAACAAATATTGTAGTAATGGTTGCGCTGCATTTGTGTTTCAGAATGATGTGAAAATGATATATTTTCCAGTACAGACATCGCTCTTAAAGTCAAAATGAGACGTTATTTCAGTAACAAAATAACTAAAACAAACTGCAAATTTAGAAGCAAAAGCTTTCTTTAAAGGCAAAAACTCTAAACATGTTAAAATTCTGCCGCTGAGGGAAGGTCTAAGCACAGTGGGGATTATCCAGGACATTTAAGGTCCTTTATAAACATTTATTAACTTTGTTGCACATCGGCCCCTTATGGACCAATGGTATGTGTTTGTTATGGTTGCATTTCCTGAGTTGTATTCTTTGATTTGTGTTAGCGAATCAACAACTTTGTACCTTTGTAACTTTGCCTCTGAGATAACTGCTGTTGTGATTTATGGCTATGCAAAAATACGCTTGTCGAATCAGATTAATAGTGAAAGAATTCAACACAAAGTACCAGGTTTGAGACGAGAGCATTTTTAGGCAGAAGGGGAGGAGGGACATGTTGTTAAAGTTACTAATATTAGCGTGGATGGAATTAAAAACCACTGCAGGTCTGTTTTTCATAAGGAACAATTTAGTAATTTAAAATAAAAAATAACATTACAAGGTTGATGAAGCTCAGTGGTACATTCCCAGCTGCTAAATACTCAAGTGACATCTAGTTTCTTTCACACAATTTGGAAAAAGGGATAGACATAAGCCAAGTTTATACCGATCATTAAATGTATTAGATTCAGATTCATTTTATTTGCCAATTGCAGTAAAACCATATTGTAAGACATTTGCAAAAGTCCCCAGTATGCATCAGACAAGTTCATAAATAAGCAAGGTTAAAATCAGGATTACAACAAACTATTAGAAAGTGCAGGAAACAATTGGTGCTGTGAAATCGCTCAACAAAAACAGTATTGCTCATCCATGTGGTAATCTGCTGCCCCCTTGTGTTGTTGCACCAAAATGCAAGGATTCCTGATGTCCAGGTTGTAGTAATGTTCAGGGCCTGTGTGACACCCCATGTGCAAAACCTATTCCATAACAGAGAGCTTGTGTCAAGTGTGTGTGATTGTGTTGAGTTGTTGGAGTGAGAGGGGTTGGAGACAAATAAGCGTCTGCTTCTTATCTGCTTTTTCAAGCCTTTTATTTTATGTCTTGTTTTATGTTTTTAATATTGTTTATTATTTGCAAAGAATTTCAAATCAATTCTTACTAAACAAATAATATCAAAATGAAGAGTCTGTGTGATCTGAACCAGCCGTGTCAGGTATATAACACCAAAGATTCTAGGACTTGTCCTATTGTCAGATTGACTATACCTGTAGGTACAGATGTGTAGTATAGATACAGTGCCTTGCGAAAGTATTCGGCCCCCTTGAACCTTTCAACATTTTGCCACATTTCAGTTTTCAAACATAAAGATATACAATTTTAATTTTTTGTCATGAATCAACAACAAGTGGGACACAATCGTGAAGTGGAACGAAATTTATTGGATAATTTAAACTTTAAAAAAAAATAAAAAACTGAAAAGTGGGGCGTGCAATATTATTCGGCCCCTTTACTTTCAGGCAGCAAACTCAGTCCAGATGTTCAGTGAGGATCTTTGAATGATCCAATGTTGTCCTAAATGACTGATGATGATAAATAGAATGCACCGGGCGGCACGGTGGCTGAGTGGATAGCACTCTCCCCTCTCAGCAAGAAGGTCCTGGGTTCGAATCCCAGTTGGACCAGGGCCTTTCTGAGTGGAGTTTGCATGTTCTCCCCGTGTCTGCGAAGGTTTCCTCCGGGTGCTCCGGTTTCCCCTACCACTAAAAATATGTACAATAGGTCTGACATGTGCCTCCTGTACTGGCACCCCCACTCCCAAAAATAACAATTGTAAACCGCTTTGAGACTCCGATGTGCAGTGAAATGGCGGTATATAAATAAAGAAAGATTACCTGTGTGTAATCAAGTCTCCGTATAAATGCACCTGCTCTTTGATAGTCTCAGGGTTCTGTTTAAAGTGCAGAGAGAACCATAAAGACAAAGAAACACACCAGGCAGGTCCGAGATACTGTTGTGGAGAAGTTTAAAGCCGGATTTGGATACAAAAAGATTTCCCAAGCTTTAAACATCTCAAGGAGCACTGTGCAAGCAGTTATATTGAAATGGAAGGAGTATCCAACCACTGCAAATCTACCAAGACCCGGCCGTCCCTCCAAACTTTCATCTCAAACAAGGAGAAGACTGATCAGAGATGCAGCCAAGAGGCCCATGATCACTCTGGATGAACTGCAGATAACTACAGCTGAGGTGGGAGAGTCTGTCCATAGGACAACAATCAGTCGTGCACTGCACAAATCTGGCCTTTATGGAAGAGTGGCCATTTCTCAAAGATATCCAATAAAAGTTTGCCACAAGCCACCTGGGAGACACACCAAACATGTGGAAGAAGGTGCTCTGGTCAGATGAAACCAAAATCAAACTTTTTGGCCACAATGCAAAACGATATGTTTGGCGTACAAGAAACACAGCTCATCACCCTGAACACACCATCCCCACCTCCGCTGTAGTTATCTGCAGTTCATCCAGAGTGATCATGGGCCTCTTGGCTGCATCTCTGATCAGTCTTCTCCTTGTTTGAGATGAAAGTTTGGAGGGATGGCCGGGTCTTGGTAAATTTGCAGTAGTCTGATACTCCTTCCATTTCAATATAATTGCTTGCACAGTGCTCCTTGAGATGTTTAAAGCTTGGGAAATCTTTTTGTATCCAAATCCGGCTTTAAACTTCTCCACAACAGTATCTCGGACCTGCCTGGTGTGTTCCTTTGTCTTCATGGTTCTCTCTGCGCTTTAAACAGAACCCTGAGACTATCAAAGAGCAGGTGCATTTATACGGAGACTTGATTACACACAGGTGCATTCTATTTATCATCATCAGTCATTTAGGACAACATTGGATCATTCAAAGATCCTCACTGAACTTCTGGAGTGAGTTTGCTGCACTGAAAGTAAAGGGGCCGAATAATATTGCACGCCCCACTTTTCAGTTTTTTATTTGTCAAAAAAGTTTAAATTATCCAACAAATTTCATTCAACTTCACGATTGTGTCCCACTTGTTGATTCATGACAAAACATTAAAATTGTATATCTTTTGATATATATCGTTTGAAGCCTGAAATGTGGCGAAATGTTGAAAGGTTCAAGGGGGCCGAATACTTTCGCAAGGCACTGTATGTTCAGGTACCTTCAAACAGAGAGAAGGGAGTGTCCGGAGTGCGACAGCCATGTCTGCCGTAGTTCATACACCAGTCTGCAAACTGTGGGCGATAGAAGGAGCAGTGTTACAATTCACATCAGGTCCATTCGCATGGAAATCTATCAGATTATCTATTCTATTCTTTATATAAATAAAAATATAAACATCATTTCTTTTCATGACTATTGACTGTAGATTCACACCAGGCTGTGTAAGGGCTGTTTGACCAATAAGGAGAGTGATGGGTGCTGGGCCAGATGACCTGGCCTCCACAGTCACCGGACCTGAACCCAATCCAGATGGTTTTGGGGTGAGCTGAACCAGAGTGAAGGTGAAGGGGCAACAAGTGCTAAGCATATCTGGGAACTCCTTCAAGACTGTTGAAGACCATTTCAGAAATGAAATCTTTCAGAAATCTTTATGTTTATGCATGCAAAGATGTATTAAAACTCTCAAGAGGCATTGCATGTATAAGTAATGCATGTTTACTTTTAGATGCACTGGAATCAAGTCCTAAATAACTCTGAAACAGCTGTTATTTTGTGCTTTTGTGTCTATTTCTTGTTGTAAATGTTACGCAGTACAATGTTTGTGGTTTTTCACTGATCCAAAGCAAAGCAGAGAAGATGCAGTCAAATAGGCTGGCCTGGAGTCAGTCCCACTCAGCCGCCTTCCTTTTTTTAAACTTGGTTTTACCTAGTTTGTCATTTGCATCATTGCTAGAGTGATTTTTGTTATTTTCATTCCACATGAACAGGCTTTGTGGCATCTGCTGGAGCTCTCACCATGCAGGCCCGGAACAGGTGCTTGGGATCTCCCGTGTGCCGGTGAAGGGCAAGGAAGGTGTAGGCGTTTCCTGCTGCACCGTGGCACAGGCCGTACCCCTTTTTCAGTAGGCCGTACCTCCACACCACGTCCCCACACTGGAGCGCCGCCTCCAGGTACCCCGCTCCCCCAAACACCTGCAACAGGATGAGGAGAGGGGACAAGCTTTGACTCCTTTCAGATCACATTTATTCAGTTTATTTCACAAACAATTCCACAAAGCCCTGCACATTAGATGCTTCGGATTGCAGTAGGGGGTCTTACGCACACGCACACACAGACACAAAAACCACAGGTTCACGGGATCATTGTCCGAAATAGACGCTCCGCACTGCACCTCGAGGTCCTTCGAAACTTTCAAACTATATTGCTTCATAGCCAAGTATCTGCTAACAAAAATAATTCAAGATTCCAATTTGTTACATTCATGCATTGACATGGTTTGGTAAGAGTACATGCATCATGTACATACACCCAAAAATGGATTAAGGCTCAGGGTTAGAAAATGGATGGACATGCATCATGAACATGTACGTGTATGAAGTATCTATCTATCCATCTATGTGTTATTGCGGTGCTCAGACTGTAGCTGACCTTGTAGGCCTGCAGCAGCATGTAGACCACTCCTGGGGAGCCATGGCACCAGTGCACCAGCAGGTCGCGATCGTCGCCCACACACGGTGGGTAATTACCAGAGGGGAGCTTCAGCGCGCACACATAGTCCACACTGGGCTTCACCACTCTGTGCAGCTGCTCCACAGAGGACACCATACCGGGCTGGGGACAGGGCAGCATCCAGAGTCACATTTACATTGCTCCACATGTTATTATAGACTTTGAACATGTGCATCTTCCTTTTTATCAACAAAGTGCACAAATAACAACAGGTGAGTACTTGTGCAGGTGCTCTTCTAAATGTATTTTGTAACATGTTATATTGTTGTTATTGTGTTGGACGTACCTGCATAAGATAATAGTAGATCCCCGACAGGCCGTGAGCCGCACCCACATAGTGCTCCTGGTACCACTCAAACATCAGAGGAGTCTGATTCTGAACCCGGAACCTTCTGCTCTGATGGTCCCCAGACACAATCACAGCCTCACAGATCTAAACACAGAAAGTCAGATTCTCATGACATCAGCCCCACGGGCCCCTGAGCTCAATGGGACTCTTTTTGCTTTCAGAGAGGGGTGTGCGGTGTACAGTAGGCACTCAGAGAACCATCAGGAATCTCAACAATCGCCAGTAATCAGAGCAAAAGGTGCTACTTTGAAGAACCAAGAACATAAGACATATTTTCAGTTGTTAATTCATAGTTTTGATGCCTTCAGTGTGAATCTACAATTTTCATAATCATGAAAATAAAAAAACTCCAAACTTTTGGCCTGTACTGTGTATGCTTGCTGTCAGATGTCTTCTGATGGCACCTGAAATGTCATACTTGTAGATAGATGTAGATTTAACCATCAGTATAGGCATGAGCGGAGTGCAGTGCGATGATGGTGTGTGTGACACCTGTTGGATGTAGTCCAGGGGGATCTTGTCCTGTCCAAACTGCTGGTTGATGAAGAGGAGTGAGTACAGGAATCCCACTCGGCCGTACAGGAGCTCATCAGGGAGAGTTCCAGAGCCCTTCACCACCGCCTCATGGTACTGCATTAATCTGGCCAACAACAAAACAACACTTCACAACACATTCATTAGAAACAGTATGAGATGTTGAGCTCAGAAACCTGTTGATGCAGTCGTCAGCCTCCTGAGGCCTCTGCAGACGATGGTACAGCACCGCGGCCACAGCCAGGGGTCCGGAGTCTCCACAAAGGAAGGTGACGTCTCTGCGGCGGGTCATGCTCTGAAGGGCGTGGCTCACGTGCTCATAGGCTTTGTGGAGGAAGGATGAGTCGCCAAACACTTTATGGAGGTGTAGATAGAGCAGGGCGATTCCTGAGGCCAGGCAGAGGACAGAAAGAGGTCACGTGAAGGCCTGATGGACTGAGAGGGGACGGGAGCCTTGTAACGAGCACATGTATCCAGTGTGAGATTAATAAAGTTTCTTATCTTAATGCTTTTTTATTGTGGGATTCTTATTTACTGGTGACATGTTAACGTGAATGTGAAGTTTACTTATTCCTTTTTATCCTTTAGGGAAGGAATCAATCTCAATGAGTGCAACAGGTTCCGCAGGCCAATCCTTCCTGCTGTAGTCAGACTAATACTGACTTCTATGCGTGGTAATATTGTGTAAGAAGGAGCGCTACCCCTGGGCCTTTATCCCCATTGTTGTCAGACTGTACAACAAGTCACTTTAAGTCACTGCGATTAGACTGAAAAACCTGCACTACTATTGACACTGTTTCTGATTGCCACTTTTTAAATCGACACTTCTTTTATTGTACATAAGATCCTGCATTTAACATGTTTGCACATTTCTTTCTTTTTGCACAATCTTGAGTGTTTCTATCCATGCTAGATGTGACATGTAAATTTCTCCTTTGTGAGATCAGTATATCTATTATATCTTATCTTATTGTGTTAGACGTGGTAATGCTGGTAATACTGTGGCAGACGTGGTAATACTGTGGTAGACGTGGTAATGCTGGTAATACTGTGGCAGACGTGGTAATACTGTGGTAGACGTGGTAATGCTGGTAATACTGTGGTAGACGTGGTAATGCTGGTAATACTGTGGCAGACGTGGTAATACTGTGGTAGACGTGGTAATGCTGGTGATACTGTGGTAGACGCGGTAATGCTGTGGTTGACATAGTAATGCTGGTAATACTGCGATATACTCTTCATAGTAACGTAATGTGCAACACTGTATATAGTGTTTCCACCAAGAACTCTCTTTAGTCACTTGTCTGAGGACCCTGGCCACACATAGCTTAAGAGAGTGTATAGTTATCATATACTAAACAAAGAATGTTTCGGTGTACAAAAAATATACTAAAACAACTTCAACTTCATTAAGGAAAGAGCAGCGTGTGCAAAAGCCCAAGCTCAGAACAAGTAAGCCTCACTTTTTCCATGGATTATTCATCCGAGCCTTGTGTGAGCAACGTACGACTGGTCAATATTGAGCAAAGCAAACGAAACTAAATAAAATACAGATATAATTCATAATTTAAATATAGCATCAAAACTGGGTGCAGCTTTGACTGCCACCCCCACAACCCAGAAATGGATTGGGGGAAGAAGATGGATGGATGGATGAACTTAATAACTAGAGTAAATAAGTCTGATCACTCTCAAAACGTTTGCCTTTAACACTAGTTTCCACATGGACGTATTTGTATTTGGCCTGTCAGATGTTTGGATCAGCGTTCTCTGACAGAAGGTGAAAGAGAGGATTAATCTCACTCTGACGGCTCTCAGTAAAAAAAAAAAAAGATGATAATAAATGTTGATAAGATGGAGACAGCATGTTATGGTCTGATTGTTCACAAAATGTCATTTTTACAAGATCCTTCTGTTGGGAATAGCAAATGTATTTATGAAACCAAAAATTAGTTTAGTACTCCAGCTTTAATGCATCTGGTCACAGTGGCTGTCATCAGGCAGGGGGGTAACAGCACGAGTGGAGCCGGTCCGCAGACCGGCAGAATTGCAGAATTGCATAGTGGACTGAGGGACTGAGGAGAGACCAGTGTTGGGCACGTTACTTTGAAAAAGTAATTAGTTATAGTTACTAGTTACTTCTCCCAAAAAGTAACTGAGTTACTAACAAAGTTACTCCACTATAAAAGTAACTAGTTACCAGTAAAAGTAACTATTGCGTTACTTTTTCGTTTTGTTCTGGAACATAATGTGCACTCGACGTGCGCATTTTTACCTTTAACCTTTAACCTTTAACCTCAGTGAGTCTGAAATATTGCCAATATTTCCATCTTTAAAAAGGCTGTTATGCTGCTGAAGTCCTGTTCACTCTTCATCTCTCTCTGTGCTGTAAGCACTAAACACCAACACGCTCCACTGTGAATGTGGAAACACCGGTGAAGCACTGACTTCAGCCCAATCAGATGAACATATATATCATATAAATCAAGTGGACAATTTGTTTGGCTACAGCAGAATATGTTTCATGCCTGCATTGTTTGTTCATACAAAACGCAAAACTAAGAGTTATGGCTATACCTTATAAATGACCTGCACAGACCACTTCGGTTCAGACCAGTTCTGTGTTTAAGTCCGGGTAGTAGTTTGAGCGTAGATATGTAATCCTCCATTTGTAAATAAGTCCAAAGAGTTTTAAAAAGTAAAACAAAACGCGTGTGTCCTCCATAAACTCCTCTGTTTTGCTGCAGCCGGCTGCATCCAATTTCTAAAATCAACCGTCTTACACTTCACCTCTCTTTCTTATCATTCCTATAGTAATTGAAAAATTACCCTAAGTGCATTTTAAATTATCTTAAAATGTGTTATATGTATGTTAGCCAAACCTGTTGCTGTCCTTAGCAGATAAACCAGGAAGAGAAAGGAGCTTATCGATGGAATTGTATGCAGCCGACTTCTGCGCTCACATGAGCTCCTCTGAGGCTGACCTCACGGTGATACAAGCCGTGGTTGAGCGCGATTAAGACCCATATTTGTTTCAAAAACACAATTTATGAGCCATCCTCTCAACTGTAGACATGTAGATTGTAAAGGAAATACGTTTTACATCAGCCAATAATTGCTGAGAGGTTTTCTCATCCTCCTTTCTCTCAAGACAACAGGATCCTATAATGACGGAAAAAAAGTTAATTGTGCTACTTGAGTAACGCGCAGTATCGGGGTGTCGGCAATGATAACGGCGTTATAGTTACAGTCAAAGTAATAAGTTAGATTACTCGTTACTGAAAAAAGTAACGCCGTTATTCCCATCACTGGGAGAGACCCTGTGGTCGCAGCTGTGGTCGCAGCTGTGGTCGCAGCTGTGGTCGCAGCTGCTGTTCCTCTGTGCGCTCAGACCAAAAGTTAAACATCCCCAGGGAGCATACACACAAGAACTATAGTCTTTCAGCTCTATACAGCTCCTATATACTGTGCAGCATGGTGGCTGAGAGGATAGCACTCTCACTTCTCAATAATAAGGTCCTGGGTTCAAATCCCGGGTCGAACAGGGTCTTTCTGTATGGAGTTTGCATGTTCTCCCCGTGCCCCACTGTTTCCTGTGTACTATGACGACCACTGCTCCTGATAGACGCCGTAGTGGCCCCAGGATGGGTCAAATGCAGAGAATGAATTGCCTTACGAGGACAAATAAACCTTTACTGGTTGTACTACAATCAGTATCATATCGCCTAGCCTTAAAGCAATGGGTTATAAACTGTTTAATTTCTGTGTAAATAAGAGCTATATTTTGCTCTAGTGTTCAAATTAAACACGCTGTGGCAAAAAGACTACCTCCAGAAGTGACTTAAAAGGCGAATTGCTCTGACACACCATCCATGAGGCTCAGTGTAGTTGCGTGCAGTGGGAATTAGGTTCATGCGTTGCCATTGCCTTAGCTGCATGTAGAGCACATAACAAATATGGCAGCTGCTGCATGTGCTCTTGAAGAACAGACCTGTCCAGCCGGTGTAAGTGGTGCAGTCCCGAGGGTCCGCAGAGCCCAGTCCGTTCTCCATCACAGACATCAGCTCGTTGATTTTGCTGCTCAGCCTCTGAGAGAACTCTGGGGTGAGCTAAAGACAAACATGGTGTTAACACTATTTTAACCTCTTATATGTGTTGCTATAAAACAGATAATCATGAGGCCTTACCCGCCCCTGCGTGTCAAAAAGGGACTGTGTGGACGCTGGGTTGCCATCATAGTCAGAGTATGGGTTTCTCAAGGCTCGCGTGTCCATTTTTCTGTGGAAATATAATACATTTAAAATGACTTAGAAACAGTATTACAAGCGGATTAGGGATCATTTAAATAATTGTTTTAGGTAATTATGTTACCTATAATACAAGTAAATACATATTAGCATCACTGAAAAAACCTTTCATTAAAACAATACTTGTATTTATATAATTAAAATCATACTTACAATCACCTTTAACTATGACACACATACATATTATTTGTGTTTGCATGTGTATTTCTGAAATACATATTCAAAAGAAGCAGCTTTGAAGAGGGAGTAGTGAGTGCTGAGTATGTTCAGTTACATAGCCAACGAGGATCTGCCATTGAAACACCCAATGTGATTTTAGACAAGCGCATTTGAGGTGGTTTTGATATATTCTGCTCATAAGAGACTGAAAAATGACATCCATCTTTTTGAGCCTTGTCACGGTATCAAAATTGCACAGCGTAAACACACACCATAGAGGCATCAGGAGGAATCATAAACTGGCTGGACATTAAGAAAAGACTTACATATGTTATTAAAAGCGCAGTGTTGAATCAAGAGTGCGGGGAACGCCCACTCAGGCAAAACCAAAACAAACCAGGGGCTAGCTAGCACCCTGCTGCGGGTGTTAGCATGACCACGATGCTCAGTCTGTGCAACTGAAGAAGGCGATGAAGATGATGCAGTGTGGACTATGTGTGTCAACGCGTGTGTGTGAGAGAGAGGCTCTCAGTTAAAATGTGTGTAAATGTGTAAAATAGAGTTTAATGTACCTGAGTGTGCAGATACGGGTGCGCTCGTGCGGGCGAGCGTGGGGAGACGTGGTGCACGTGCTGCTGACATCTGCTGGACAAGTAACGAAACTGCAGCAAGATGTGGAATGAAATTAACCCTTTCATGCACAGTGGTCACTACAGCGGACAGCTATTCAATGGTTGTTTTCTTCCATATGTGTGAGTTTTGAAGTCCCAGTTGCATTTATATCACTATAGAGGACCCTGGTGTGTCTTTCCATATGCACTGCAACAGACTGGTAAACATACAAATGTTTAAAAAAAACTCTCAAAAAAAGATGGCCGACAAAAGAGAAAATGTGAGGAGGAAAATATATTCATACATTATATTCCAGGAAGGTTTAGCAGGTAAAAAAAAAAATATGTGGACATCAAGTAACATCGGGAGCCGTATAATTGATGAAAAACCCAAGTATTGATTTTATGTTTTGAGGAAATTGTAATGAATCATGTGTCCACTAGAGTGGACGTTGTGCATCACCAGCTATATTTTGAATACAGTGCATAGTGTTGCTGCAACTTAGTTGTTTCTGGAAAAACTTCATTTTCAATACAGTTTTGGCTGCAAATAAATTACATTATATTATAATGTAATTATATTATATCTTGTGAATATTAGTCATATCATGAGAATATTGATCCTTTTCCATGTGTTTTATAGCTGTCAGGGCCAGAGCAGAATAGAAACGCCTAGGACAGTCCAGGAATTACCATCAGACTCAAGTAAGGGTGATGTTAGTGGGAATGATAAAGAATTTTACCAGACAAAAGACAATTAGTAAATTGTAACAGCTGCGACAGTGAAGTTGAAGATGTAGAAGGAGAAGATGCTGAGGCATTTGAGGTGAATGAAGAGGCTGAGGGAGATGGTGCTGTCCGACTTGACCAAGCTCAAATGCACGTTGTCCACTCTAGTGGACGTGTCACCAACTTCATGGAGAATTCATGTTTTTTCAAAATGATAATATGTTTTATCTCACATGCCTCAAGAGTAATTAAAACACGTGCATGAAAGGGTTAAATTAACTATTTACTTTAAAAAGGTAATAATTACTTAGTAGTGGAATACTACTGTGGTGTGTCTATTTCTTTTATTGTATGTTTAAAACAGATTTTTTGTGCATACTTAACTTTTTGAAATATGTCATTATTTGGAATGTATTGAGGATGGTGCCAACTGCAATCAGATTGCTAAATTCTGCTATTTTTCAACTTTTAGCTGAAAGGTAATTGAAATAGTTTTACAAAAAATTTGGTGTGAATAAAATCTCTTGTCAATTGACATTCTTTACAACTGTGTGTTTGCAGCACATTCAACACCTCTCTCTGGGGATAGGAGATCACTCTCTCCGATTCCAAGCGCTGCACTCGCATAACGCCAGATGTCTGGTGGTTCTTTAGTTTAGCATAAGATTAGGTAAAAAATACAACCACAAGTCTAAAAAACAGTCAAGCTGCATATGGAGTCAGTTTGCTGGTAGAAGTATTGTAACTTGAACAAGCTGGTCAGGACGGCCAGCTCCACTCTGGGCTGCTCCCTGCGGCCTCTGTGGAGGAGGTGAGGGACAGGAGGCCCCTGGACTTTGTGGAGGAGGTGAGGGACAGGAGGCCCATGGTCTCTGTGGAGGAGGTGAGGGACAGGAGGCCCCTGGACTTTGTGGAGGAGGTGAGGGGCAGGAGGCCCCTGGACTCTGTAGAGGAGGTGAGGGAAGGAGGCCCCTGGACTCTGTGGAAGAGGTGAGGGGCAGGAAGCCCCTGGACTCTGTGGAGGAGGTGAGGGGCAGGAGGCCCCTGGACTCTGTAGAGGAGGTGAGGGACAGGAGGCCCCTGGACTTTGTGGAGGAGGTGAGGGGCAGGAGGCCCCTGGATTCTGTAGAGGAGGTGAGGGAAGGAGGCCCCTGGACTCTGTGGAGGAGGTGAGGGGCAGGAGGCCCCTGGACTCTGTGGAGGAGGTGAGGGACAGGAGGCCCCTGGACTCTGTGGAGGAGGTGAGGGACAGGAGGGTGCTAGTCAAAGTCACCTCCATCATGAACAACACCTCCCACTGCACAGGACTGTAGAAGAGCTACAAGGAGCTCTCTCAGTGGAAGACTGAGGCACCCTCAGGGCAAGAAAGAGCACTACCACAGGGCCTTTATCCCCACTGCTGTCAGACTGTACAATAAGTCACTTTAAGTCACTTACGCACTAGGACTGAAAAAAACTGCACTACTATTGCCACTTTTTATTGTGCATAATTATGTCCTGCAGAGACTATATTTTTTAACCTTTAACATTTTGCACACTTCTGTCTTTTGCACAATCTGAGTGATTCTATCCATGACAAATGGGACATGTACATTTCTCCGGTGTGAGATCAATAAAGTTTCTTATCTTGAGCACTATCATCTCCTCCTTCTTACTTTATCTGTCATCATTATGACTTTGACTGTGGTCTGTCCCATCGTCTGTTTCATGGCAAGATGATGGGACCCCTGAACCTGGCTCCCTCTGCTCCTGCAGACTGCCCTGTTCGGGCCGACTTGTGGGCTGCACCCCGTCCCCACCAGCCTCACTCTTGCATTGCGCCTGTCCCCGAGTCCTGGATCTAGCCCGTCCATCTGTGGGAGCGGATCTCCCTCTCAACCTGGACATTCCAGAGGTTTCTCACCTTTTCCCACTGGGTTTTAGAGTGGTTCCTTGCTGATGCAAGAGGGTCTGTTGGACCCTTGTGAGGGTCTAACAAAAAGGACAGTGATGATCCAGACTCCACTCTCAACACTCTTTTAGGGAAATACGAGAATAAATTGAATTGAATTGAAATTGAACAGGAGAATTGCATTTGTTGTTGTTAAATTGTTTTATATTTATTATTTAAATTATTATTACATTATTTTCACATTATAAAACCGAAGGATATTCAAATCATACATGAACACCAACAATGAATAGTATTTGGTCTCCAACAGGTAACTGTCACCCTTATTAAAAAAATCACATTTTTAGAATACCCCTTTTATGATGTTGTTAACAAACTGTCAACAGCCCTCAGAAATATGCTCCTCAGGCTGACTGCTTGATTACACAGAGGAGCTGACTTGTCACTCCTCTTTGCATTTCAGACGCCGCTGGTTCCCGCGGCCGCGTTCTTATCATTATTAGGACTTGTGTTTTTCCCGTAGTTTTGGACATGAAAGACGGGCCCCAGGTGGAGAGCAGGCAGCCTTGCAGTGGGGGACACGCTCTGGCCCTCACGCAGCACAAGTCTGGCCTCGGAAGTGGCTTTTGAAAGACATGTTATTGAACACAATCACAGGGGACTGAAGAGGAAAAATAAATTGGAGAAAAAATTGATTCTCAATTGTTCTGAGCGTGCAAAAGCCTTGGAGAATGCTGCGCTAAAACTGAGGCTTTCAAAGAGCGAAGTGGACACACTGTGCAAAATGGTCTTGATAGAGTTGTTCCAGCATCAAAAACACACCTGAAGCTGTTTTAGCTTCCTCCACAAAACTGCACAAGCACATCCCCCCACCCCTTTTGTCTTAATTAATTTTGGAAAATGCTCTCGTCTTTACCACTGCATGCCTACAGTGAGAATATTTATTTATTGTTTACCAGTGAAAACCAGCAGACTCTCCTATTTCAAATTATTTCCTCTTTAAAAACTAATTTTCCTTTGTTGAATTTAAAGCTGGTGTATCTAACTTTCAAACCACAGTAGAACAGTATATCAGTTTATTTTACTGGTTTTCATACTCATGTATCTTTTGATCAGCTCTCAGCCCAAAGCAGCAAATTGTGACTCGTTGCAAAAGATAAGAAGTGTTTTCTAATAGCACAAAGAAAGCATGTTCTGGGAAATAAACGTTGTGTGTTATAATCACAGACTTCCACCACTAGGAATAGTTTGTAGCTTGAACTTTTAGTGTATACCCATGTCACTAAAATATATTCAGCGTAAAATCATTTCAATCTGAAGAGACCAAGTCAGACACATTAATGCATAAAAAAAGATTTATTTGTTTGGCGCATTGACCCCGGCACGGTCTTCCCAGTCTGAATTTACGCTTCAGCTTCATTACAGATCTCAGTTGTCATTAAGGCAACAAGTAGATTTTAGTTACTTATGTTGCATTGAGAAATTTTTTTGTTGCATAAACTATTACTTATGTTGCGTCGAGAGTTTTATTAAATGTGAGGCAACTTGTAGCACATTTGTTTTTTGACATGTATTTGACTTAGACTTCCTTGGCCTAAAGAACGAAATCACTGATACAAGTGGTCAACTTGTATCAGTTCTTCTGCAGAGTGGGCGCTCCCTGGGAGAGGATAAGGAGCTTGTTCCCACCAGAAGAGCTTAGAGTAGTTCTGCGCCATTGTGTAAACATCATTTGTCTCTGGAATTATTCCCTTCTTGTCCTACTTCATTCACACGACCTACAATATCAGGTGCAGTCGTAGGCTAGTGTTTCCCTCCCTTTTAGAGCTCTCACCAATCTCTGCAGCCTTTATTGAAAATTCAAAGTCGATCTCCTTAAAGTGTATTATATAGAAAATCCCTCAAGCACAAACAAGTCTTTCTTTCAATGTAAAGAAAACAGTGTTACAGCCTGGTCCAAAAGTCGGCTCTTGGCTCAAAGCTACGTTCCAGATGCTGTTAATGATGAGTGAACTATTTTGTTGAACCAGTCTAGTTTAGCAGCGGGTGACTTTTGAATGCACTCGAGAAATGAATGAGGCTAGGGCTGCACTAATGAGTTTTTTTTAAACTTAATTATCCATGCCGGAGGGGCTGCCCATTGCCATTTTGAGACATTCCCATGTCTGTGGCACATACATTTCAATGGAGGAAATAGCCATCACTAAGTCCGTATATATTTACAGTCTATGGATGCAGGCCATTTCATCCAAGCCGGCCCCTTTCACCCTCAGCGCTGCCAACTTCTCTGCCAACTTATGCCAATCAACCCTGCAGTGTGAAAAATAGAGTATGCAGAAAAGAGCACGACCACACTTCCCCTGCTAGGATGCTAAAATCTTGAACTAATGTCAGAAGGTGCAATATAAGTATACCACATGTGTCACCGTCACTTTACTTTGCTTACTCATCTGTGCATTCATTCAATTCAATTCATTTTATTCTTGTATAGCACTAAATCACAACACTCGTGATCTCCGAGGACTTTACAAAACCGTTGAATTCGCCAACACCGATCAGAGAATCGAAGAGTTCAAACACACAAAATATAAAACACACACTGTAGGTATTGGTACAAAGGGAGTTGACCAATGTCCATGAATGTTGATAAATGCCCATAAACGTTGTAGCGTTGAGTAACAAAAAACTCTTAAACCCAGTGGGACAAAAGTGAGAAACCTCGCGGAGAACCACATTGAGAGAGGCTTCAAGTACCAAGACCACGCGGCGCAAGACTGAAGCAGCTCCCAGGCAGGGACAGGGCAGTCCGCAGGGGCAGATGGAGGGGGCCGAGTTCAGAGGTATCATCATCATCACACTATGAAACAGGGGACATGTAGAAAACAGCACGACCACACTTCCCCTGTTTGTCTAACACGATGTAGGATGCTAAAATGTGCAATATAGAACCGCATGTGTCCACTTTAGCTCTACTTAGTCACTTTGTCCCAGACCCTCCTGCTGCTATGTACAGATGATTACTTGGACTAGAATACACAGTGCTTTACTTTGTATATACTTGATTCTTATTGTGCCAATGGTAGAGATTTCATACTTTACTTTACTTTATTTTGCTAAAGTCAAAGTTTTTGTACTCAAGATTGAGTTTTAATACTTGTTTCTTCTTCATACTAGAGTTAGAGATTTTATTTTATTTAGTATTGAGTAGGGGTGTGACGATATATCGATTTTTTGATATATCGCAATACTTTCTCCCGCGATTCCATTATCGATATGCATTTGCCAAGTATCGATATCAATTTTGGGAGAAAAAAGAAAAGAAAATGTTATTATTTTTTTAAATATTTTTTTTATTGGTATCAATACTTAATATATGGCTACATTACGCATCTTCATTCCATTTATCATGAAATAAAGTGTTTTTTCTTTTATTTATGCCATAAATTGGCATATTGTATATTTCTGACCAATATATCAATAATCGTCATATCGTGATAAAATCGTTATCGTTATCGTGATAATATCGTTATCGTGAGCTTTGTATCGTGTTTCGTATCGTATCGTGAGGTACCCTTAGGTTCCCACCCCTACTGTAGTATTGAGTATACTCATTCCTACTGTTCTGTAACTGGTGATGCAACACTTTCACAAACACGTCTTGCCCGTGACTGAACCCACCAGGGCTGCTGTCATGAATGAAGACAACAGTGGGTTCTGCAACTCCCGTTACCAACTTTTCATTCAGACATTTTCTGAATGAAAATGAACATGTTACTCACCACCAGAGGTAGCACCAATGTACACCTACTGCACATAGTAGTAGTAGTAGTAAGTTTATTTATATACCGCCTTTTCACTGCAGATCTGAGTCTCAAAGCGGTTTACAATTGTTATTTTTGGGCATTTGTCTCTCACTCCACACAGAGATGGGAGCGGGGCCAGTACAGGAGGCACATGCCAGAACTATTGTACATATTTTTAGTGGTAGGGGAAACCGGAGTACCCGGAGGAAACCTACGCAGACACGGGGAGAACATGCAAACTCCACTCAGAAAGGCCCTGGTCCGACCGGGATTCGAACCCAGGACCTTCTTGCTGAGAGGCGAGAGTGCTATCCACTCAGCCACCGTGCCTCATGTCCAAAGAGGACCAGAATGAACCAAAAGGAAAGTCTTGACCTGATGACTTTTTCACAAACATTGTAGTAACTATGAATGTGTACTTTGATGATATGTATTCATATTTAAAGTAGCAATATGTAAGATTTTCATGTATTGTCATCATTAAATGGCCCTAATCTGTCAAAAGGTATTAATAAAACACGCTCTTTTTGAATACTTTACTAATATCAGTAGTTCAGCTGAGATACGCAAATTTCAAAAATAGTTTTCCAGCCCCTAAATCTTGTTATTGCTTTCATTTCGATGTCCCGCCCTCCACCGTTTCACCAATCAGAAAGTTCGTGATCAGGGTTGCCAGAACTCACTGCGTCGAGCTAATCTGTGGCAGCAGAACTAAAAACGGGGATGTCTTTGTGAAAAAGTGTTGGTTATAGATTTGTTGTTGACAAAACTCTTACTCATTAATCAGTTATTATGTTCCCAGCTGGATTCATCTGCATATCTGGCAAGGGAGTCAGGGAGAGGTTGCAGTACCACTTTTGACCAGATTTTTACATACTGCTCCCTGAAAAAAGACACATTATGTTGTGACTATTTACTTGTCATTCTACACCATGGAGAAAAAAAACAATATATCTGTAACTGCTAACACGGTCACACTCTCACAGCTTAATGGCAAAAAAGAAGGTGTGTAGACAGAGCATGGAACGGGGGCGGGGCTGTGTGGCAGGTGCACAGGGGCCCCTCGTGGAGAAGCATGTCTGGGCTCTCAGAGGGTGTGAGGGCGTCCGTGCGCTGCCTGAGAATATAGTCATAAAGCGGGAGAGAGGAGGGCTGTGAGCAAGGGGGAGGCAAGGGGGGAGGCAAGGGGGGAGGCAAGGGGGAGCGCTGAAGCAGATTATAAATGTGTTTACAAGTTCAATCATTTGGTGAATTTTCTTATCGGTTTTTCAAATGATGAGAGAACAGCTTCCAGTCCACGCTCACCACGTTTCAATCAATCAATCAAATCTTAATTTGTAGAGCACATTTAAAACAAACTGGAATTACCAAAGTGAAGTACAGACAGAAAAAACAGCACAATAAAAACGCACACAAATACAGAAATCCATTTGTATTAACATAAATAGAACTGGCCCTGTATAAATTACATTTTGTACAGGGCCAAGTATTCAGAAACCAAATTATATTTAAATAAAAAACTAAGCCACTGACTCAGCTTTATCATAGATATTTATACTTCTGTAATACATACTGACATATCTGTAGAATAGACAAAGAAACACATACATTCTAAGTAAATCAGTCAATACGTTTTCTCAGTTCTTAATTTATACAAAATACAACTTATTTTTTAACTCTTTCTGTCCTTCAGCTCATTTTGTAACTCCAAGCATGATATTTCATTTAGCACTTCATACCGTTATTCCTCCCTCTTCCCCCACATGGCTGATTGTGAGACGGGGCGGGGGGATCGGTGGTCCCTGTGCTCTCCTCTCTCCTCGCAGTCCAGGCTTGGTCTCTCACAATGGGCCTTGGGTTCTCTCAAACAGGGCTATTGATCCAGCGACGATGGAAGAGCGGAGAACGGAGCTTGCCTTGAACAGAATGACAAACAGCAGTTTTTGTTTCCACCATCCATTCAATCACTCATTACATTGGTAGGGGAAACCGGAGCACTCAGAGGAAACCGGAGCAGACGCGGGGAGAACAAGTAGACTCCACTCAGAAAGGCCCTGTTCCGACCGGAATTCGAACCCAGGACCTTCTTGATGAGAAGCGAGAGTGGTATCCATAAAAGAAACAAATGTCAATTGAAGTCAGACCAAAACTTTGCCCGTGAGCACTTCCCTATTGGGTTTCATTGAGTTCAAGGGTTAGTATTAGTATTGTCCAATGGTCCCGCTCTACACAGGCTCAAATTCTTGCATGTGAAAGCTGTGCAGGGTAGGACCTGGTTAGTGCTGTGATGGGAGACCTCAGTCTGGTGTGTGCATGAATGGTTGGTGGTGGTCAGTGCGGCTGATGGCACATACTAATGGTTTAGCTTATGTCAGTGTGCCCCAGGGCAGCTGTGGCTATTGCTGTAGTTTATCATCACTGTGTATGTAGAGAAAGAATTGTAACATGTGTAGTGTCCTGGAGTATCCAAAAAAACACTATGCACTATTTTCATTAGATTATCATAAACTATTCTTCATAACTGTCCACCTTCAACAATTACAAATGTTTACTAAGAGCAAAATGTAATAATCTCTTCTTCACAAGATCATTATTCTAAAACAAAAGAAAGGAAAGTATTTATTCCCAATCTCTAATTCAGTGGTTCTTAATCTGGGTTCGATCAAACCCTCGGGGGTCAGTGAGCCGGTCTCAGGGGTTCGGCAGAACTGGTGCCAAACAAGAAGCAAGAAACTGACAACTGTTAAAAAAGTTCCTTTGTTTCTGTACTTAGTTTGAGATGTTAACAAACGTTTAAATCAAAATACCCATGTTCTGCGGCAGTAGGAGGCTCTTGGTTTTATTTGTAGTTATGTGAGAAGATGAAATGCTATGAATTTCAAACTACTTTTGGAACATGAATCAAGTTCTGCTCTTCAGAAGCTACAATGATTATATTTGTTCCGAGGCTTTGACACATTTCAATCAGTCTGGGAATAAAAACCTCATTGGCTTTGGGGCTTCATTTGTCCATCACTTGAAATTGATTTGGAAAAAAAACCCTTATTTTTCACTAAAAGAGGGGTTCAGTGAATGCACTTATGAAACTGGTGGGGTTCGCTACCTCCAACAAGGTTAAGAACCACTGCTCTAATTCTTTATTGTGTCCAGCAGAGGGCGCACTGTGCACTGATTGTTGTGATTTTTTGTTTGTATTTATTTTTTATTTTTTATATTTTGTATTTATTCTTTATATTTTTGAATTTTTTGATTTTGAAACTGACCATCTCAGAACTTAACCATCAGTAAACTTCCTAATTACGAAATGAAACGAGTATGATGGTATGGTAAGACCAGGCTATCTCAGTCCTATTCTTTCTATAAACTTTTCAAATCTGATATTTGCTGCAGATCCACAAATGCTTAACGGAGCACTACACTGCCAATGACAATTATTACATCGCCAATTTAACATTTTTCCAAGTCATTAAATCATTTCATTTATGCCAACAAATCTGTTATGTTTAGTCAAAGTGATCTCAAAGTAATATGTGCCAGCTCCACTTCCAGCGCTAGTTTTATAAATTGCTTATAAAGTGTTATATTCCACCAAATTATACAAACACTTTAAACATTGCATTGTAAATCTTGTTTGACTTTTTATTTTTGCTAAACCCACTCATATAGTTTTGGTATTGACAGATATGAGCAAGCACAAGAAATCTTTTGTTATGTTAATGAAAGAACTAGTTTGAGGCAGTGACATTTCTTTTCAAACTTTTCAAGGCACAACTCTTGACATAAAGACAAAAAGAAAAAGTGAATTATGATTGACAGCCAGTTAAAACAGTCTTTTGCTCTTTCAGGACCATTTTGACCCCTTCTCTCGACTGCAGCGACACATTCAGGCCACAGACTCCTCTTTGTTCTTCATGTCTGTCAAATGAGTCAGTACTTTGAAGCTGAAGTAAAAGGTTTTCGCCAACTTTGCCTCTTGTTTTATGAGCAGTATGTTATTTGGTGTATCTGTCATACATTTATAAAAACTACCAATTACAGCAATGTGACAAATGTTTATTATTGGGAGAATCTGCCGTACTTTGTGCAGGAAAACAAACAATTCTAAAGATTTTCACTTTCAATTAAGGTTTCTTGGGCCAAATCTTGATTAGTTATTGGCCATTGTAAATTAGCTTCCTTCTTTGCAATGGAATGATTAAGATAAAGTAGAGACGTTACTTTATCGCCACAAAATAAGGAGCAACACATGTTTGCTCCTTATTTTGACCATATTCCCTATAAGACCTCCTTGTCCTTTTGGAACCTTACAAAGAAGTTTGTTTAATGAGCTTTCTGCAAATATTTATGTGGTAACAACAGTCGTGAACTGCATCTGGTGAGAGAAGTTTTTCTGCCCTAAAAACCATATATAGATTGAATACTTTTGGTATCCTCTGTGTGGTCAAGAATGAGCTCGATTAATGAGTTTGCAAAATGTTATCTGCTTTACACCTTAACTGCAGTATAAAATCTGGAAAGTCGACAAACAAAAAATATTGGAATTGTAATTATTGGTTGCCATACAGGCGACAGTAGCTCAGTTGGTCAAGCATTGGCCTTTGGGCCTGAAGGTCGTGGGTTCGAGCCCACCATAAGACCTACTTCATGACTCCCACTGATGACTGCTCTCGTTGTGTCCTTGGGCAAGACACTTAACCCCACTTTGCCTGAAGCTCCCACTGAAAGATCTCAGCTCCTGTGGACTCACACCTACAGGAGGATCAGTGAGGGGCTGGTGCTCTGTGGACTGGGTGCAGCTCTGACTGCCACCCCTCTGACCCAGAAATGGATTAAGGGGAAGAAAATGGATGGATGGATGGGTTGCCATAGTAATCTGCAAAAATTTCATTTATGGATGCTGTACGTGAAATGTGGTTATGATTTGGCGTTAGACCCTGGCAGAGCGGGTCTGGATGGAAGTATTTATAATAGTACTCAAACTACATGAAAACTGAACAAAGAACTGTGAACATCAGCAGTGAGTGACCCAAATATAAACTTAACCTAAATCCATAATCAGATCTTCTGCAAATGTGTTTTAAAATGTTCTACTAATGTTCTATTAATGTTAACCTCTGTACATGTGTATTAAAAATGTAAATGTATAAAATATGATCTAATCAACATTTGAATGTGGTGATGGATTGTTGTTTGTGTTTATTGAACGGAGCTACACCATGGATCTATGTGTGGCTACACCACAGTGGAAATAATGATCGGTAGAACGCTTTTAAATTACATTGAAATCAATGGAGCATTGTGCTTCTTCTGTAAGGAGCATATAATAATCTTTAATAAATACTAATACAGGACAGCCTGCTTCGAGCACGGTTCAGTTGTTCACACGTCTGCTGCGTCTGCTGCGTCTGCTGCGTCTGTTGCGTCTGCTGCGTCTGTTGTGTCTGCTGCGTCTGCTGGCATTCACCCTGCTTGGCAACTCATAGACGGCGTCAGTGTTGGTCAGGCTAGCTACACTAACATTGCACATAACTTCTGTCTGAAGTCGAGAGCAACCACACGTTGCAGTTAGACATTATCCTTAAACTCCAGATTGTTTCTGAATGATATTAAATGTGCCACCTAATTAATTTGACCAGAAATGAAATTATCTGAGCATATTCGGACGTTCTGGGGGCTGTTTGTTTTCATCACTCGAGGTATGTTGGCCATTTCTCTCTTTGTTTCTTGGAGATTTCCTCTGTTTTGGAGCCCTGTTAAGTAAGGACAGCTGACAGTCGACTTATTGTCCCTGTCTCCACTATTGCTGCAGCCAGAAACGGCACACAAAGTCACCGTGTGTGTACAGGGTGGAGGCCACTCCCACACTGTGTTTGCTTTTCCTCCTGATGGCGGATGCCTCGTATACTAGCTATGGTCATTTAGCTATAATGTTTTTACTATCTATCCATCCATCCATTTTCTTCCCATTAATCCAATTCTGGGTCCGTGGGGTAGCAATGAGCTGGGGGGACAAGTGTCTTGCCCAAGGACACAACAACGGCAGACATCAGCAGGAGTCGGTGGAGAAGGTCTAGTGGTGGACTGGAACCTACAATCTTCAGGGTCAAAGGCCAATGCTCTACCAACTGAGCCACTTTCGTCCCAACATCTAACTATCTAGCTTTGTTTTATGGTAAGTTTTATGGTAGATATCAAGCACAGGGCTTTTTAAACTACCTCCACCACAACTTTGAACTGAGAAAGTTTGCTCCGATTCCCACACACTTCATAGCACCGCTCTGTTCTCTGTTCCAAGCCTGTCATTTGGATCTGAATTCACATGATTGGCCGTGACCTCTGACAAATACAACACAATGGCTGCATGTCCTGTCCCCGCCCACCCCCTGGCCCCTGTCTGAGGTGCGTGGGCTTTTCCTTTATGTCATCTACTCCCAAAGAAAATCTAAATGAGAGGCCTAATTGTATGTTAGCCACGTAACAAAGACGACAACCGAGCTACAAAAAAGAGACGCAGTTAGGTACATTGGAAGAAAAACAGGACTGTTTGGAGTGAGAATGGATTTGAGGATTTAAGGAGATTGAGAGTGGATTACCAAAAAAATACCCTTTTCATTGCTTTTACTGATGCGTCTATTGTTTCTCTTCCTGTGTACTCGCTGAAGTAGAATTTGAGCGATTCTTGTATTGTGTCATCTTGTCCTGCATTTAAGGGGCCATTGCTCTCAATGTCCCGGTTCTCACTGACAGACTTCGTTCTTTGATTTGTGTTATTCTTTCACCATTAATAATATGACACCTGCCCATATTATACTTGATAAGTATAGATTAGTATAAGTCCATCCATCCATCCATTTTCTACCCTTTAATCCATTTCTGGGTCAGGGGGGTGGCAGGCAGAGATGCCACCCAAGTCTCATAGCACCAGCCCCTCACTGACCCTCTGCAGGTGGTGAGTCCACAGGAGGACGGCTGCTCTCTGAGTGTGAGCATAGCCTTGATCTTTCAGTGGGGGCTTTGGGCAAAGTGGGGTTAAGTGTCTTCCCCAAGGACACAACGACAGCAGTCATCAGTGGGAGTTGGTGGAGAAGGTGCAGAGGTGGGAATTGAACCCACGACCTTCTGGCCTTAAGGCCAATGCTCTACCAACTGAGCTACTGTCGCCCCAGATTAGTATAAGTATATACTGTATTTCTTTGTTCCAGAACAGGGATGTCAAACTCATTTTGATGAGGCCAAATTTACAAACCATGAGCGCTGGTCAGAGCAGCACAAACACACCTTTTATGACATCACATCCACTAATTCTTCTGATGAAGTTCAAAACAATTCTTAAACATCTAAATCTTAAGTTAGTATTTATATGTTTTCCAATAAGAATCTAGTAGTTGTTTTAGTAACAATAATATCAGTAACATATGATATTCATAACTTTTGACAACCCTCTTTTAACCCTTTCTTTTTCCTCAACCATTTGGGGGATCACTTTTTGAGTCACTATATCTACTGGAAGCTTTGAACTGAAATCTACCTCATTGGGGAATCTCTATCACTTTGTTTTAAGCACTTGTACTATCAAGCTGCATCTCAAACATTTGGCAATGGCCTAGAACAGTGTTTTTCAACCACTGTGCCGTATGATATTATCCAGTGTGCCGAGAAATTCACCTAATTTGTCTAAAAATAACTGCATCCACCGTTGGCGAGTGCTGACTTGTTTTGAACAGTGGCGTAACCACGTAACACTTTTTCATGTCAGTAGGTGGCAGCAGATAGTTCAGTACCTTGAAACGTAAGCATTGGATGCAACCACCAAATGTAACAAGTAGCGGGGAGCATGTGGCGCGAAACGTAAGAATTGGACGCGACCAACAAGTAGAACAGGGAGCGAGAAGCGAAAGTGATGAGACACATTTTTGAAAAGGAATTATGCAATTTCTGAACAGGAATCACATCCTTCGCTCTGACCCCGGGGCAGCTGTGGCCGCTTTGTACTGATAGCTGCTTTTACAACAGCTCAGTGAATGCACATCCGTAACATGGTACTGAGCACGGACTTTAGACGCGTGGACCGAACCATGGACGCGCAGAACAGAACCTTAGACGCGCAGACAGAACCATGGACTTGTGGACAGAATCATGGACTCGTGGACAGAATCCATGGACTCGTGGACAGAACCGTGGACTCGTGGACAGAACCGTGGACTCGTGGACAGAATCGTGGACTCGTGGACAGAATCGTGGACTCGTGGACAGAACCGTGGACTCGTGGACAGAACCGTGGACTCGTGGACAGAACCGTGGACTCGTGGACAGAACCGTGGACTCGTGGACAGAACCGTGGACTCGTGGACAGAACCGTGGACTCGTGGACAGAACCGTGGACTCGTGGACCGAACCATGGACGCGCCGAACAGAACCTTAGACGCGCAGACAGAACCATGGACTCGTGGACAGAATCATGGACTCGTGGACAGAACCATGGACTCGTGGACAGAACCGTGGACTCGTGGACAGAACCGTGGACTCGTGGACAGAACCGTGGACTCGTGGACAGAACCATGGCCGTGCGGACAGCTGAGAGAAGATTTTTTAATGTTTTTTTCACACAATTAGTACCACTTTACTCCCAAACTCTTGTTAACTCGTTGTATTGAGAAATATTAAATAAAGCTTAATGTCAAGGCCTGGATGTTTATTTAAGCACTTTGATGAGAATGACTTTATATTGTGTATAAGCTACAGAGTATATATTTTCACATTTTCTCCTGGTGGTGTGCCGTGAGATTTTGTCTATGAAAAAAGTGTGCCTTGGCCCAAAAAAGGTTGAAAAACACTGGTCTAGAATAAATAAGGTAAAAACAACTTAAAACAAATATTTTGTATTTTGTGTAGTGCTACTTCTAATTAAAAAAGAAAAAAATTACATGACTTTGATCAAGGAGAGAACAATATAGGGTGAATGGCAAAAAAAAATAAAATAAATCCTGGCCTAGTTTATCAAAACCATGTTCTATCAGATTGCTAACTGTCAGAAGATTTATCTGATTTTTTGTATCTGATCTCCAGCTCATCCAATCCCCACAGTTCTTGGCCAAACCTGCGCCTCATGAAACACTCCATGAATGCACACTTTCTAAAATCACACTTTGAGCCCACGCTGCCTGCTCCCTGCGTTTTTCTCTTCTCAGACTGACTTAGGTTTTGAGTCTGAAATCACGCCGCTGCTCCTGCCCTCCACAGCCCGCCGTGGGCCTCCGTGATTGCACTGTCTATGGTCTGGTTAGCGCGTTAGCACGTTAGCGGCCGTCCCGTTGATTGTGCCTGCCTCATGCGGTGTCGTGAGGTCTGTGGGGGAGTCGGGGGAAAGAGTTCCCCAAGAGTCACGGCTGCACTTACGCCACAAGAAAACGCCTCCTGTCAAATCAGATTGTTCCATTATTTTACATTATAATCTAAATCTCAAATTATTGAGAATGAGTTGTCGGAAACTCTAAATACTACTGTCTAAAACATAAATAGGATAAATGTGTGAGTAAACATAAAAATGATTATGGTAACATCTTTTATGGGTATAACACTATAAAACCACATTTTGATACATTTTAACAGTACATAGAATTGACGGTGCCTACAGCTGAAGTGGGTGTGCAGGAAATATGACAAAATGATTTTAAACTACTTGTAACACAACATTTGTAAATTAACTAAAGGAGTAGCTCTCTGCCAGTGTTGGCCAGAAAAAAGTACCTCTTCAAGAAAAAAGTTTGGAGACCCATGCTCCAACCTCAGTGCAGCACCGAGGAATTTCCAAGGTCATGGGTTATGTGGCCCTCTGTCTTGCAAACCCAAAGAACCATTGAGATCATACTTTAAAGGTACACTGTGTAATTTTTAGTGCCATCTAGCGTTGAGATCTTGCGTAGAGGAGCACTGTCTTTGACAAAATAACCAAAAAGACAATTGTAAACCGCTTTGTGACTCTAGTCTGTGAAAGGCAGTATATACTGTAAATAAAGATTACTACTACTTACCTTTCTACATCCTATACGTGTCTACACTGCTACATACTGCAGTGGTTGACCCTCAAGACCAGCAAGTACTTCTCTGCTGGCCTAAACATAATCAGGAATGTATTTCTTTAACAAATATAAGTTTATAATATTCAGTTTATGGTTTCCTTAAGTTGGATGTGCAGCTTCCAGCCAAAGAAAAAGAAAGGGGAGACATTTATCCAATCATTATTCAGTCATCAGGTGTGACTTCTGTTTCCAGGGTCTGCAATCTGTCGTTCGGCCTTCACATGCAACAGTGCTGGCCCATGGTGGTTTAAAGTGAATTAAAACAAACCTGTGAGATTAACCAATCAGCGTCAAGTTGGCTTCCCTGGGGCCAGTATTTATATGGGCAGGTGAGCAGGTGTACAAAGTCAGAGTGTGTGTGTCTTTTGATTGGATATGCGACAGCGAGATCCAGACCTATACAAAGCTGTGCAGAGCCGACAAGTCAATGTAAAGGATTCTCAAGACAAACTTTCCAAGAAAAGCTAGACGCTGTGAAGGGACGCCAACCCTGACGCTTGCAGGCTTTACTAAGCGAGGAAAGTATCTGCCACTGTCAAATAGCTCTGAGTAGTTTTCTGCTCCGAAGAGCAGCAAACTATCTCCCAGTGAATAGTTTGTCTGTCATGCTTCTGTGCGACGGGTTGATTAATCGGAATTGATTTGACAGTGGGCTCTGCACTGTTGTGTCAACAAACAAGTTAAAGCTCATGCTGTTGGTTAGTGGAGAATATTCAGTTGTACTGGACTTCATGTTAAGATGATGCAACGCCCGTTTTTATCTAAATGCATAATGTGTGAACTCCTGGCATCATAATAATGATTTAAAAATGTGGATTAAGTCGGTAGGGCATCCCTGCAGACGCAGGTCTGAAAAGCATTGATAAATAATATTGTAGTTCACATGACTTTTCTAAAGATTTAAATGTGGTTTAATTGTTTTGCCATTACCTTTTACCACTGAAGTTGTTTCAAAGGGATTCACGCAGGTTTGGTCGATCATTACTGCTACATACTGACAATGAAGCAGTCGGTAGGATACAAGACCGAGCCATGATATGGTCCGGTCTTGTATCCTCCCGACTGGTTCCACAGCCCTGTGTGGTGACGTCACAGCCCTTTGTGTCGCTGATGCTGATATTCTAATCAAAACACAAAATATTAAGTATAAATAACATACGCAAAGAAAAACGAACGCACCTCTTGATCTAATTGACTACCTGTATCTGGCGCCCGTCCTTGATAGACACTTGTTGGCTCCTCTCCATTAGAAGGACTATCATCCCCACATCACGTCGCACTCAAAGCACCACGTCTCAGCCACGCTTTGTGAGTCCTCATCACCGGAGATCATTTGTTCCAGACACTTCAGCTCAGTAGCAGAATGAAACGTGCAGTGTGGAGGGGAGACGCGAGAGGAGGGTTGAGAAAAGGGGAGAGGTGGGGGGGTGCCGGGATGGGAGATGGGAAGGAGGGAGTCATGGGTGAGAGGACGGAGAGCGGGGTCAGAGAAGAGCGACAGAAGGGAGAAGAAAGGAGGAACACTCAAAAGAAGGTGAGATTGAGATGGTGTTCGTTGGTGGATCCATATCTGAGTTTGGATCAGCACCGAGCAGACGACTGGTGAAATAACGGAGCTGAGAAACACTTTTCTGCCCCATGTCACAGTCATTCCCTGTGAGTCAGGTATGTCCAAATTAAGGCCCGGGTGCTAATCGCGGCCCTCTTTGTAATGTCATGTGGTCCTCTGCCTTGCTAACCCAAATTAGCCGTTAAGATCATAAACACGAGTTCACAGTGTCTTCTAACTTCAGCTCCACTCTTATAGCCAAACTTTGGAATTTTATTTGTGTGCGGACATTTGTTTCTGACTTCCAAAATCTCATGTGTGACGTTGTAGCTGTGGTGTCGTCTGTCAAATGATTCCTCCTTTTAAAGCTCAAAACAGCCTGATCCAGTCAAAGCTGTTACCTGTGTTGTCAGGCCCTGGACAAGTCAGGTCAACTGCAGTGGCCCTATTTCTATAAAGTTTGGACACCCCTGCCATAGGTTGTGGGTGGACTATGTGTGCCACAAAGTTGGGGACCAGACATCTGTGGCCTGGCCCCTCAGCGCTCGAGGAGTGGCTGTTTGGTCCCGACATCCGGAGTCTGATAGAACTTCCGGTTTCCACCTCCAAGGCCTCGGTGGCTCTCATCTTCACTCCGTCCTCGCAGATGGAGATGCATCACTGTGCATCTGTGGCTTCTTATGGTTCTGACACCCCTCTGCACCAATAAAGACAATACAATACAATACACTTCATTCTTCTATAGCCCTCAATCACAACAGTAGTTATCTCAAAGGTCTTAACAAAACCATTGAAATCACCAACACAGATCAGAGAATCAAACAGTTCAGACAAAAAATATATAGAACACATATTTATTGGTTTATATGGAGAGACCAATGTCCAAGAATGTTGATAAATGTCCATACACGTTGTAGAATGTCTTTACTACTCTGACTACGCGTGACTGAAGTCCAAAATCCCCCTCATTCACTGTCCCAGTTGTGAATGCAAGATTATGTGATTACATTAGCCGAATTTTTACATTTATAGTCATAATGTTTGAGTAATAAGTGTTAGTTACTAGACTTATAAGCAGAGACAGGACCAGAACATGTCAGAACAGTTTGACAATCCCTTTGAACTGAATTTGTTTTTTTAGTGACTTCTTATGCTTTGTAAAAACTGTTGTGAGTTACTAACTGTTAGTGGGTTAGCATTGTCCATCTGTATACAGTCTATGGTCAGGAGCGGAACTGGAGGATTGTACCTAAGATGCATGTTTCGTTTGGTTGGAGAGCTCTTGAAGGAAACCCACCTAGACACGGGTAGAAAAATGCAACACACAGTCGAACCCACAACCTTCCTGAAGTATGAATGCCATCCACTCATTTACTTGATCGGGCGGCACGGTGGCTGAGTAGAAAGCACTCTCGCCTCTCAGCAAGAAGGTCCTGGGTTCGAATCCCGGCCGGACCAGTTTGCATGTTCTCCCCGTGTGTCTGTAGGTTTCCTCCAGGTACTCTGGTTTCCCCTACCACTAAAAACATGTACAATAGGTCTGGCATGCGCCTCCTGTACTGGCGACCCTGCTCCCATCTCTGTGGAGTGAGAGGACAAGTGCCCAAAAATAACAATTGTAAACCCCTTTGTGACTCTGGTCTGTGAAAGGCGGTATATAAATAAAGATTACTTACTCACTTTCTTTGGGAGTCCATGTTTAAGAACAAAAAGACAAAATGCCGACATAAAACTCTAAACACAAGTGATTTTCAACAAATGTAATAAGGTGTAGGTAATGACTAATGATATTTCACATACATATTTTTGAAAAGGCAGGTCGGTATGTCGTAACAAATTGGAGATATTCAGTATTGAAAGTTTTCTGATAGAAGCACAAGAGAGTAAACTTTTGCAGATACTAGCATGGATGAAGCTAAAAACTCCAGCTCTGATTTTGATGATGGAACAGTGTTGTACCGTGGTAACAACTCGCAAAAGTCCATTTAGCTACAAAAAGTTGTGATCTCAGATCCAACCTGAGACGATTGTCAGACCCCTCCCCTTTCCACTCACCCACTGGAGCCGTCGCACAGCCTTATGGGTAGACGTTGTGTTTTTTTGGCCCAAGGCATCTATGGGGAGCTGAGGGACAAATAAAAAATCTCTTAATCATAATCTTAGTTCTCATCTTATTCAATTCCGATTTCTATACAATATTTTCCACAAAAAAGTCCCCCACAATCATTTAATGAATGCACCGCATTAAATGATTGCTAAAATCAACAAAGATCTTACTGCTAAAGGGTTCTGTAAATAAGTTATTGTGTGTTAACATCTCATCATGGTGAGATGATGAGATGTTAAACATGTGTTAACAATATGTTTTTGTAAATATATCCAACTGTCCAACTGTTTTGAACTTTTTCATGCATGTATTTTTTGTGCCTAAAAGTGTATCTTTTTTTAAATTAAAAAGATAATTAAACGTTTACAAGACAATTTTTTTCTAAACAGTAAAGTCAACATTATAGCTCAGGATAACAATTATTTGTATTGCTAATGTAAATAACAGGAAGTCACAAACTATGGATTTTCTTTATTATATGATGACTATGAAAAAAGTAAAACATAAATAATCTGAAGACATTTCCAACTTTTAAATACATACAGAGACATGCAACAGTGCAGATCGTCGATACGTGACCAGAGGTAAGATATTATACGGTGGCAGAAGTAAGAAAAGGGGAGGACACTTTTTTTTCCCTCATTCAAGATCATTTCATCCGCATGAAGAGGAAAACAGTCACATCCAAACAGATCCGTGTCACAACATTCCCAAAAACCTTTGTGCCGTGAAACCGGACCCCTTCAAAACCAAATGTTGAACAAAAAAATCACTAAACTCCGCTTGAACTGTGCTTTAGTCTTTTCTGCTTTCACAATTCCATCACAGTCCACATGAGTTTTGCAGTGTACACCTAATAAATGTAACTTTTTCATTTGCGCAATTCTATTTTGGGTATCGCTTTAAAATATATATTTATATTTTACACACATATTGTAATGTGCTTTGTTATGGAAAAATAATCACACAATTCATCAAAAAGTGGGTTTCTCAGTTCCTCTCTTCTGCAGAGGGTGGCGCTGTTGCTCCTGCTTCAAACTGTCTTTATGCCACGGCTCTAGCAGCTTGAAAATGTATGTATCATTCACAGGTAATAGCTTTATAACAGATAAAAAAGAGTTAATTTTGACCAAAACTGTCAGAACCGATCAATTTCCGCAAAACATTTCTTTAACACCTGGATCCTCACCGTTCCTCTGTACAATCCTGCCCATTTTCTATCTATAAAGTAGTGTGTAATTGATGTGTGGGCTACTTTGCTGTTTTCTCTGCGGTTTAGTCTGCACTGCTACAGAGTTGAACTTTTTCACTGGGATATCTTCTAATGAGAAACGCTCCGGACGGTTCACTTTTTTTCCCAGGGACGCGGATGTTGGAGAGACTGGTAAACAGAGCTAACTGAAAGGAAAGTGAAGAACGTGCACAGAATATGCAGTTGAGTGAAGGGGGTTGCAGGGAGTGCTGCACTGGATCAAACGATAGTAAAACACACTTACAGGTGCTCATCCAACTCGTGGGTTAGAGAAAACTGTTTGCAATGAAAGAAATTGAAAAGGAGGCACTCTGAAAACTGTGTTCTTTATGATAATGAACCGTACGTGTTTCGACAAAAGTCTTCGTCAGGGCAGTCAGTGTCGCAGCTGACACTGAGCTGATATTAAGGGCATCATGGGAACACCACGTGATCATGCAATATTTACAAAATACATACATGAAAATACAATAAATTAAATTAAATTAAATACCAGAGCAACAAAATACGTCAGAAGGTTGTGTATCATTGACATCTACCCTCCTAGACCCAAATCAGAGTAAACACAAAGGATAACTGTTATGAATAGGTGAGATTGTGATCAAATCATACAGGCAGAGGCGACATGGCTTGAGACAATAAGGAATACACACTACCGTCAAAAGTTGGGGTCACCCAAGTGTTTTCCATGAGAAGTCACACTTATTCACCACCATAGGTTGTGAAATGAATAGAAAATAGAGTCAAGACATTGACAAGGTTTAGAAATAATGATTTGCATTTGAAAATAAGATTTGTTTTACATCCAACTTTGCTTTCGTCCAAGAATCCTCCATTTGCAGCAATTACAACATTGCACCAAAAACCAGACATTTGCAGCTAGAATAGTCTTTTACCACATAAGACAATGTATAGAGTGTATTTCATTTAAAGTTAAGACTAGTTTGAAGTTATCTACAGTGCTTTTCCTTCAAAAATAAGGACATTTCAATGTCCCAATTGCTTTTTTCTAATGCGCTTTATCTCATGCCTGAGGTGGCCAAATTGTAAGGACATGAAAGTCCTTTGGAATGTTTGCGGTCTCAGACGTTTACTGAGAAGGGTCTTGCGATTTGATGTCTTTACTTTAGTCTCATCCAAGACTAGTTTATTGTATCCATTGATTGAAAACGATTGTACATCTCAGTGGCTTGAGAATCAAAGTCAGAAAGGGTCATCACATATTCTCTTCAATCGGCTGGAACTGGACCGTATGGGATATTTGTGATTAACGGTTTAGGGTGAAAGCTTTTTGCGTGTAATAATGAGTTTCTGTCACTTGATTTGCGGTATAGCGATGTGTGTAGCTCCCCCTGGTTGTGCTCATGATCTTTTGTCATTTTTTTGGCATGTATTTCTGGATTACATTTTCTACCTTACCAAACAAAAACATCTTGTTTATCAGCACAATTATTGCCTTATTGGACATTATTCATTATTTGTATTAATTCATTTTATTCTGTTCATTCATTCCGCACTTTCTGGTGGTGACCTGTTATGTAGCCACAGCCGCTCTGGGGCATTCTGACAGAAGTGAGAATACTAATCTGTGCCATCGGCCCCTTCACCATCTATCATTCAAACACTAGGAGTGTCTTGCCTCAGGAATAGAGCTTCATATCTCAATATTCATGCTAGATATTTCTGGCACGGGTTCGGTGAAAACCAAAATAGTGTGGACAAATTTCCAAATCAAACCAAGTCGGTTTGTACTTTTGATTCACATCAAGCATTTGTTTTTTTATGTTGATAACGTTCAGTTCAGCGTTATTTGTTTAATAATAAATAATGATAATATAATAATTATTTATTATAAAACAACCGCATATGTCCCACTGTGGCAACTGGGATTCCCAGAGGTCTCCCATCATAGTACTAACTGGACCTTGACTGCCTAGCTTCTGACATGATCAGGCTTTCACAGCAGGTGTGGCCACTTATGGTGAACGGATGGAGTCTTGAAAGAAAAAGCCTTGTTTGGAAATAAATGACACTGAGGTCAGGTGATTGGTTTGAGCAAATAATAATAATAGTAATAATGCATCGGTTTTATATGGCGCTTTTTTGGACACTCAGTGACACTTCCCATGTTATCATTCTTTCACTCCATACACAATGGTGACAAACTACTACTGTCGCCACAGCTGCCCTGGGGCACACTGACAAAAGTGAGGTGACCAGTATGTGCCATCGGCCCCTCCAACCACCAACCACACACACCAGACTCATTCTAGGCAATGTGGGTCAAGTGTCTTGCCTAAGGACACAACAACAGTTTGGCACATTCCATCCGTAGCCGCCGCACTGTGGCATCTGATGTTCCCAGAGGTCTCCCATCACAGTACTAACCAGCCTCAGCCCTAAACAGCTTCAAAGCTCTGGTTGGTTATCTACAGCTGTGACAGAGGCCAAACAAGATCATATTTGCGCAAACCAAACTCTTTAGTGAACTGGGAAACAAGTTAGATCCTAAACAGTTTCACCTTTTGCAGCTTAAAGCCACTCTGCAGCTTTAACTTTGACTTGGTGAATTGTGTCGTTTGCATTGTAAGCCTGTTTTGCCAGACCATTGATTCTAAGCAGTTTGCTTGCCTAAGGACACAACGGCAGTTTGGCACTTTACAGCCGCAGCAGCCCCACTGTGGCTGATGTTCCCAGAGGTTAATGTGTCTTGCCAAGTACACAACGACAGCAGACAGTGGAGTCGATGGTGAAAGTCTTGAGCTGGGGCTTGAACCCACGACCTCTGGCCAAGGCCAAAGCTTCCCCCTTTACCACCCCCTGAGCTAACTGCCTGCCCAGAAATACCTTGTTCTGACCGGTATTCTAACCCAGGACTTCCTTGCTGAGAGGCGAAAGTGCTGATCCACTCAGCACCGGTGCCGACCATATTAAGTCATAATATGCAAATTGTATGAGTAAATTTAATTGCAAATAAACTACGGGCCATCCTTTTTAATTTTTCTATTTTGCTGCTACACGATAATCCAAAGATTACACATTATATCAAGAGATAAGGGCGGCATTCCGTCAGCTCAGGTACAGTGCAGATCATGTTTTATTATTGCATTTCATCTGTTTGTTAGCAAATCAAGAACTTTTGTAAAGTCCTTTGAGACGACTGCTGCCGTGATTTAGGGCTATACAAAAATAACATTGACTTGACTTTTATCTAAAGAAAATATGAACAAATCCATAGTAAGTGCATGTACCTCCGACTCCTCAATACAACAATACAATTCTACACATGAAACAAAATAGTCCATCAGGCCATAAATCCTACTATAAAAGACTGTATTGTCCTGTTTAAATTAAATGCAGTGTTATGTGTACAAGAGACAAACGCAGGAGTTTTAAATAGGCCACTGTTACTGTCGAGGATGTTTCCACGGTGACAGACCGCTCATTTACATAAAATCAGGGGACAGGTAAGAAACAACTTCACAAGCACCACGACACCAATGTATTTCAGGAATTATAAAAATCTTGTTTTTTGGACAGGTTTAAGAATTATTGCCAGTGTTTTAGAAGACAATCCCAGGTGCAGTCATCACCTTTAAGTGCGACCAACAGACATCACCGTTAATGCGACCAGACAGACAGCGCTCAGACTGGCATTATCAAATCCGATATAATAATCCGCACGTTTCAGAATCAGATTGCTTCTCGTCTCCCATGTCCTCACCGTTAAGTAGGCGACCGGGCTGCCGTCAGGGCGAGGGGTGGGGGGGGGGGGGGGGGTGGGTGGGTTTTTGGGGGTTGTGTGAGAAGTCCATCTTTGGTTTCACACCTGCTTCGCTCAAAACACGGAACAAAACCGGCAACAGAATAGCCTTGTATCTTAAGCAGGGTCGTTTATTATAATCAAACCAAGAGACTATCTGCGAGTGCCTTTTCCCCAAGAACTTTTTCTGTTTTCCGTTTTCCCATATGGATTTCTTCTCATACTGAGTAATTTTTGTTAGTAACTGTTGAATTATGTATTTTTTTGTTTGTATGGATGATTTGTTTCTGCTGCTGGACAACTGAATTTCTCCCACAGGGATTAATAAAGTATCAATTTGAACTTATTTAATCTATCTATAAACGTGTGTAACTAGTTCCTTACTCTCAAAACGGGTTGGTTCTACTCCCTTGTTTTCAGGTATTTCATCATTAGCTCAGCTTTTTCAGAACAGAAAGTGAAAAAAGAGAAGGACCACACGCTAAAAATTATAAAATATGAGATAATAGATCATACTGATTCGAGTGCTTTATCTTAATTTGAACACATTCTGACAAAGCCTTTAGTCGTTTTCAAGAACTTTTCCTTATTTTCCTCATTCAAAAAAGATGGAGACATTTCTTGTATTTGTTAAAAGCAATATCCATTGTTGCTCATTGTGTCATTTTCAAATCTTTTTTAATGCAAACAGAATGAGGCTTAAATTAAGATACATTTGTCAAATTTGAGCAAGTTTTTACTTTTCATCACTTTTTGCATTGCACACCCCTCCCTCAATTGACTCTTCACGACAAAGTATGTATTGCAATTATTTATTTGTTTTATTTGATGGGACAGTGTGTTTTCATCTACCGTAGAGTGTAACTTTTGTTGCTCACATGGGTTTTTAGATAAACTGATCCAAGAACTGAGAGTGATGGGTCTTCAGCTCTCTGTTCTCTTTTTCAGGGGAAAACTAACGAATTGAGCATAGTAAACGTTGTGGCGCACTAATGCAAAAGCCAGAGGCTGCAAACCTCTGAAGCTAAGCATGGGATGACTGGTTTAGTGCTGTGATGGAGACCCTGGGCGGCTTGTGGCCGAAAACGCGAAAATTTCTGCGGACAATACGAAATGCAGACCAAGATTCAGACCAAGATTCGGACCAGGATTCGACCAGATTTGGAACAAGATTCGACCATGATTCGGACCAAGATTCAGACCCCAAGATTCAGACCAAGATTCAGACAAAGATTAAGATCCCAGGATTCAGACCCAAGATTCCAAAAATGTCACAGAGCCTTTTCCATCTTTAATACCAATAAAGAACCTATTAAGGAGAACTACTCATGTTAAATAGTGTCGCACACACATTCACAAGCTTGAAGGGGGGGGGGGAGGGGGTGGGGGGGGGGGGGGGGGGGGGGGGTGGTGGGGGGGGGGGGTGGGTTGGAGCTTTTTGGACCTGCGTCCATTTATTGATGTTTAGTTATTGGGTCTGTTTTCATCGTGAATAACAAAATAGAGGGACGTATGTGTAGGGTGTGTGAGAGCAGTATACTAATTTTTGTGCGCTTAGGCAACGGTTTTGGTAAAGCGAGACGCATTATCTTAAACGGAGGTGATGTTATGAGTGTGTTTGCTACTATTGTCAGAGGGAATTGGAGATGATATATGGTGGTAGTATGCTCATCACCTATCCCATAAACGAACTTTGTGGGTTGGAGAGGGGTAACGAGATTGTGTGAGCGATAAAACATGCTTTTATTGGATAGCAGACTTGATGCTACAGGTTATATAGCGGGGGTAGTGGGTGCGTATACGGTTTTCATTTGTTTATGTATAATTGATGTGTGGGTGGGGGGGGTTGTGGGGTTTTGGATAGGGGTATGGGGGTTGCGGGTAGGTAGAAAGGTGAGGTGAGGGGAGGTTGAGTGGTATGTTGCAGGGGTCAGTTTAAGGGGGAAGTATATTGGTAAGTTTGAGGGTTAGAGATTAAGGTAAGATTTTTATTTATTTTTTTTATTTTAGATACTGGGAAGTTGAGGGGCAGGTTGATGGGGAGGATGAAGGAGTGGGTTAAATGAATGAAGATTGTTGGTAACAAGAAGTTTTGTTTAGGAATATGAAACGAAATGGGGGACTAATGAAATTATATGATAGTTATGGGAAGAAAAGGAGGTGCAAGTCATGTTGGAATGAAGATAGGAGGGGGATGGATGGGGAGAATAATATATGGTAGGTGGTGGATTGGAGGATTGGTGGGGAAAGTTTTTTGTTTAAATGTGTGAGGTTGTAAAGATAGAGAGGGGATGGGTGATGGGGGTAGAGTTTTTAAGGGGTGATTATTTGGTATAGAGTATGTGTGGTTTTATATAGGAAATGAATTTTTTAATTGTTTTTTGGGATTTTATGTAGGGTAAGGGTTGTGGATGGGTGGTGGGGGGGGGGATTGATTTTTGGTGGTTTTTGGTTTTTTTGGTGAGATTTTGGGTATTTGGGTGAGGTTTGGTTGATATGAGGGAAGGTTTTTTTTGTGGGGTTTTGTATATTGTATTTTGGTGTGGAGGGGTTTTTTGTATTGGTTTGGGAGAATGATTGGGTTTTTGTTTGTTTTTGGGAAGGTTTTTTGGTAGTTTAGGGAGGGGGGGATGTTGGGGGGGATTTGGTTGTTTTTGATAGAGTGGATTGAGTGGGGTGAGTGGTGAGATGTGGGGTGTTGGGGGGATGGGGGGGAAGAGAGGGGGGATAGGAGGAGGTTTTTGAGGTGAGTTGGTGGTTTGTATGGTTTTATTGTGGGGGTTAATTTATGGGGGGTGTGGTTGGTTAGTTGTTATATATGGGGTGTGTGTGTGTTTGTGGGATGGGGTGAGGGTGGTTGAAAAGGTGTTTGGGGATGGGGAATATGATGTTATTTGAATGAATTTAGTTATTTGTTTGTATGTTGGAATTATGGGGTAGTAATTGTTGGTAGTATGGTGTGTTTGTTTTGAAGGGGTTTTAGGTTTTATGTTTTAGGGAGTGGGTTTTAGGAGAGAGGTTGGGTGGAGAGGGGGGTGTGATGTTTATATATAGGAAAGTTGTGTATAGTGGGAGGGAAGGGGGGGGAAAGGGGGGTGAGTTGATGGGGTTAATTTGATGTGGCGTAACCACGTAACACTTTTTCATGTGTCAGTAGGTGGCAGCAGATAGTTCAGTACCTTGAAACGTAAGCATTGGATGCAACCACCAAATGTAACAAGTTAGCGGGGAGCATGTGGCCGCGAAACGTAAGAATTGGACGCGACCAACAAGTAGAACAGGGAGCGAGAAGCGAAAGTGATGAGACACATTTTTGAAAAGGAATTATGCAATTTCTGAACAGGAATCACCATCCTTCGCTCTGACCCCGGGGCAGCTGTGGCCGCTTTGTACTGATAGCTGCTTTTACAACAGCTCAGTGAATGCACATCCGTAACATGGTACTGAGCACGGACTTTAGACGCGTGGACCGAACCATGGACGCGCAGAACAGAACCTTAGACCGCAGACAGAACCATGGACTTGTGGACAGAATCCCCTTCATGACAACTGTCTGGACAGAATCGTGGACTCGTGGACAGAGAAACCGTGGACTCGTGGACAGAACCGTGGACTCGTGGACAGAATCGTGGACTCGTGGACAGAATCGTGGACTCGTGGACAGAACCGTGGACTCGTTGACAGAACCGTGGACTCGTGGACAGAAACCGTGGACTCGTGGACAGAACCGTGGACTCGTGGACAGAACCGTGACTCCGTGGACAGAACCGTGGGACTCGTGGACAGAACCGTGGGACTCGTGGACCGAACCATGGACGCGCCGAACAGAACCTTAGACGCGCAGACAGAACCATGGACATCGTGGACAGAATCATGGACTCGTGGACAGAACCAGGACTCGTGGACAGAACCGTGGACTCGTGGGACAGAACCGTGGACTCGTGGACAGAACCGTGGACTCGTGGACAGAACCATGGCCCGTGCGGACAGCTGAGAGAAGATTTTTTAATGGTTGTTTTTCACACAATTAGTACCACTTACTCCCAAACTCTTGTTAACTCGTTGTATTGAGAAATATTAAATAAAGCTTAATGTCAAGGCCTGGATGTTTACTTTAAGCACTTTGATGAGAATGACTTATATTGTGTATAAGCTACAGAGTATATATTTTCACATTTTCTCCTGGTGGTGTGCCGTGAGATTTTGTCTATGAAAAAAGTGTGCCTTGGCCCAAAAAAAGGTTGAAAAACACTGGTCTAGAATAAATAAGGTAAAAACAACTTAAAACAAATATTTTGTATTTTGTGTAGTGCTACTTCTAATTAAAAAAAAAGAAAAAAATTACATGACTTTGATCAAGGAGAGAACAATATAGGGTGAATGGCAAAAAAAAAATAAAATAAATCCTGGCCTAGTTTTATCAAAACCCATGTTCTATCAGATTGCTAACTGTCAGAAGATTTATCTGATTTTTTTGTATCTGATCTCCAGCTCACCCAATCCCCCACAGTTCTTGGCCAAACCTGCGCCTCATGAAACACTCCATGAATGCACACTTTCTAAAATCACACTTTGAGCCCACGCTGCCTGCTCCCTGCGTTTTTTCTCTTCTCAGACTGACTTAGGTTTTGAGTCTGAAATCACGCCGCTGCTCCTGCCCTCCACAGCCCGCCGTGGGCCTCCGTGATTGCACTGTCTATGGTCTGGTTAGCGCGTTAGCACGTTAGCGGCCGTCCCGTTGATTGTGCCTGCCTCATGCGGTGTCGTGAGGTCTGTGGGGGAGTCGGGGGAAAGAGTTCCCCAAGAGTCACGGCTTGCACTTACGCCACAAGAAAACCTCCTGTCAAATCAGAATTGTTCCATTATTTTACATTATAATCTAAATCTCAAATTATTGAGAATAGTTGTCGGAAACTCTAAATACTACTGTCTAAAACATAAATAGGATAAATGTGTGAGTAAACATAAAAATGATTATGGTAACATCTTTTATGGGTATAACACTATAAAACCACATTTTGATACATTTTAACAGTTACATAGAATTGACGGTGCCTACAGCTGAAGTGGGGTGTGCAGGAAATATGACAAAATGTATTTTAACTACTTGTAAACATACTAAAGGAGTAGCTCTCTGCCAGTGTTGGCCAGAAAAAAAATGTACCTCTTCAAGAAAAAAGCAGTGGTTGACCCTCTCAAGACCCAGCAAGTACTTCTCTGCTGGCCTAAACATAATCAGGAATGTATTTCTTTAACAAATATAAGTTTATAATATTCAGTTTATGGTTTCCTTAAGTTGGATGTGCAGCTTCCAGCCAAAGAAAAAGAAAGGGGAGACATTTATCCAATCATTATTCAGTCATCAGGTGTGACTTCTGTTTCCAGGGTCTGCAATCTGTCGTTCGGCCTTCACATGCAACAGTGCTGGCCCATGGTGGTTTAAAGTGAATTAAAACAAACCTGTGAGATTAACCAATCAGCGTCAAGTTGGCTTCCCTGGGGCCAGTATTTATATGGGCAGGTGAGCAGGTGTACAAAGTCAGAGTGTGTGTGTCTTTTGATTGGATATGCGACAGCGAGATCCAGACCTATACAAAGCTGTGCAGAGCCGACAAGTCAATGTAAAGGATTCTCAAGACAAACTTTCCAAGAAAAGCTAGACGCTGTGAAGGGACGCCAACCCTGACGCTTGCAGGCTTTACTAAGCGAGGAAAGTATCTGCCACTGTCAAATAGCTCTGAGTAGTTTTCTGCTCCGAAGAGCAGCAAACTATCTCCCAGTGAATAGTTTGTCTGTCATGCTTCTGTGCGACGGGTTGATTAATCGGAATTGATTTGACAGTGGGCTCTGCACTGTTGTGTCAACAAACAAGTTAAAGCTCATGCTGTTGGTTAGTGGAGAATATTCAGTTGTACTGGACTTCATGTTAAGATGATGCAACGCCCGTTTTTTATCT
Source organism: Knipowitschia caucasica (assembly GCA_964034765.1). Lineage (NCBI taxonomy): Eukaryota > Metazoa > Chordata > Actinopteri > Gobiiformes > Gobiidae > Knipowitschia > Knipowitschia caucasica. The sequence goes on along the minus strand of OZ035844.1, from coordinate 4,954,803 downwards.
AAATGCATAATGTGTGAACTCCTGGCATCATAATAATGATTAAAAAATGTGGATTAAGTCGGTAGGGCATCCCTGCAGACGCAGGTCTGAAAAGCATTGATAAATAATATTGTAGTTCACATGACTTTTCTAAAGATTTAAATGTGGTTTAATTGTTTTGCCATTACCTTTTACCACTGAAGTTGTTTCAAAGGGATTCACGCAGGTTTGGTCGATCATTACTGCTACATACTGACAATGAAGCAGTCGGTAGGATACAAGACCGAGCCATGATATGGTCCGGTCTTGTATCCTCCCGACTGGTTCCACAGCCCTGTGTGGTGACGTCACAGCCCTTTGTGTCGCTGATGCTGATATTCTAATCAAAACACAAAATATTAAGTATAAATAACATACGCAAAGAAAAACGAACGCACCTCTTGATCTAATTGACTACCTGTATCTGGCGCCCGTCCTTGATAGACACTTGTTGGCTCCTCTCCATTAGAAGGACTATCATCCCCACATCACGTCGCACTCAAAGCACCACGTCTCAGCCACGCTTTGTGAGTCCTCATCACCGGAGATCATTTGTTCCAGACACTTCAGCTCAGTAGCAGAATGAAACGTGCAGTGTGGAGGGGAGACGCGAGAGGAGGGTTGAGAAAAGGGGAGAGGTGGGGGGGTGCCGGGATGGGAGATGGGAAGGAGGGAGTCATGGGTGAGAGGACGGAGAGCGGGGTCAGAGAAGAGCGACAGAAGGGAGAAGAAAGGAGGAACACTCAAAAGAAGGTGAGATTGAGATGGTGTTCGTTGGTGGATCCATATCTGAGTTTGGATCAGCACCGAGCAGACGACTGGTGAAATAACGGAGCTGAGAAACACTTTTCTGCCCCATGTCACAGTCATTCCCCGTGAGTCAAGTATGTCCAAATTAAGGCCCGGGTGCTAATCGCGGCCCTCTTTGTAATGTCATGTGGTCCTCTGCCTTGCTAACCCAAATTAGCCGTTAAGATCATAAACACGAGTTCACAGTGTCTTCTAACTTCAGCTCCACTCTTATAGCCAAACTTTGGAATTTTATTTGTGTGTGCGGACATTTGTTTCTGACTTCCAAAATCTCATGTGTGACGTTGTAGCTGTGGTGTCGTCTGTCAAATGATTCCTCCTTTTAAAGCTCAAAACAGCCTGATCCAGTCAAAGCTGTTACCTGTGTTGTCAGGCCCTGGACAAGTCAGGTCAACTGCAGTGGCCCTATTTCTATAAAGTTTGGACACCCCTGCCATAGGTTGTGGGTGGACTATGTGTGCCACAAAGTTGGGGACCAGACATCTGTGGCCTGGCCCCTCAGCGCTCGAGGAGTGGCTGTTTGGTCCCGACATCCGGAGTCTGATAGAACTTCCGGTTTCCACCTCCAAGGCCTCGGTGGCTCTCATCTTCACTCCGTCCTCGCAGATGGAGATGCATCACTGTGCATCTGTGGCTTCTTATGGTTCTGACACCCCTCTGCACCAATAAAGACAATACAATACAATACACTTCATTCTTCTATAGCCCTCAATCACAACAGTAGTTATCTCAAAGGTCTTAACAAAACCATTGAAATCACCAACACAGATCAGAGAATCAACAGTTCAGACAAAAAATATATAGAACACATATTTATTGGTTTATATGGAGAGACCAATGTCCAAGAATGTTGATAAATGTCCATACACGTTGTAGAATGTCTTTACTACTCTGACTACGCGTGACTGAAGTCCAAAATCCCCCTCATTCACTGTCCCAGTTGTGAATGCAAGATTATGTGATTACATTAGCCGAATTTTTACATTTATAGTCATAATGTTTGAGTAATAAGTGTTAGTTACTAGACTTATAAGCAGAGACAGGACCAGAACATGTCAGAACAGTTTGACAATCCCTTTGAACTGAATTTGTTTTTTTAGTGACTTCTTATGCTTTGTAAAAACTGTTGTGAGTTACTAACTGTTAGTGGGTTAGCATTGTCCATCTGTATACAGTCTATGGTCAGGAGCGGAACTGGAGGATTGTACCTAAGATGCATGTTTCGTTTGGTTGGAGAGCTCTTGAAGGAAACCCACCTAGACACGGGTAGAAAAATGCAACACACAGTCGAACCCACAACCTTCCTGAAGTATGAATGCCATCCACTCATTTACTTGATCGGGCGGCACGGTGGCTGAGTAGAAAGCACTCTCGCCTCTCAGCAAGAAGGTCCTGGGTTCGAATCCCGGCCGGACCAGTTTGCATGTTCTCCCCGTGTGTCTGTAGGTTTCCTCCAGGTACTCTGGTTTCCCCTACCACTAAAAACATGTACAATAGGTCTGGCATGCGCCTCCTGTACTGGCGACCCTGCTCCCATCTCTGTGGAGTGAGAGGACAAGTGCCCAAAAATAACAATTGTAAACCCCTTTGTGACTCTGGTCTGTGAAAGGCGGTATATAAATAAAGATTACTTACTCACTTTCTTTGGGAGTCCATGTTTAAGAACAAAAAGACAAAATGCCGACATAAAACTCTAAACACAAGTGATTTTCAACAAATGTAATAAGGTGTAGGTAATGACTAATGATATTTCACATACATATTTTTGAAAAGGCAGGTCGGTATGTCGTAACAAATTGGAGATATTCAGTATTGAAAGTTTTCTGATAGAAGCACAAGAGAGTAAACTTTTGCAGATACTAGCATGGATGAAGCTAAAAACTCCAGCTCTGATTTTGATGATGGAACAGTGTTGTACCGTGGTAACAACTCGCAAAAGTCCATTTAGCTACAAAAAGTGATCTCAGATCCAACCTGAGACGATTGTCAGACCCCTCCCCTTTCCACTCACCCACTGGAGCCGTCGCACAGCCTTATGGGTAGACGTTGTGTTTTTTTGGCCCAAGGCATCTATGGGGAGTGAAGCGCGGACAGCACAGGACAAGTGTCAGGCTGGATGAGGCCTCTGGAGGACAGACGAGGCCAAATGAGGTGTCTGCAAAGTGGTGCTGCTGGTGGGGTCCGAGCTGACTCTGTCTACAGCCAAACAGACGGAGGACACCGTGTATACGGGAGAAACACACTTAAGGAGGAAGTGGAACTCTATGTGACCATGTTTTGGCTTGGACTGCGAAAAGGCATTATCCAAAATTATAATTGTGAGTACTTGAAAAGCAAAAATTCCCTGCTGAGGGACAAATAAAAAATCTCTTAATCATAATCTTAGTTCTCATCTTATTCAATTCCGATTTCTATACAATATTTTCCACAAAAAAGTCCCCCACAATCATTTAATGAATGCACCGCATTAAATGATTGCTAAAATCAACAAAGATCTTACTGCTAAAGGGTTCTGTAAATAAGTTATTGTGTGTTAACATCTCATCATGGTGAGATGATGAGATGTTAAACATGTGTTAACAATATGTTTTTGTAAATATATCCAACTGTCCAACTGTTTTGAACTTTTTCATGCATGTATTTTTTGTGCCTAAAAGTGTATCTTTTTTTAAATTAAAAAGATAATTAAACGTTTACAAGACAATTTTTTTCTAAACAGTAAAGTCAACATTATAGCTCAGGATAACAATTATTTGTATTGCTAATGTAAATAACAGGAAGTCACAAACTATGGATTTTCTTTATTATATGATGACTATGAAAAAAGTAAAACATAAATAATCTGAAGACATTTCCAACTTTTAAATACATACAGAGACATGCAACAGTGCAGATCGTCGATACGTGACCAGAGGTAAGATATTATACGGTGGCAGAAGTAAGAAAAGGGGAGGACACTTTTTTTTCCCTCATTCAAGATCATTTCATCCGCATGAAGAGGAAAACAGTCACATCCAAACAGATCCGTGTCACAACATTCCCAAAAACCTTTGTGCCGTGAAACCGGACCCCTTCAAAACCAAATGTTGAACAAAAAAATCACTAAACTCCGCTTGAACTGTGCTTTAGTCTTTTCTGCTTTCACAATTCCATCACAGTCCACATGAGTTTTGCAGTGTACACCTAATAAATGTAACTTTTTCATTTGCGCAATTCTATTTTGGGTATCGCTTTAAAATATATATTTATATTTTACACACATATTGTAATGTGCTTTGTTATGGAAAAATAATCACACAATTCATCAAAAAGTGGGTTTCTCAGTTCCTCTCTTCTGCAGAGGGTGGCGCTGTTGCTCCTGCTTCAAACTGTCTTTATGCCACGGCTCTAGCAGCTTGAAAATGTATGTATCATTCACAGGTAATAGCTTTATAACAGATAAAAAAAGAGTTAATTTTGACCAAAACTGTCAGAACCGATCAATTTCCGCAAAACATTTCTTTAACACCTGGATCCTCACCGTTCCTCTGTACAATCCTGCCCATTTTCTATCTATAAAGTAGTGTGTAATTGATGTGTGGGCTACTTTGCTGTTTTCTCTGCGGTTTAGTCTGCACTGCTACAGAGTTGAACTTTTTCACTGGGAATCTCTAATGAGAAACGCTCCGGACGGTTCACTTTTTTTCCCAGGGACGCGGATGTTGGAGAGACTGGTAAACAGAGCAAACTGAAAGGAAAGTGAAAGAACGTGCACAGAATATGCAGTTGAGTGAAGGGATTGCAGGAGTGCTGCACTGGATCAAACGATAGTAAAAACACTTACAGGTGCTCATCCAACTCGTGGGTTAGAGAAAACTGTTTGCAATGAAAGAAATTGAGAAGGAGGCACTCTGAAAACTGTGTTCTTTATGATAATGAACCTACGTGTTTCGACAAAAGTCTTCGTCAGGGCAGTCAGTGTCGCAGCTGACACTGAGCTGATATTAAGGCATCATGGGAACACCACGTGATCATGCAATATTTACAAAATACATACATGAAAATACAATAAATTAAATTAAATTAAATACCAGAGCAACAAAATAAGTCAGAAGGTTGTGTATCAATGACATCATACCCTCCTAACCCAAATCAGGTAAACACAAAGGATAACTGTTATGAATAGGTGAGATTGTGATCAAACATACAGGCAGAGGCGACATGGCTTGAGACAATAAGAATACACACTACCGTTCAAAAGTTTGGGGTCACCCAAGTGTTTTCCATGAGAAGTCACACTTATTCACCACCATAGGTTGTGAAATGAATAGAAAATAGAGTCAAGACATTGACAAGGTTAGAAATAATGATTTGCATTTGAAATAAGATTTGTTTTACATCCAACTTTGCTTTCGTCAAAGAATCCTCCATTTGCAGCAATTACAACATTGCACCAAAAACCAGACATTTGCAGCTAGAATAGTCATTTACCACATAAGAAATGTATAGAGTGTATTTCATTAAAGTTAAGACTAGTTTGAAGTTATCTACAGTGCTTTTCCTTCAAAAATAAGGACATTTCAATGTCCCAATTGCTTTTTTCTAATGCGCTTTATCTCATGCCTGAGGTGGCCAAATTGTAAGGACATGAAAGTCCTTTGGAATGTTTGCGGTCTCAGACGTTTACTGAGAAGGGTCTTGCGATTTGATGTCTTTACTTTAGTCTCATCCAAGACTAGTTTATTGTATCCATTGATTGAAAACGATTGTACATCTCAGTGGCTTGAGAATCAAAGTCAGAGGGGTCATCACATATTCTCTTCAATCGCTGGAACTGACCGTATGGGATATTTGTGATTAACGGTTTAGGGTGAAAGCTTTCTGCGTGTAATAATGTGTTTCTGTCACTTGATTTGCGGTATAGCGATGTGTGTAGCTCCCCCTGGTTGTGCTCATGATCTTTTGTCATTTTTTTGGCATGTATTTCTGGATTACATTTTCTACCTTACCAAACAAAAACATCTTGTTTATCAGCACAATTATTGCCTTATTGGACATTATTCATTATTTTTATTAATTTATTTTATTCTGTTCATTCATTCCGCACTTTCTGGTGGTGACCTGTTATGTAGCCACAGCCGCTCTGGGGCATTCTGACAGAAGTGAGAATACTAATCTGTGCCATCGGCCCCTTCACCATCTATCATTCAAACACTAGGAGTGTCTTGCCTCAGGAATAGAGCTTCATATCTCAATATTCATGCTAGATATTTCTGGCACGGGTTCGGTGAAAACCAAAATAGTGTGGACAAATTCCCAAATCAAACCAAGTCGGTTTGTACTTTTGATCCACATCAAGCATTTGTTTTTTTATGTTGATAACGTTCAGTTCAGCGTTATTTGTTTAATAATAAATAATGATAATATAATAATTATTTATTATAAAACAACCGCATATGTCCCACTGTGGCAACTGGGATTCCCAGAGGTCTCCCATCATAGCACTAACTGGACCTTGACTGCCTAGTTTCTGACATGATCAGGCTTTCACAGCAGGTGTGGCCACTTATGGTGAACGGATGGAGTCTTGAAAGAAAAAGCCTTGTTTGGAAATAAATGACACTGAGGTCAGGTGATTGGTTTGAGCAAATAATAATAATAGTAATAATACATCGGTTTTATATGGCGCTTTTTTGGACACTCAGTGACACTTCCCATGTTATCATTCTTTCACTCCATACACAATGGTGACAAACTACTACTGTCGCCACAGCTGCCCTGGGGCACACTGACAAAAGTGAGGTGACCAGTATGTGCCATCGGCCCCTCCAACCACCAACCACACACACCAGACTCATTCTAGGCAATGTGGGTCAAGTGTCTTGCCTAAGGACACAACAACAGTTTGGCACATTCCATCCGTAGCCGCCGCACTGTGGCATCTGATGTTCCCAGAGGTCTCCCATCACAGTACTAACCAGCCTCAGCCCTGCACAACTTCAGAGTTCTGGTTGGTTATCTACAGCTGTGACAGAGGCCAAACAAGATCATATTTGCGCAAACCAAACTCTTTAGTGAACTGGGAAACAAGTTAGATCCTAAACAGTTTCACCTTTTGCAGCTTAAAGCCACTCTGCAGCTTTAACTTTGACTTGGTGAATTGTGTCGTTTGCATTGTAAGCCTGTTTTGCCAGACCATTGATTCTAAGCCAGGGATTAAAGAGTTCCGTCTAGGTGACGGATTTCCGTCAAATGAAATTGGTCTGGAAAAAAAAAATATATATATATATCAAATGATAATAATACACACAATGAAATGATTGATTATAAAAATAATATATAGTAATACATATACGTGTGCAGGCCCGTCCCAAGGGGGGTGCGAGGCCCTGTGCGAACCCGAAACGCGAGGCCCTGCCCTGACACTTTTTTCCCAGATCTGAGGAAAGTTTTTCCTGTTATAATCTTTGACATGAATTCAGCACCACCTCGCGCGGTGCTTGACGAGATCAGCACGCGTGTAACCGAGTGTCTTCGCTCCTATGCAGCGTTTGGCGCGCGCACGTACACACGCACACACACTCTACGTGCAATATTGGTCGCGGTCTTTTTAGCTGACATGTCTCTTTCGTCCTGTGGCAAAATGGTAGAGCAACTCAAAAGATTGAACCAAAAGGAGTCTTTTTCTTCTAATAGTTAGATTTTGGCAAAATGCGCCAAAATGGCTATGAGGCGGAGTCAATATTATTTTTTTCTCATCAAATAACGTTTTTGCCATGCCTCCACCATGGACGTCGGAACTATTTTCTGAGAGGGGGGGCGGGTTTTTGTTGGGAGAGTCGAGGGAGAGACTCATACTTGGATTACACTGGATAATAACATACCATCTTAATTGTTAAGAAAAATAAACAATATATATCAAGCAAGTCACTTATCAAACTGAACTTTTTTTTTTTCAATACGCATTCATGCGTCAGTCTCTCCGGTGGCTTCATTGTGTTGTGTAGCCCAGTGACGTGCGGTCAGATGAGGCAGGTAAGGCCTTCACCTAAGATCATAGAAAGAAAAGTAATATAATGGATACAATAATGTTTGGTCACTTTATCAAGTGATTTGTGCTGTGCCTTATTTAATTTATTTATACCTTGAAATCGCAGATTTGACAGAGCGGCGCTGTGAGGCAAGCCTCTCTTGGGAGACGTAAAAAGCAACAGCTCACAGGGAGAGTCCTGTGAGGTGCTATCAAACTGTTTTCTCTGTTTATCACAGTTTAAAAAGTTCAAAAATATTTAATTTACAATCAACATGTTTACATTTAAGAGGATGGCTCATAAATTGTGTTTTTGAAGCAAATATGGGTCTTAATCGCGCTCAACCACAGCTTGTAAGTGAGGAAAGCCTCAAGGGGGCGCTTGTGAGCCCAAACTTTGGCTGCATCCAATTCCATCAGAAAGCTCCTTTCTTGTTCTTCTTCTGCTAAGGGCAGCTACAGGTTTGGCTAACATACCTATAATACATTTTAAGATAATTTAAAATGCACTTAGAGTAATGTTTTGCTTCCAATGATGATATGAATCATAAGAAAAAGAGGTGAAGGGTAAGGTTGAATTTAGAAATTGGATTTACCCGGGAGTCGGCTGCAGCAAAACTCGCAGTTTACGGAGGAGACACCCGTTTTTTTTTTACTTTTTAAAACTCATTGAACTTATTTCCAAATGGAGGATTACATGTCTGTGCTCAAACTATTATCTGGACTTAAACATGAAACTGGTCCTAACTGAAGTGGTCTGTGCTGTTCATTAACACCTAAGGTATAAGGCCCATAACACACTTTGTACTTTTTACAAACGTTTGCGTTTTGTATGAGAAAACTATGCAGACATTAAATCATATTCTGCTGTAGCCAAACAAATTGTGTATAAGCCGCTCCTGTTCCTGTAGGTCCTGTTGGTTTATATGATGTATAATCATATGAACAAATGATTGATCCCCCACCGCACGTCACTGGTGTAGCCAGGTCTTTAATCTGCGCAAGGCTGAGAAAGAGCGCTCAGAGGCTGCGACAGATATTAGCCAGACAGAGCTTCATAAGCACCTCCGACAGCATGGAGCGGGTTTTGGGCTGCAAGGAACGCAGGATAGTGATAACTTCTCGCTCCCGGCACACGCGGAGGGGGTGCGGCCGCACCCCCCGCACCCCTAGTTCCGACGTCTATGGCCTCCACACACTCTGACAACATACGCTCCTCCTCCTCCACACTGACAACAACAAAATACTCTTCACCTCCTCCTCCACACACTCTGACCACAACAAAAACACTCCAGCTAGCTAAAGCTAGACATACAGTGTGTTTGCTAATGCTTTTAAAAATATGTTTTTGATGTGGATATTCGGACTAAACATTGGCAATAGCAGCGCTCACACACCTGTCACACCGCTGATCCTCCTCCTCCTCCTCTGCTCACACAAAGGGGTCTGCTCCTCTGCTCACACCTGTCTCGCTGCTCCTCCTCCGCGAGTATCCATCTCTCCTACACTGCGATCATTCCCGTTACTTTCTTTGTATCTCACTCAGACACTGCTAAAGTTATCCGACAGTTTTTTCGGAGGACCCGTTGCATACATAGCTGCCCGCGCGCCTGCCTGTTTACAAATCGCTTTTGGTGAAAATTTGACTTTACTTGTAAAAATGTTCTTTTGATCAAACGAAATCAAAGAGGTCCAGAGAAAGGGGTTTAGGGTTCCAAATTTGGAGTGCAGTCTGCCCTTTGGGGACCCTTGAACTAGTGTATTTATAAAATAAAATAAAAGGAAGGAAGATTGCGAGGCCCCTGTGTGGTGCGAGGCCCTGTGCGACGGCACAGGTCGCACAGCCCTTAGGACGGGCCTGTACGTGTGAATCTGTTATATATATATATATATATATATATATATATATATATATATATATATATATATATATATATATATATATATATCGATGTATAATAATAATTTGAATATAATTGTATTTATATGTATATAGAAATAATAAGTAATATAATCACGAGTGGGCCTTGAACGTGCCGTGGCCACATGAGTGCTCCGCAAATGAATCAAGGCAATGGGACGTAGCTGAGCTCACGCGCAAATGAAGACGCGATGAAGTTAGCATTGGTAACACGGAGGTGAAAGTTTCTGGAAACTGCACGGAGCTTTTGAAAAGGAGAAGAGGAGGAAAATTGAATCTCGAACGGAGCAATAACAGCAGCAGATCCGCGGACTGGTAAGCTGGGCGCGTAATAGAGGAAAGGTAATTAACGTTTACCAAACGCAATGCTAGTTTACTTAACGGAATGTACAAAACGGACTTTGCTGCAACTGGGAATGGGGACAAACATGTCTTGGTGAGCTTTTGATATTGTCTTGTTTGCGATCTTCTTGCAAAACTCAGCGTGATGTAAAAGAGCCAATCAACGAGTCATGGTGCGAAAAGATGAAAGTGGCCGGTGCTTGTGCGTACTTTGCCATAAAAAATTGCATGTACGGGAGTAATGAGAAAAAAGTTTTGATTCGCCACCAGCTCAAAACTGTGCACAAGGCAGCTGTTTGTGCACTTTCCCACACTTCATCTTTACCTGGTGCATCAGCAACAACTAACACTAGGCTTGCTCTGGCGGACCGTGTCTGTGGCTTTATCGCAGAAAATAACGTTCAGAATGTCACTACCGCTGGTAGATTTATTTAAATCATTTGCAGTTGATTGAAGGGCACTGTGCACTCAAACTTGATAGGGAAACCTTTTTCCTAAATATTGACGTGTCCACAAACAAATGTGGACAGAATTTTATCGTCCTTTTGCAATATTTTGACGAGGACAGACCCAAAGTGTTGACGCTCCATATCGCCTCAAGTAAAGCTACTCTCACTAATATTCTGTCAAAAAGTTTACTCGTTGCTTGATCCACCAATTTCCTCCAACTCAACTGCAAAAAATCAGAAATTATTATTATCGGCCCCAAGTCCCTCCTTTCCAATACCCAGCATTTCACACTCTCCATCAACAGCCACACCATCTCACCCTCTGCTCAGATCAGAAACCTCGGAATCATCCTTGATCCCACCCTTTCCTTCAAGCCCCACATCCGCAACATCACCAAAACTGCCTTCTTTCATCTTAAAAACATTGCCCGTCTTCGCCCATATCTCCTCACTCCCACTGTCAAATCCAAGCACCGAACCTTGGGGGACCGAGCTTTCACCATCTCTGCTCCCACTCTCTGGAACTCCCTCCCCCTCCATCTCAGAAACTCGGACTCTCTAAACTCCTTCAAAAAACAGCTCAAAACTCACCTTTTCCTCCGAGCATTTGACTCTTAGTTTAAACTCTCTACCCTTCTTCCTCACTCTTAGATTTTTAGTTTGTGTGTCTGTCTAAACGTGTGTGTTTGTGTCATGAATTTGTGAAGCGTCTTTGAGTTCTTGAAAAGCGCTATATAAAACTGATGTATTATTATTATTATTATTATTATTATTATATTTCATATCAAAATACACTGTATATCTTTGAAGAATTCATTTGAGCTGTATTCAATATACAATCTATTATACAATAATATATTGTAATTACAAATATAACTTGGTCCTGCATATTACTGTGATTTACATGTGATAAATTTCCATGCGAAAATTTTCAGTCAAATCTTTTTTTTTTGCTTTAACCCCTGTTCTAAGCCTTTCCACGGCAGATTAGCCCGTTCTCTGCGAGTCTATAATGGGGTTTGTGTACTGCTGAAGAGGCTCTGAGGCGTCCAAGGCTGCGGTCGGGGGTTATTGCTCCGTGAAGCGCTCCTCAGTCCATTTAGTGCCACGGCTGCAGCGGCTCGATCCTGCCTCATGGATCTGTTTGGAGCGCGGCGACTGAAGGAGTGTTTACACGCGCACGCTCTGGCTCAAGGTACTTCCATTTCCTGAATCAATGAGTTGTCAGCCGGGATCTCTCTCCACCGCCACCGCCGGGCAAAGGGGCTAAGTGATGATCGCTCACCGCACAGGGGGGAGGGAGGGCTGGGAGGCTGTGGAGGGAAAGGGAAATGTCAGAAGAAACAAGTCACAAATCAAAGAGGGAGGAGGAAACAACTCTTTAATTAAGATTTAATCAAAATTATCCCATATTATGTTCTCAACGGTATACGTGCCTGCAGATCAGGCATGTCAAACTCAGGCTCGAGGGCTAAATCCAGCCCTCAAGACAATTTTAGTACATGGCACAAGTTAAGTGAAAAAATAGCTATACTAATTAAAATAAAACAAAATCTCTATCTCTAGCATCAATAATAAGTTTAAAAACTTGAAAATCCTTGTTTATTAAAATCTTGAATATAATAATAAAAGAAGTGTAAAAGTTTTACATTTGGCAAAATAAGAGAGTATAAAGTACTGTGTATTCTAGTGCAAGCAGCGTGTAGTTTTATGTTAGCATCTGTACATGTTAGCAGCAGTATGTTTACATCTGTACATGTTAGCAGTAGTATGTTTACATCTGTACATGTTAGCAGCAGTATGTTTACATCTGTACATTAGCAGCAGTATGTTTACATCTGTACATGTTAGCAGCAGTATGTTTACATCTGTACATTAGCAGCAGTATGTTTACATCTGTACATGTTAGCAGCAGTATGTTTACATCTGTACATTAGCAGCAGTATGTTTACATCTGTACATTAGCAGCAGTATGTTTACATCTGTACATGTTAGCAGCAGTATGTTTACATCTGTACATTAGCAGCAGTATGTTTACATCTGTACATTAGCAGCAGTATGTTTACATCTGTACATTAGCAGCAGTATGTTTACATCTGTACATGTTAGCAGCAGTATGTTTACATCTGTACATTAGCAGCAGTATGTTTACATCTGTACATGTTAGCAGCAGTATGTTTACATCTGTACATTAGCAGCAGTATGTTAGCATCTGTACATGTTAGCAGCAGTATGTTTACATCTGTGCATTAGCAGCAGTATGTTTACATCTGTACATTAGCAGCAGTATGTTTACATCTGTACATTAGCAGCAGTATGTTTACATCTGTACATTAGCAGCAGTATGTTTACATCTGTACATTAGCAGCAGTATGTTTACATCTGTACATGTTAGCAGCAGTATGTTTACATCTGTACATTAGCAGCAGTATGTTTACATCTGTACATGTTAGCAGCAGTATGTTTACATCTGTACATTAGCAGCAGTATGTTTACATCTGTGCATTAGCAGCAGTATGTTTACATCTGTACATTAGCAGCAGTATGTTTACATCTGTACATTAGCAGCAGTATGTTTACATCTGTACATTAGCAGCAGTATGTTTACATCTGTACATGTTAGCAGCAGTATGTTTACATCAGTATATTACATGGTAAATAAATCAATTATAGATAATATAAGAAAACCACTGCTACTTGCAGCGTAACCTAATCTGTTTAACCAAGCACACCATTAACATTCATACGTGGTCCGCCTATGGCCCACACCATATGATCTATTCAGCTTCACGTCCGCGACTGGTCCAAGGGGAGGACTGCCCAATCTGTTGCTCCCCTCCTCTCTGCACTTCAAGTCCACTGGAGGAAAATACACGATATGACAAAGTATATGCGTTCAGTTACGACAGCAGAACTGACATTTCCACCGTCCACTCTGCCACACGTCATCAACCGATCCATACGTCAGGCATTTGGCCGTCTGGGATTAGAGTAATACGGTGGTTTTTTTCTTATTATATTCTCATCAGTGTTCCCTTGTGTTTATCTCACCATTTATTTCCATAGATTTTCTCTTGCTTGAGTGGTCCTGTGTTGTCCTGCATTTAAGGATCCTGAGCTCAGAAAATATCTATATCTGTAACTCATCAATCACTCGTATCGACTGGTAGAAGTTTGACATTATATTCTGCTGTTTTTGTCATTATCAAGCATGTAACTAAAGGCACACAACATCATTTAAATGAAGAAATTCACAAAAGTAATTTATAAAAAGACAGCAGAGGAGGTCTATGCTTATGTTGTTGTTTGTGTGGATGGATGTGTTTCTGCTCCTGGACACCTGAATTTCTCTCTTTTCTCTTTCTCAATAAAATATCTATCTATCTTTCAAGTCTGAGGATTTGTCAAAGCATAACTAGTTTGAAAACAGAGCATTTAGACAGAAAGGGCGGGGGGACGTGTTAAGGGCCAATTGGTTCCAGTGGTTCCTGATATTAGTGAGAATAGCCTGATGTATTACCTGAAAACTGCTTCAAGGTGTTTTCATTTGTGTTAATACCAGTATGTTTTAATTGTGCTATACAAATAAACTTGCCTTGCCTAATTAAGGGATGGTATGAAACTGAAATAGCGCCTGTTTTTAGTGGTAAGGGAAACTGGAGCACCCGGAGGAAACCTACGCCCAGGCTTCTTTCCTAACAATCCTTTCTCAAGTCTCTGGGGGTGACCGCGCCCACTGTGTAGTCACGTTTACAACTCTACTCTGGTTTCTGATGAAAGCTGCTGTGGCCAGATACATTAAAGCTGGAGTACCTGACTTTTTTTGGTTTCAAAAATACGTTTTGTTTGTCTCAACAGAAAGTCACACACTTTCAAGAGTGGCAGAAATACAAACTAGAGATAGAAGTGAACTTCAAGAGCGATAAAACGGATTTATTCCTTACCTGGGGCAGACAACCTGGATTAAAAACCTGGATTTGAGCTGGATTGACTGGAATTTAAAATGGGTTATGATACGTCTTTATTCATTCACACCACAGCTGCATTTTATTTGGAATGTTGCGACACATTCATAAAACAAATGACACTATACGGCACGGTGGCTGAGTGGATAGCACTCTCGCCTCTCAGCAAGAAGGTCCTGGGTTCGAATCCCGGCCGGACCAGGGCCTTTCTGAGTGGAGTTTGCATGTTCTCCCCGTGTCTGCGTAGGTTTCCTCCGGGTACTCCGGTTTCCCCTACCACTAAAAATATGTACAATAGTTCTGGCATGCGCCTCCTGTACTGGCGACCCCGCTCCCATCTCTGTGGAATGAGAGGACAAGTGCCCAAAAAATAACAATTGTAAACCGCTTTGTGACTCTGGTCTGTGAAAGGCGGTATATAAATAAAGCTTATATAAATAGAGGCTCTGAGATTTACAGCAATGTTTAGCATGACTATTGGTGGAGCTGAAGTTGGTTTTATGACACTGTCAATGTGCCTCAATGGTGGCTTTGATATCAGCAGAGGGCCACATTAAATGGCACAGAGGGCCGCAATTGGGCCACAGGCCTGAGTTTGGACATGCCTGTGTTATTGTGATTTTTCCATCTCATTACATGATTTTGGCCTTATCGCCCTACTTCAAATCCATCTGGCAGAATACTGTGCACATATCTGAAGCATAAACTAAAGACGAAGAAGGTAAATATACACAAAGACAATAAAATCGATATCAAAACAACGGTTAGCTCAGCACGTACACGCCGAGGACTGTGGGAAAAAAAAACTATTTGTGTATGCCGCCGGAGAAAAGGTCCCTGTAGAAAGGAGCCGCATTCATCTCGGGCTGTCAGGGCCCCGCCACGCGGCCCCACATGTGAAATCTTTATTTGCCACTAAACAAATTCATTTAGAGAGGAGACACGGGCCAGAGCGCGTTCGTAAACGGTGTTGTGTTTATGCCATTATCGCCAGTGAAAGGTTACCGTGTGAGGAGTCATTCGTTATCGGTTGTCAGGGCTGGCCCAGACCACGCCACTGCGACAATTCACTAAACTTTTGGGAACTAAAAGCGTTTGCTCGCAAATAATTGTGTGTCTATATTTTTGATTGTTTGCCTGAAAGAGTAACGTAAATGCCAAATGTATTTAGTATTGGATGCATAATATCACTGTTCTCTTTCCTCTTGCCAGGATGCTAGCCGGTCATGTGCTAGCCTTGCACAGTAAGAGTCTGCGGTCTGAATGAATCATGGGTGGTGGTCGGCCAATGAGATTGGTCATTGGTCAGAATAATTACCTCTGCCCCTGGAAAAGGTCTGTCTGCTAGCTTGTTGTCCTCCAAAAGCCCAAGAACCTCTGGGTTCCAAGGGATTTGGACAACATTTTCTGGAAACGTTTGCGATGACACAGTAGACACAGTAGACACAGAGACTAGTTCTCTGAATAACTGCTTGGATGCAGGAAAGTAGTATTTTGCAGCTGAGGAGTGCAATATCCCGACAGGACTAATATGTGCTATGAACTGCACTGTCTGTGTGTGGCATAATATAACACAGAAACTACAGACTGCACTCTCTATGGACTCTACAGACTGCACTCTCTATGGACTCTACAGACTGCACTCTCTATGGACTCTACGTACTGCACTCTCTATGGACTCTACGGACTGCACTCTCTATGGACTCTACGTACTGCACTCTCTATGGACTCTACTGACTGCACTCTCTATGGACTCTACGGACTGCACTCTCTATGGACTCTACTGACTGCACTCTCTATGGACTCAACGGACTGCACTCTCTATGGACTCTACGGACTGCACTCTCTATGGACTCTACTGACTGCACTCTCTATGGACTCTACTGACTGCACTCTCTATGGACTCTACTGACTGCACTCTCTATGGACTCTACTGACTGCACTCTCTATGGACTCTACTGACTGCACTCTCTATGGACTCTACTGACTGCACTCTCTATGGACTCTACGTACTGCACTCTCTATGGACTCTACGTACTGCACTCTCTATGGACTCTACTGACTGCACTCTCTATGGACTCTACGTACTGCACTCACTATGGACTCAACGTACTGCACTCTGCAGCCAATCAGAGCGCGCGTACGGTCCAAGTCATATAATAAAGATGTGTATTCTCCCCTTTCAAACCACATGAGATTTAGAACTCATCTACAGTAGAATCCATAAGTCAGATTCAAAAGCCCTGCAATAGTTTCCTCAACCCTTTGATGGAACACTTTTTGAGTCACTATATATACTGTACGTGAAGCTTGGAACCTAAATCTATATTTTTGCGGAATCTATCAGTTGGTTGTAGGGACTTTAACCATCAAAATACATCTCAATCATTCCTTAAATGCCTACAATTTAAACAAATAACCCAACAACAAATACGTGTGTTATTAGTGCTCCTATATCTTAAACAATAAAAATGACCTTGCTTTCTTCAAAGAGTGAACATTAAAGGGTAAATCATATTGCTCTGTGGTGAATCACTCCTGAACAAATTAGACATTACACAGTTTCAACAGTTCCTCTTGAGAAGATCTATTTAAAACACGCCGTCTCTGTCTTTATAACATTATTCATTAAATACAGGATCTCTTAAACTTAATAATACAGAAAAGGTGACAGGCTGATGTATGATTGAGGAGATGTACTGTGTGCTCATTCTTCTTCGTTCTTTATCAAAGTAATGTGCCACAGTGCTGTGTGTAGAGAGGATTTTGTGTAGTGACTGTGCCTTGTTATTACGCGTTTTGGTTCACCCGTTCTATCAAGGCAAACCCATTACATTTAAGGACCAAATCGAATTCATACGCCTGCCTCTCCAAATTGAAAAGGTTTTTTTTCAAACACATTTTCCTTTCATAAGTCCATAAAGATCAGCCCTTGAAGTTGCACCCGTTCTTCCTTGTTCAGAAAACACCTGTAGTGGGACAAACCTCTTTCACTTCATTACAGAACAGGTCATTTAAGATCGAGACGAAACCGCCATAGAAGCAACTTCACTGGTTTTATTTTGGCTGCTTTCAGATACAAATTGACTCTTAGTTTCCCAACGGAGGCAAAAGCGTTTAGTATCTCCTGCAGGAAAAGCACAGCGCCTGAGGACACGCACATAATTGGACTTATCCGTTATCGTTACGACCTAATAGTGTTGTTATTAAGAGCTATCCTCATCTAAGCGCTGAATTATGGTTTTTGCACAAGTCTAAACAAACTCTACCAAGCCGCTAACCCATTCATCTCGGAAAACACTACTGCAACAATAAAACTCTGCCCTTTCCATAAATGTTAAAGTTGATGTCAAAGCCTGCTGTTGTCCAAGGACAATCCAAGGACACGTTAAGTGGAATGGTCTCTTTTTAGCTTGACCACTGTTGCATTATTGTTCCCTCGTCAAAGACAGACCTGGAGTTGTTTTGCCTCCATCGACGGCGATATTAGGAAATGGCAAAAAAAAATGTCCCCCCGCTGTATCTGTCCAAATGCTCCGAGTTGTTGTTACGCACTGGTAATCCCTCGATGCCCTCAGACTGTGATGCCATGGCTGTTTTCTGCCTTTTCAAATTTTGGCTCTGCAGGTAAAACTGTTCTGGGAATTGATCCACGTACCTCAGGGGTGTCCAAACATTTTATAAAGAGGGCCACTTTAGTTCACCAGACTAATCCAGGGGCCTACACCACAGATTGAGAAACTTCGGGCTGTTTTGAGCTTTGAAATTGGTCTATAACAGAGCTGAGGTTGGCTACATTAGCACCATTGACTGAAGTTTGTGATACAATCAAAAACCACGTCTCTATAGTTTGTACAAATTAAGTCGACTGAATTCCAGACATACTGGGCTTTAGAACGAGTTACAACTTGTCTTTATTGGCTGAGCTGAAGTTGGATGGATGACACAGTGAACTTGTGTATATGATCTCAAAGACTCCTTTGAGTTTACAAAGCAGAGGGACATACAGTATAAAATGACACAAGAGGCCACAATTGGCCCGCGGGCCTGAGTTTGAACATGCCTGACATACAGAACCTACTTGAACCATGAAGAACACATGACACAACAACAACAACAACATTGTCTTGATCCATCTTAAATCTGTCTTGATTTTAGTATCGTCTATCTGCAATAAAACAAAATTTCTTCTTTTCTTGTAGTGTTTAGAAACTTGCCAATTCTCACTTGATGCTTCTCAAGTATTTTATCCACTTTCATTTTAGTAGTCATTATCATTTTAATAAGTAATATGTGGCTAAAATATACTGTATTGTCTGTATTGTAATTCACTAAGTCTGGTGGACTCGTATGTTGAACATCAGGAGGAAGCAGGCTTTGTTTACGCTAATACGGAGTGTCTTTTGTTGTGTTGGTACTTCCTTTCCTATCTGCACATGACGGTGTGTCTTGTACTATCAAAAGTACCTTGCAGACTGTCTGATTCAGATCTGATTTTGGAACCACAGAGAGAGCAGCATATTCTGCTCTGTCTCTGTTTTAGAAATCACTTCTCCTTGGAATGCTACCAAGTATAAAGAATGCAGAAACTATGCCTTTTGTGTTTGTGATTTTGTCAGGATTGACTGTAAATAACAGCATTAACACTTGGCCATCCGCACACTCCGGTCAATCATCATTTCCCTGCATGTACCGTCTGGGTCTGGTCCCTGTGTTTGCGATTTCATTGGTTTGCGATTACATTGGTTGAATTCTATCCGATCGGTGAGCGCGGGAGGCGGGTGTTGTAGTTAGTTGTGGGTGACGTCAAGAGTTTGCGTCGAACGGGCAGGTTGTAATTTGGCAATGATAAAGAATGCGATAGTAAAGTAATCCGGTCTGGTTCTATCAAGAAATTCAAGCTGGAGCAAGAGGAATGTTTAGCAAATATAATCGCTGGCAAAGATTGTGGCGCTACTTCCCACGGGCTACGTTAGCGGTAAAGGAGATGGCTAGAGCTAGGCTAAATGCTAAATGGTAACGACTCACTCGGGCCAAGCCCCGGCGATCCAAGATGGCGCCCTATTCAAATGAAGGGTTGTGCTCAGTGGCGCTTTGTGACGGGGGCATGGGGGCTGAAAGATTAGCGGAAGTTGCCTGGAACTCGCAAAGATCTATGGGAAACTCGCAAAGATCTATGGGAAACTCGCCTGTATTTGGGCATCGTCTGATCCTCCCGGTTCTGTGCAGTGGATGATCTCCCATAATGCGTTACGCAAAATACACGTGTATGGGTCTCACACCGGGTCTCACGCACGTGCACAGAGGGGCTCGGCTGCACTCTGACCAATCAGAGCAGTTCCTCAGAGCGGGAGTTAGAGCGAGAGCCAGACGAGCAGAGTTTGTGGCTAGATTTAAACAAAACCGAAGGATTTAAGAAGAAAAAAAGTTCAGGATGACAAGGGACACTAAAATCCCCACAAAATCCGACCTTTATGAAAGCTGTAGGTTCTCTGTCAGCTGAGGTTGAGCTGTTTAAATATGCATTGAGTTCTATGGGGAAAATTTCTGGGTAGCCCACGTGAATTTAATCTGGTTCAGTCTGCAGTACCGCGAGAATCCCCCGAGCACATGAGTTATTCAGCTACAAGCTAGTAATACCCTATCCAGTTATTATAATAGATCCATGACTCAGCCGCATTACATACGTCACGGTAAACTCAGATCCAATCATTTCAATCTGCAAAAGGAGTTAACCCCTCCCACCTGTAAACGGAGCTCAATGGAGCGCCTCCAGACCCTATAGTACGAAATCTAATTTGTACTATGGTGTGGTACGACCAGGCTAGTGTAGATAGAGCTCTTTTGGATTTACTGCTCTGCTTTTAGTCCGTAAATCATAAACAGGCTTCTTCTGGGTCAATTGCTTTCATTTCATCCATGTTTTTGTGTTAGCATGGTCTCTTCTAACAATCTTCCTTTCTACCACAATACACTCTCTGTTACAGCACACACTCTGGGCTAATCTACATTTGTATTTCTCTAAACAGATAATTATATATGTGTCTGTTGTTAGTGTTTGTTGTCAAGGGATTGTCACTTGAATTTCCCCACGTGGGATCAATCCAATCTTTATTTGTAGAGCACCTTTAAAACAGCCTAAGTGCTGTACAGATAGAAAAAAACAGCACAATAAAAACTCAGAAATATACTGTATATACATATACAAAAAACTGTCTACCTGGTTTTAAAAGCCAGAGGCAAGGTATGGCCAAGGCAAGTGTATTTCCATTCATCCATTTTCTTCCCATCAATCCACTTCTGGGTCGGGGGGGGGGGATTGTGCACCTCCAATGCCATGCAGCGGTCCACACTAATTGCTGGCTTGCACATGTTTTCTTTCTTGAAATGTGTTTTATAACTGCGATCTTTTGTTTGTGTAAGTGAACGGCCAGTGTTTGTACCTGTCTGAGCAGCGACTGAAGGCTGAATGTGTCCAGTGGGGCAGTTATGAAGCGGCGCCATGTTACAAGGCTGCTCTGACAGAATCGATGAAAACAATATAACAATATGGCCGTTTGGACATGGTAGGATTTGTGCCGACAATGTTATATGGCGGCGAGAAGGCCGGACACGAGAGAACAGTAAAGGTTTAACAGAAGAAAGGTTGAAGCAATCAGACGAAGCAATGTAGTGTCCACATCGGTGCCACCGAAGGAAGGTGTGTTGTTTTTTCAAGGGGTATTTCATGTGACATCATTAAATAAACAAATAATGCTTTGGGGACTTGCACTCTAGACTTTGTTATGGCTCAATTTTTTTGTCAAAGTTGATTTTGAAGCAATTTTTGAGTCATTTATTTTCCCTCACATTCTTTCCTCAGGCAAATATGCTGCAGATCTTCCTTGATCTTGATTTGACCACAAAGCAGTTACCACCAGTGCTGGGGAAGTTTCTCTAAAATAGTAATTTATTTATACTGGTTGGACTTTTTACTGGTATATTATATATATATATATATATATATATTTGTACTATATACTTGTACTACAATATTACTGTTTGGTCTACGTTTTATATCAAACATTTCTGCTGCGAGCAGAAAGATGTTTTTGTTTGCTACAAGTTAAAATAACTATAATCAACAGCTTTGTTTTTTCAAATTGTTTCAAACGGAGAGAAAACAAAGCAAACGTGCACTTAAATTTTTTATGCATTCAAGTTGAGTCACTTTTTGTGAACTATAGAAATATATTTCCAGTGTTCTCTTTTGCATGTTACTTCGAAAAACAATATATTACTGTAATTTTAATCCTAAAGTAACTCAAGGCCATTTAGAGACAAGGCCACGGATTGTCTCTAAATGTATTGATATTTCATAAATGTATAAAGATTGTATAAATAAATAAATATTGTATAAATGTATAAAAATTGTATAAATGCATAAAAAAATAAAAATAAAACTATTGTGTAAATATTCTGTTCAAATGCCCTTTTGCACATTTTCTTCATACATTTTCCGATACCTGTCACATGAGGAAATGAAGAAAAAGGGAACCCAAAATGCAGGACTGAAAATCAAATGTTATTTAATAAAATCCAAATCCAGAGTGACAAAAAGCACAAAAAATTCAGAACCGAAAAACTAGACAGGGACCAGCATGGTAGAGACAATGGGCCTCATTCACAAATAACTTCGTAAGAAACTTCTTAAATTTCTTCTCAAGTCGTTCTTAAGTAGATTTCTAAGAAGACCCTACGTGGGATTCATCAACGCGCTCTTAAGCCGCTGAATTGTTCGCAGCTGTTCTCTCAGATTGATGAATGCCAACTCCTCGTAAGTAGAGCGCGCGTGCCAGGTGCTTCATTAGCATAGGTACTTAGCATAGGTAACCACCCATTAATGCCCATATAAGGGACTGCAGGGCCGTGTGCAGACGCCAGAGGAAACAGCAACAGGCCTTAAGCAAAGAGTTACACGGAGCAAAAGAGTCACCCTTTTTTCTTCTTTTGCCAGACTGAGAATAAAGTTATAAAATCTTGACTTAAAAGTCGAAATATTATGAGAATAAAGTCGAACTAGCAAAATTATTAGATTAATCTAAAAATATGATGAGGCTAATCTCAAAATGTTATGAGATGGATGGATGGATGGATGGATGGATGGATTATGTATTAATTTAAAAATGAATCTCAAAATGTTTTGAGATTAATCCCAAAATATTTTGGACCCTGGGAGGAGATCCAGTGCGGACCAGCGCTGAGACCAATGCAGACCCAAGGAGAGACTGGAGTGACCAGCACACAGAAACCAGCGCGGACCTATAGGAGAGACCGCATAGACCTGACTGGAGCCAGCGCGGACCGAGGAGAGACCGTAGACGGAAGAGACCTGACTGGAAAGACAGGTGCGCAGAGACCAGCGCGGACCGAAGAGAGACCGCATGGACCAGACTGGAGAGACCAGCGCGGACCCGTATGGATCCAGGAGCGTGCAGCACGGACCCGTATGGAGAGACCAGTGCAGACCCGTTTAGAGCCATGGGAGAGACCAGTGCAGACCCGTATAGATCCATGGGAGAGACCAGTGCAGACCCGTATAGATCCATGGGAAAGACCCCGCAACCTCCTGCAGCAGCAGTATATATTAGATTGTTCTGTGGCCCGTGGATAAAAAAATACCCCCTATAAATAGGATGGGGTCACTAATACACGACAAGATTTCCAATGTATTTGATAAAGCATTTCATTTCAAAATGAATAAAAAAATAGGCTAAATTACCATTAACAATTAAATAAATACATACATACATCAATATGACGGACATATCACTGTAATGTTTTGTTTTATTGAACTTCACAACACCAGCGTGCAAACGTGTCGGCCCTGAATGTGCGTACGAGTGCTCCTGAGCATTCGTAGGATTTTCTACGTACCCAAGCGAAATTCTGGTTACGAGAAAATTTCATGAATGCACAAATTTGTTCTTAAGTACGGTTCGTGAATGAGGCCCAATGGACGGACAGGAAGTGGGGAAAAGTAGCACAAACACACACAGACAGGAATCAAACCGGGTCAAAATAATCAAAAAAGTCCACACCACAACAATAATGCTGTTTGACTGAGTGGTGATGTCACATGTAAACTGTTCCATTTTCTCTTAACAAGATAAAAGTGACTAAAGTGGTTCAAGATCACTTCCTGGAGACGTTGGCGAGTGGTCGTTTCACAGCCGTCTGCGCCCGCTATCTTCACTGCTGTGTTTACTGCGGCTAATTAGCTCATTCATCAAGCTAATGGATGCTAACTGCGGCGCCTCCCAGGAACCTGGAGGTGCACTCTCCATCGTCAGGAGTCCAAGGGGAGGACGGAGAGCCGGACACCCATCCGTCACAGCGGCAGCCGATAAACTTAGGCCCGTTTATTTATAAAGGCTATGGTCTCGTTTTTATTTTGTTTTGGACCGAAACGGGCTTGGAAGTTCTGTCTTTAATTTCTGACCACCAGAACTTTTTGAAGATTTACCTTCCACTAAAGTAATGCTTATATGTGAAAGGAGACATGTGAGACTGGCAAAGCTTTATGCAATAAAAATAAAAAAAAATAAACTTCAATACTCTAATCTTTACCTGTTACAAACTTTACTCGGATACAGAATAACGACAACATTTTGTGTCCATACCTGCAGGTGAAAGCCAGATTCCATCAGATCTCTGAAGCTAAGCAGGGCAGGACCTTGATGAAGCTGAATGCGCAGGTTCAGACTGAAAGACCGAGTGCCTGCCAGCCTCGAGCCTCAGCCAATCACACAGCCAGGCCAGCCTCGAGCCTCAGCCAATCACACAGCCAGGCCTGCCTCGAGCCTCAGCCAATCACACAGCCAGGCCAGCCTCCTGCCAACCCTCTCACAGCAAAGCGGGCAGTTTAAAAGGCAGCCACTTCCTGTCAAACAACGCTTCCTGAGGCTCTTAAACACCCACCACCTCCGCAGCACCCCCTCTGGCTCTTGGCTCCCGCTCTGGCTCCTGCTCTGGCTCCTGCTCTGGCTCCTGCTCCGCCTACGCTCCATTCACACCATACTCTAGCCACCACCAGTGCTTGACCCCGGGGGATCTGAGATCATCTTCAGCTGCAATCGATCTCATTACTGCAAGTGTCACTGCCGGGGTCAATGCGCCAAACAAATAAATAATTTGATTGTATTAATTGTGTCTTTGGTCTCTTCAGATTGAATTAGTACTGTGATGGGAGACCTCTGGGAACACCAGGTGCCACAGTGGGGCAGGTGCGGCTGTAAAGTGCCAAACTATTGTTGTGTCCTTAGGCAAGACACTTCACCCACATTGCCTAGAATGAGTGTGATGTGTGTGAATGGCTGGTAGTGGTCGAAGGGGCCGATGTCACATACTGATGGCCTCGCTACTGTATAGTTTATCACCACCACTTTTTGTGTGTCTAAAAAGGCAAATTAATATGTTATTCTTTACAATCGGGTAAGGCTTTGTACTAAAAGTAGGATTTATTTGTGTCTAAAGAAATAAATTTTTTTATATTGATTTTACAACAGCTCAAAATAAATGACTCTACCCTCAGAGACAATCGACTTGCTATTACTAGTACTTTTAACACTGGAATTTTTATTTTATTTGATAGATTTACACAACTTCACACATCTTCTTTAAATACACAATACATAAACATGGATCAAAAATAACACCAAATGTTTTTTTAGATAAACATTGATATTTCCACCTCTACACCTTCTCCACCGACTCCCACTGATGACTGCTGTCGTTGTGTCCTTGGGCAAGACACTTAACCCCACTTTGCCCAAAAAGCCCCCACTGAAAGATCAAGGCTATGCTCACACTCAGAGAGCAGCCGTCCTCCTGTGGACTCACCACCTGCAGAGGGTCAGTGAGGGGCTGGTGCTATGAGACTTGGGTGGCATCTCTGACTGCCACCCCCCTGACCCAGAAATGGATTAAAGGGTAGAAAATGGATGGATGGATGATATTCTAGCATGTTGTACCTTGTCAGTGCTGTTCTTTTGCTCTCCCCCTCCCCTTCCATATTTCTTTCTCTGTCCTTTACACGCCATGCTGTAATTGCTTGTCAGAGCTGTCTGCATGCTTGTACCCCCCTCTCCTCTTTCTCTCTCCTCCACGCACCTGACAAGAAACACATATTTACGCGCAAAAAAAAATCCAATTACAAGATAGAATGTTCGAGTCGAGACGATGCGGGCTGCCCACTCTCGGCGATCGCACCCCCGACCACCCAGAACGCCACATCATTCATGCTTTTAGTCAAATGTCAAGCGGTGGTGGAGCTTTGGCCCTTGGGCGGAGTGGTGCCAAAGGTTTAGTGTGGGT
This sequence comes from Knipowitschia caucasica, assembly GCA_964034765.1. Taxonomy (NCBI): domain Eukaryota; kingdom Metazoa; phylum Chordata; class Actinopteri; order Gobiiformes; family Gobiidae; genus Knipowitschia; species Knipowitschia caucasica. The sequence continues at coordinate 4,928,934 of OZ035844.1, read as the reverse complement.
TAGCCCGCTGTCAGCGCCGTCAGAAAAGGACCAAAGAGGATCCAACTGGGTTAAGTGGGTGCTTATGGAGACAGGGAGTCATTGAGTGGGAATGACGATGGGCCGATCTGAAAACATGGCCGCGACGGAATGATTTTAACAAAACAGAGTCAAAAATGTGTTTATTGGGATTTTGTCAGTGTAGCACATCAATCATAATCTATAATGTGGCTTATAATGTCAAATCAATATCATATGGACTGTATTTAGTAATGGACTGTGCGGCTCTTATTCTCACTTTGAAAAGTATAAAATAATGTAGATAAGATAAACTTCATTCATCTCACAATGGAGAAATGTATAAGACTGTTTTGATTTTAAACCTTTATTTTTAGAATCAGTGAACATGGATTTTTTTTATACATTTGACCCAAACAAAGCTCAAGTGATGCCTCTGGACGAACATCTTCATCTTGGTTACATTTTTGGTGCTTGATTAAAATACTTTGTAAACACAAATGATGACGGAAGCGAGACGCCGAACACGCTGGACCATCAAAGGCCCCGTCCCAATTCTCACCCTAGTCCTTAAAATGTACCCTTGCCCTAAAGGCGAGTGCACTCCCACCCTTAAAAACCACCCTTGCGCACAAAGCCCCCAATCATCACCATGCATTCACTTTCTCTTTACATTCAGAACTATTGTTTTTTGTTTCAGTGGTAGAGGAAACCAGAGCACCCGGAGGAAACCTTTGCAGACACAAGAAGAACATGCAAACTCCACTCAGTAAGGCCCTGTTCCTATTGGGATTCGAACCCAAGACCCTCTTGCTTCGAAGCGAGAGTGCTATTCACTCAGCCATGGTACGTTTTCGTACTTTGTATTTTTTATTTTTTGACCTACGTATACATTTATGTGCATTTTTTTAACTCAATAATGAATTTTAAAGGTATATAGGAGGATTTTTCATCAACATTTAGAAAAGAACCGCCCTCTCCACTTTTTGAACAAAAGTAGAAAATCCTCCTGGATACTTTTATGGACCAAAAATAATAATAATGTTCTAGATTCGTACCTTTGAGTACAGAAAGGGTCTCCCAAGTCTGAGAGTGTCCTGTACATCATCATTGACCTGAGAATGTGGTAGCTATAATGAGCTTCTTGCAGTAAAGGCCCAATGCTGTAGGTCCTAGGTTTGATTCCTGGACCAGACGAGACCGTTCTGTGTGTTATATATGTACCCTATATTCTACCTATGTCTGCACAGGTTTTCTCCAGGTGCTGCTGTGACAGGGTACTCTATATCGCTACGCTGCCACTTTAAGTTTGGGTGTGGTTTTTGTGGTGTGTTTTTCCATTTTCTGTGGGTCAATGGCCATGTTTTCATTCGTCGGCAGCTGAGGTGGGCGGTACTTCCCATGTTGTAAGCTCAGCGCACCTTGTCCTCTGTCTGATCCACTAATGCTTGGTGTGAACAGAGCTCGGGTCCTCCAGACGGTCTGAGGGGGTCTGCTCTGGGGCCTGCTGGGGACAAAGCCACACCAGCACGGCCAACCAAAACCACTTTCACTGCCTGGACCTTGACAAATCCATTATAAAAGCTTTTACCCCTAAGTTTTTCGACTCCAGCCTCTTCCCTCTATTTTTAACCCAATGAGCTTTTATCTCCGTCTGAGTCGGGCGGTTGTGCTGTGTGGCTAGCGACATGTTTTGTTCGGTTTCACATTGAGCTCCCACGGTTGGTTTGTGTGTATGTGTGTGTGTTGTGGTTTTGTTTGTTTTGTTATGTTGTAAACATTTGTAATGAAAATGAAGGAGACCCCAGGTAGAATAGCCCCGGCAATAAGTCAGGAGCTAATGGGGCTCTCAATAAAATGAAATGAAATGAAATGAAATCTCCCCTACTTTTAAGGAGTTTTTGTATCTAAACTTTTACCTGTTGTAGTCTCCTTGTACCGAGGTGATCTGAAACCCAAAGTTTTAACGGCGTTAAACTGCGGTTTTTCTTACGGCTATAAACATGTGCAATCGGTCTGGATGTGCAGAGTGTGTGAAAAACGGTCATGGTCAGTGAGTCCGGTGCATCTCTGTTCTGTAACTTTCTGATGTGAATGGATAACTTGTAACTTGTAAAACACTTTATGTAATCTTAGCCTGTCCTTCTAATTATGATCCATACTGAAAATTATAATATAAAGTGTCAATTCGGATCCCTAACCCCTAAGACAGCACGTTGTGGATCTTGCTATTGGGACAAAAAACAGTAATTAGTAAAAGTAAATTATTACTAGTATTTTAGTAAAGAATCCTCTAAAAAATCCATACAAGTTAGATACCCCACTTTAAATCATTGCTTTGGCTATTGTAAGAAAGAGATTTTACTGGGAAGTTCGACAGGACATGGCAAACCAGTTTGGACTGTTTTGACCTTTCTGTCTGCAACACGAGATTTGAAGTTGGTTTACTGACTTAAAACATATTGTGTACACCACTGTACTCTTGGTCTGCTTTGAACACTTTTTCTTTATCTCTGAAGAGGAGATTTCAAGTAAGTAAGTAGGTAAATTATCTTTATTTACAATAGTGCCTTTCACAGACCAGAGTCACAAAGGCTCTTACAATTGTTTGGTTTTCTTCTGGGCCTTTGTCTCTCACTCCACACAGAGATGGAGCACCGTACGAAGGAGCATGTCAGGCCCTATTGTTCATGTTTTTTTTTAGTGGTGAACCGAGCACCAGGAGGAAACCTACGCATACACGGGGAGAACATGCAAACTCCACACAGAAAGGGGTAGAGGTGGAACCTCTCTCTCCAATGCCCTGTTCAAGACAATGGCCTGTTCTTTGAGAGAGGTAAAGATAGATGAAGAGTGTGTATCTACGCACACATCCGAGCATGTTGTTTTTGCAGTACTATAGAGACTGCAACACTTTTGTGAGGAAACTGCACTGCTGCACTCCTATACACGAACTATCTCGATTGTAAAATGTGGTAAAATCACCTGATTTCAACCCATGACACGTGAACGATTCAAACCCTCAGTGAAATGTTTTTCAACAAAGAGACTCACAATCTTCTGATGTCTGCCCAGCTGCTTGCTCCCTGCGATCTCCAGCTCAGTTTTGGCTGCAAAAGGAAGCGAGAGATTGATTAAAGGAAAGAACGCTTGATCAGTAAATACAGGATTAACATATTCCTGTAGAGTGAGGCACAAGTGTCCTTTCACCTCCCGAGCGCAACAGTATATACAAGAGGATTCCACATGTCACCATTACTTAAGCAGCAGTCATCCTCTGGGAGCATCCGTGCCACCCGGTTATTGAGTGACGGACCGTCCCGCTCTTGCACTAATGACAAATGAGTCCAGCAGTCGGTGTACAAGTGCTTCTTACATCAGACGCAACCCAATGAACCGATGACTATTGTTTGTACACTTAAGACGTGTGTGAGTAAAGAAAGAAGAAAAACTCAGTCGAGGCAACACCCGGCGCAGATGACCGACGTCATCTAAACACATTTACGCCTATTGATCATTCAGCGTCTAATCCAAAAATCAGAGGGAGGTGATGGCTTTTATTTGAGAATACGTATTTATAAGTGCTGTTCAAAATGATATCAGTGATTTGAATTAGCAGGAAAGGATAAGGAAGGCACATGAAGTCCACTGGACACATGTGAAAAAGAAAACATTAAGTCTCTCCCTGTCAAGAGCCTTGTCAGTTTGAAGGTCTATTTGGTATGAGCAGTGCCGGCATCGGTTCCTGTGAAAGTCCGAGAATAGTCTATATTCCTCTGCTGTACATCGCCTTTACCGTCAACTGTGTCTTTAGCTGATGCTTACCGGTCACGCTCACCCGGAGCTTCTCTCAGAGTCGGAGCTTCACTCACGTGGATGATCAGGGATTTTGGGTAACTCTTCCTGGCACATGAAGCAGACTAACCGCTGACTTCCTCATTGATTTCCAAGACACACACACAGTGGATGGAGGAAAAGAATCTTTCCTGCACAGGCGCATGTTTCCTCTCTTATCCCGAATATCTGGTTTGCTACGTTGTAATTGATGCCAGAGCCACATCTAAGATCTGATGGAGCTCCCCCCAGTGGGAGCAGTGCACTGCTCACCATTCTGCAGCATTAAACACAAAAGCACCTCAGCCGTCCGCCTGATGACAGCATCATCAATGCACCGAGCACAAATCAGTCAATTCAAACTTGCCGCTGTCTTAATGAAAATAGTCATGTAGTCTGTGGTGATGACATGTTTCCGATTAATGTTAATCAGAGCAGGAGCGTCAAATCCCTGTTAATATGATGCAGCAATTAGGTTGATTAACATTCTCTAAAGAAAAGCACCTTTCTCATCGATCAACTGAAACATGGAAAAACTACTCCTTAGAAAAACAGAATCCAATAAAGGTTTGGCATCTTTAATTTAAACACTTTGAGTGAATAAAGAACTCCTCACTTAGCTGTTTTTTGAATACCTCGTATCCTGCCACAAATAGGATTTCAGAACAGTATCCCAGCCTGCTGTCTTAAACTATACTTTATTGTTTATTCCGTCTTGCTTTTATTTTTTTTAAAGTCTCACTTTTATGGTTTATCCACGGTTTTGTTGTCTTGCTCTGAGTTGTATACTCAATTTTGCCATAACTCCTCTTTGATTTATGTACTGTACTGTATGTTCACCTGCATTGTGTTGTTGTTGTATCACCTGTGATATTCCCTACAATACATAATTGATGCAAAATTTCTTGGTTTGAGGCCTCGTTGGAACCCCTTGCCTGTTGATTTAGTAGTGTTCTATAATACAGTATACTTGGACTACTAAACCCCACACACATGTACCGTTCTGCCACAGACTACACAGCTTCCAGAATTTGAATAAGAAGTCTGAAACGAGGATACAAGTCCCAGTAGTTGTGATTGACAGCAGATAAACCGTGAGTCCAAAACAACACGTCGACTAAGTAGATAAAAACACACAAGAATAATAACACATACGGACAGAGGACAGCGCAGATGTAGAATCCATGTGGAAGAACAATTTACTAGTATATTATTGAGGTGACAAAAGATGACAATCCCTGAATAACCTGCAAATAAACCACTGTCCTGAGTTGACATTTGGAACAACTTTTTTTAAACTGTGCCCTGATTCCAGACACCCCATTCAACGAAACACGAACAAAAGGTAGATGAATGAGTATTCGGGGCGTTGTAACTAGAACCAGAGCGTGAGGACCAGCAGGCCGAGTGAAAAAGGGTGGGGGGGAGGGGGATGTGGGGTAGCGAGGGGGGGGCAGGGGGGGGGTTGGGGGTATGGGTGAGGGGGGAGGGGCAGCGCGGCGCGTGTGTGGAGATGAGGGAGGGTGGGTCGAACAAAGTACGATCGAGCGGTGCAACGCGAGACTGGGGGACTAATCTCTGGGTGTCCCTCGATCTCCAGATTAATCTGTTCTGTGGTCCACGGCGTCTCTCCTGAAGTCACGGCAGCGAGACCTGATCCAAAGGCCTGATTTGCGGCTGCATGCTACGCACACACCCCTCCCTCCACAGTCGCCTGTCAAGCCGGTGGCTCAATCTTCACACCAACATTAAGAAAACCCTTTTCCTGACACTCGGGTGTTGGTGTTTAAAGGTGATGGGGGGGGGTATATGATAAGAGCGCGAAGAGCACACTGAACAATTAGACGAAGGGAGTCGAGAGAGTGAGAGCGAGTGATGCTCCGCCCACAAGAGAGAGAAACCCCAAGAATGCCTATCTGGAGCCGTTCGCAGTGACACGCACAGCGATGGGAAACCAAGCTGAGTCAAAGCAATAAACTAAATTGAGGTCTTTCATGAGTATCTATGTGAAGGCCACAAGGCCCGTGGTCATACACTGCGCAGAAGTCTAAACCAGATCAAATAAGAGCAGACATTATCTCCTCATAATGCAAATATGTATCCGAAATTTGTAGTCACATGTTAGTAGTACTGCCTGATGAAAACGAAGATTTGGCATTGGGACAAAGCGCGAAAGAACGAGCTTGGTTGTAAAAGATAATGAGATAAGCGTAAAACTGTATCCCCTCATTGATACGTGAAAACAAAGACTAACAATCCTACGAGAAATCAACACTTTGGCTTTCTGTCACCCAGTGAAAATCTGTGTTAAAGACAGTCAGAAAGACTCAATTAGAGATAACTAAACCACACGATTCAAGGAAATTAATACATCCACAACACACACACAGCATTTATTTGAGACGGTATGAGGCACATTCACACACACACACTGGGGAGGACAATTGGAACAAAAGTGGGAAATCCTACGTTACTTTAATTTAACTACATTATGCACATTGTAGCGTAGAAAAACTGCCCTATGGTCTAGCACATGAAGTGACAGCATGGTGCCCTTTAACGTCATGTATCAGGGTTGTGTCTCTGCACTGCCCAGGACAAGTTATTTCACACACGACCATTCGTCACGGGGATCCCCACACACGACACGGCCAATTCGGGGGGGGGGCGATATCTCGATTGTGAGTGCCTAGAGAGCACTGAGTGCGAGTCGTCGAGCGAAGGCACATGCTCATTAGGCCTTTTTCGGTCGCTACTTGTGTCTTGTTTGCGCCTCTTTTGCAGAACCTGCGACGTCGGGTACTTACGTGAGCTCTAAGCGAGCACATCGGGAGGTAAGGGCGAAAAGCGGAGACCCACGTAAGTACTATCTAGCAATAAGGGCGGTGGCGCTCGGTGAAAAACATGTCAAATGTATAGAAAAGAAAAAGGCATTTGGGTATCTCTCCACACGTCTATGTGCACACTCCGAATAGACGCACACACATTGGATGTTTTTCAGAGGCTGTGGGAGACGCAGATTCCAAATTACCACACATGATATGTTTAAGAGAGAGACACACACACAAACACACACAAAATGAGCATTAAAGGTTACACGAATCAATGCGGTCTGGATCGCCCACTGTGCTAGGTGTTGACGACGTGTCAGAAGTTGCATAATGTACTTAAATATTAAAGTACGTAGTTTGTTCGCAACTTTGCGTGCAAATAAGGTGCAAAGGAGGGGAAGATGTTGCCTGCAATCGGCCAAGAGAATGACTTTATGAGGGTACGTCAACTCTGGGTCTAGTCTCCGGGTCTGAGGTACACATTATCTGTCATAGGCGGGGATATTAGACCCTGTCGATAGCGGTGAGCAGTTATTGAGATTTGACACATACCAGAAGGGAGCGAGGATGGCTTATCGTGGAGGCGTGATAAGTTTTCTTTGGATAGTAGAACAAGGATGCAGGTTGTTTGTCCCATTGAACAAAAGTCGTGTGTTGTGATGAAAGGAAGCGGAGTCAATAGGTAGCTTATGTAGTTGAGCAGGTTGGGCTTTGTTGAGATTTGTCGGCAATGTGGGTGGCACGTGGGCGAGAATGAGACAAAGAGGACTCATGTGGCCATTCACACACACAGTGTGCAGAGATGATTGATCAGGTCGTTGGCGGTAGAGGGATACTACTGTGGTGACCTCCCTCAAAAGATAGTATGTGATAGGACGACACGAATACGCGCGTGCGGTGATGGGGGATGTCGTCTAGTCAGAGAAGATGAATTTGTAACTCTATGAATTTTGTAGGTTGGTATGGGTGTTGTATGGTTTTTGAAATAATGATAGCGAGAGGGGGATATAGGGAGATATCTCTGAAAAAGGGGTTATACGTATTGTCTTTATGGGAAGGTCATGGAATAATTCTCCTATGTAATTAAAGTATTGTCTATATGGGAGTGTGGTTGTGGGGCATGAGGTGGGGTATGAGGAGGAGAAGGCTATGAGAGTTCTCATGGATGGAAATGTCGAATGGGAGGTGGTAAGGAGGTAGGCTGGGAGAGAGGGAGATAGCGATAATCCTGGTGGCGAAAGGAGTCACAACTGAGTTTGTCAAAGACCGCGTGAGATTGCTATGCGAACGTTAAGGAAAGGAGGAGGGGCAATAGGATGAGCGGGATAGTGAATTTAGGAATGGACGAGTAGAAGAGTGCAGAAGATATGTGGGGTATGGTAGAGTGGTGGATGGGAGTGTTGGCCGAGGTTAAAAGGAAATTTAAAATATATGTGGGACTATGGGATAATGTAATGGGGGGTTGTTGGCAGGGTGTAGTCAGGTGATTGAGCTTCGTGTGTGGTGTGCTCGCGATATTAGAGTAAGGAGTAATTGGTTTATCGGCCACATGATATGCCTACTGCTGCGCGTGGTCACTCTACGGACGCGTAGGTGTTATGATTCTTGGGCCCTTTGTGAGCTTCTAAAGGGTGAGATAGGTGCATGTGGCCTTTGACATCTTTAGATCAAGTTTTGAGGACCACCCTCACTCAGCCAATCAGCTCTCAGCCAATCAGCTCTCAGCCAATCAGCTCTCAGCACACAGCGTCGTAGTGACACACACGTAAGCATAGACACGCTGTTGTCTAATAAGATGAAGACGGCTCATTTTAACTGTACAAGATTCCCTCGGGTGGACTTCACAGCATGTATTATTTCTGACCAATAATATTAGGTACCCCAGCTTTAAGTTCAGGAAAAGGATTAGAACATTACAAGGTTAGTCTGTGTGCGAGGGCATGCTAACAGTGTTGGCAGACATGGGTTTCCCGGCTAGCTTCACCTTTCGTTACCACTGCTCTTAAAAAAACACACCCAAAGGTTTATATCATAGAGATCTGTTCCTCATGTTTGTTACATGAATCTGTCAAAAGTATATTTTTAATTTAATATAAATAAAGATTGAGTAAAACCTGTTTCTCTGTATGCTGGTTTTTATTTCTCTTTATTGGTGAGTTTTCTGAAAGCAAAGTGGGCATCTCGCGGCGATTAAAGGGATTCTCGCAGGCGAAACATATGTAAACAAAATGAGACCAAGAGGAATCCAGCAGTGTAAACAACTATCAGACAGAATGATTTTATTAGTCTAAAATATTGCATAAAGTGTTTTGGTAATGAGACACATGCATCAAATATTGATAAGGTCACTACAGGGACACAGCCATGAGACTGCAAACCTCAGACTGGTGCGTGTGAGGTCATAGTCTGTCCTTTTGCAGATTATCATACCCACATATTTGAGTATAGTATGTTATTATCAGTGTTGGGAAAGTTACTTTGAAAATGTAGTTAGTTACTAATTACTTACCTACTGCAGAGGTGATGGGGGAGTCCATCAGGGAGGGCGGGTCCACAATGAGCTCCACTGCCTTCTGGGCGTTCATCTCAGAATCAGAATCTTGCCAATGGACACAACAGCAGTTTGGTACTTGGTTTAATTGTCTTGCCAAGGACACAACGACAGCAGACAGTGGGAGTCGATGGTGAAGGTCGGGCTCGAACCCACGACCCTCTGGCTCAAAGGCCAATGCTCTACCAACTGAGCTACTGTCGCCCTGTGATGTACAGTACATTCTGTGGATGGTCATGGTAGAACAATCTTGTGGTTAAGGATTATACAAATAAAATGTAATTAAGTTGCATTGAACTACTGTATAGCAACAAAATAATAATAAAGTTGTAGGGTTTGTTTTACTGGAGCTTGCTGTCCACTGTCCACCAAAATGGAGTACACCTGACCACGCACAAAGACGTTCCTCAACCCAAACTGTGGAGCCCATTTTAACATACAAACGTGTAATTAAATAAAATGTCTTCACTAAGATGCCTGTCATCACATGTAACTAATAGTTCCTCCATTGCTTTCTCCTCTCTTTGCGAAACGGCCGCCAATATCTGCAGCTCTACCCACTTTGAACCTCAAAAGGATTCGCCGATGAAGCCCGGTCTGCATCCCAAAGTGCTCCGCAGTGCGCCCCGACTGCCCCTTTACATTCGGCCTGTGCCTGGATACGCCGTTTAAGCTCCTGTTTTTCAAATCCAATGTTTACTCGAGCGTTGCATTGAGTAAACAGGAGAAAGGCAACGTTATTAGCTATGCACGCTTCTCCCTCTCCACACCACTGCAGCACAAATCCAGGCCTTTCAAATGCATCATAAATATTAGAGGACTGTCCAATGGCAGAATATGGGCTTTCTGAAGTAGCTGTGATTAATACTAATAAGGCGATGGGGTGCTTAAAGTAAACACATTTTAGGGGGAAAGCCCTGATTTCTCACTCTGCATTAGACTGCAGTAGTGCACCAGTAGAGTTCCACCACAGACATTTCTCATTAAAATGTTCACAATTGGGGTCAACTGGAAGAAAAATGAATCAAAATGAGTGCTGAAGTAAAGTAAACATCAGTGAATTTGCCATGACAGGATTAATTCAATAACAGCAACCTTCATAAGTGTTTACATGTTATAAGACGTTATGAAAAATACAAAAAAAGTCCCAATAATTCATCCCTCCATTTTCTTCCACTTTAATCATGTCGCAGCTGCAGCAATCTGAGGGAGGCGTCTAGGCTTCCCTCTCCTCGTACATTTTGCGGAACTCATGACAGTGGAATCCCAAAGTGACACAGTCCTGAGTCCTCCCTGTGGGACTCTGCCTGGAGGAACAAGCCTGGGACACCTCCCCATTGAGGTGGCAAGGCATCACCCGAAACAGACGCCTGCGCTCCCTCTGCTGGCTCCTCTCGACCTGGGGGCTCAGCGGCTCTATTCCAAGCTTCCCCTGTGTGACTGAGCTCCCCACCCCATCTCTATTGGAGCACCCAGGTCATTTAGATTGCTTATATTTGCCATCTTGTCTTTTGGATTATTAGACTCTGCATTAGTAGTGACAGTGAAAACCGCTGCCGTCTGCTGGTGTCAATGGGAAATACAACCCCCAAATGTAAGCCACTTAAAACATGTTCACACTGTAGCATAAGACACCGTTGAAATGAGTTTAATTTGAGTGCGATACATATGTAAATTATGTTAACAAAAAACACAGGTTCAGCATGTATGTATCAGAATGAAGATGCTATCAGCGGGGACGGAACTAAAAACGAGTCAGTGCATGTTGTGTTTATATTTGTAATGACGGCATATAATTGTGTATTCTCTTATTAGCTGCGTAAGAACCATTAGTACATTAGTCTCTATATGTCCAGGCCACGCTTTAGCCTTTAGCCTGCTAGCATTGCTCTGAGAAGGGCTTTTGGTGCGCTCCCAGAGGCCTTCGTCAATTACAGCCAGACCGCCATCTCGCTTCTATCCACACCCACTTGTGCACTTTTATTGGGACGTGTCACTTTGATGTAGCGCTTACCCACAGCGGAAGAAAGATCCACCATCAGGCCCTACTCCAACGTATGTTCACGCACTTGTGTTCAATCACACCTGCTGATTTGTAACTTTTAAATATTAGATGTGTCTTCGCATTAACGATTCAATTAACGAGATTCAATCACAACATACACAAGTGTCAATAGTTTCAAATTTGAGCAGAGCAGGTCAGACTAAGATGTAGCCAAAGAAACATCCTTTCCATAGAAATCAGATTCATTGTATTTGCCATGTGCAGTATAAAAACCACATTGGAATACATTTGCAAAAAAATGTACTCTGTGTGCACCGACAGAATAAAAAAAACACGGATACTGTTTCTTTATTCATTTATTGATAGGCCCTTGAGATGTTGCTTCTCATTTTCAAGGAGGTCCTCTGGGAGTTTTTTAGTACAGCTCATGTTTTTAGTATCTGTATCAGGCAAATATGAATATTTAGTGTTCATTTTGACCCTCACATATGATTATATTAGCTTAAGTTCTGGATCTACAGCCCGCGTGTCAGTGTGGAGCGGATCCCTCTCATAATGTGGTTTTCCCTGAGGTTTCTCACTTTTCTCTGACCGGGTTTTAGAGTTTTTCTCTGAGGCAGGAGTCTGTTGGACAGTTAGTAACAACAAACACCTCATGAAATACTCCACTCACCCGTGTGTCTCTCTCTTCCATCTGGCCCTGGCCCGGACCCCGCCCCCTCGGTGTTAGTCCGTTCTGGGGATGCTCGGGTGAGACAGCTGAAAAAAAATGTTCATTGCGTTTCCCGATCATTCCGTGTTCTCCGACAAATGTGTGTGTTTTCTCTCAGGTCCTCATCATCTCCCAACAGTCAGGAACAGAAATGCCATTTGAATGTCCTTCATCAAAATGGCATTTCAACGACCATGCAGCGCAAAAAATACAAATAAATATTTCTCTCTTGTGGTAGAAGTCGAACATTACATTCCGCATTTCTCATCAAAATCCAAAATTAAGCTGCGTAGTTGAAGCTTGCAGTTATAAATAACATCATGTCCCTGGGCAAAATTAAATGATTGTATATACTGTATAATTGTCTTTTTCTGCATTTTTATCTGTGTTTTTAAATTGCTCTTGTGAAACACTTTGAATTGTAAATGATAGTATTGTGTGTGTGTGTGTGTGTGTGTGTGTGTGTGTGTGTGTGTGTGTGTGTGTGTGTGTGTAGTGAATGTGTATTGTCCATATGGCTGTTATTGGTGGGGGAATGTCTTGATGTTAGATCACTGTTGTAAATATGTTTTTTAGGGCATGGCCTATTTTATTCATTCTGTTTAATGTGTTGCACTCATAGACTGTATATATTAACGGACAGAGTCAGGCCTATCTCCGCCGTTCTAACTAATGGGCCAAAAAATTTGCTCTACTGTAGCAATCCAAAATGGCAGCGAGTGGTCCCGCCCACAAGACAATGGTGAAAAAACGCATCTGCGCATGCGTCAGCCGGCGCAGCTCCATTCATTTGAACGAGAGACTTCAAAAATTCACAGCGAGTAAACTAGAGTGGACCAAAAAAATCTACCCCCCTCAGCATTGACACACATGTGGAAAGGAGCTTTGGGCCAAGAGCCAACTTTTGGTCCATCCTGTAAAGATGTTTTTGAGAGGTCTGCCAATGCTATATGTTAGCATTGGCTAATTCTTATTCCGGGTCCACCCCCATCGGCCCGGGGTGGTATTGCAAGCATGTCAGCGCACGTCATTTTGGCCACTTTTGGCCAAAATGACGTACCGGCCCCCACTGGCTCGCCCCCACCGGTTGCACTGTAGGGAAAAGCTCAACCAGGGACAGGAGTTGAAAATGAGCATTAGCTATACACTCTGTATGTGTCGCATCAGCTGCATTTTTCATAATGTAACTATGTATGACTACATTGTCACTGTCAAAACAAAACAAAATTGCCTTGGACATGAAATGTGGTATACTTATAAATTATTGATTGATTGAATATTCCTAAACTCCTTTGGATATATTGGAGTTCAATTGCTATTATCAGTGCTGGGAAAACAAATCCTAAACATATATTTGCCTATTTTTTCACTAAAAAGTCTCATCTGGAAATGAACAAGGCCTTTTGTGCTTTTGACACCCTTTTTTTTATCAACTCAATATTGATCAAAAGAACCCAGTGGACCTCTGCATTGGTTTCTATTACGTCATCCATATTTAATCCTACACTACACTTTTCAGAAAATTGTCCCTCACAGCTCGCCGTACATCACTCCAACTCTAATCCGACAATATTACTCCCAACAATTCACTTTTTATTTCCCGTTTATTTACCCGGGCAATAACAGCGGCGCGCCCCTGGTGTGGTGTAACCCTTCCGTCCTGTCGTGTACAATTACTTTCCCAATGAGTACGGCGATACTGCGAGGTACAAATGGTATTCATAAATCATACTTACGGCTCACAGCGGGGCCCCTACCTCCTGCTGGGGCCGCCATTACTGCCACGCTCTGTAGAATCAGTTACGTCCAGCGCCGGTATCTGTCAAAGCTGTCCGGGCGCCTTCCAAATTGAGATATTGTAGTGCAATTTTCTCATAACGGCGGGGAAAGAGCGCGGCTAAAGGCTGCAGAGAGAACGGTAAAGGTTGTGTGTGGAGATTGAGAGGAGAGAAAAGAAAACGTAAAGAAGGATTCAAGTTGAGTTTAGTTTGAAGAGGAAGTAGAGTTTTGAGTTATTCCCTTGTAAGTCACAAAATGGTGTCTCCGTGATCTGAACATGTTTTTGTTTGTTTGGAAAATGTTATACCAGGCGTCAATACTATGTTAGCCTGGCCTTAGCCATCCGTCAATTGGTCTGGGTCTGGTCCCTTTGGCTACAGTTACCATCCGACCAATCAGCGAGCGGCGGAGGCGGGTGTTGGTGACGTCGAGAGTTTGCGCCGAATTTGCTAGTAGTAGTTTGTCAATGGCAGTGAAGGTTTTAATAAGGTAATTCGTTCTGGTTTGGCTCCAAATATGAAGAAATTTAAGCTGGAACAAGAGGAATGTTTATTAATTTAATTGCTGGCAAAGATGTTTTGGCTCTATTCCCCACGGGCTTCGTTAGCGGCAAAGGATATGGCTAAAGCTAGGCTAAATGCTAGCGACTCACCTGGGTGCATTACATATGTCACGGTAAACTCAGATCCAACTGTTTCAATCTGCAAAAGGAGTTAACCCCTCCCACCTGTAAACGGAGCTCAATGGAGCAAATGCATAGTACAAAATAAAATGTGTACAATGGTGTGGTAAGACCAGGCTAATACTACTCGTATCCTACAACTAGAGGCAGGTGGATAGCAAGAAGGTCCTAGGTTCAAATTCCGGTCGGAACAGGGGTCTTTCTAAGTAGAATTTGCATGTTCTACTCATGTCTGTAAGTTTCCTCCGGGTGCTCCGGTTTCCCCTACCACTGAAAACCTGTACAATAGATCTGACACCTCCTTCGCTCCCATCTCTGTGTGGAAACAACTGTAAAGCCTTTTTTTGACTCTGGTCTGTGAAACGCACTACTTTATTTAATCCATTTCTGGTTCAGGGGGGTGGAAAATCAGAGCTGCCACCCAATTCACAATGTCCCTCTGATCCTCCTGCAGGTAGTGGGTCCACAAGATGTCTTTCGGGGGGGGGGGGTTAAGTGGGGTTAAGTTTCTTGCCAAGGGACACAATAACATCAGAAGACCAGTGCTCTACCAACTGAGCCACTGTTGCCCCACACTTAATGAAACGCACTATATAAATGAATATTACTTACTTACAAGTGAGACGTACAGTAGGGCAAAACAAAGTGCTTTACGACGTAAGAGGAAACATTGTCCTCCCAGCATGTCCCAAATACAGGATATACTCTAAATTATATCAAGTATCAAAAACAGAAAGTATTGATAAGATAAGATAAGATTAGATAAACCTTTATTAGTCTCACAGTGGAGAAATTTCAGTGTCATCGTTGCACATTACAGCAGAGAAAGGAAATAAGAGCACTCAGATTGCACACATCAAAGTCTATTATTTAAGATAATAGACAATAAATTTAAGATAAAATAAAATAATTGCAAATGTATTTCTGAAGAAAAACATGCATCACAATTTTACCATTTACCCCAGACATTGTAGTTGTAGGTGTTTTTGTAACCGTGGCGATGGTGTTGCAGAGGTTAAGGCTTTTTCAGGATTCAAGGTCTCACTACTTTTTACACAGCAATCAAAATATTTGAAATACAGTATGTGTTCAGTACCACAGCCGAATAATATCTGCTTTCTGCTAGTGTAATATTGCAAAACTAGTGTACGCTTTTTGGCTTCCAGCAATCCAGATCCCAGTCACCATGGCAACATTTTGTTAAACAACTTTATACTTTTTCCTGCGGACTGACAAAAAGGCTGCTCGAATATTGAGAGTGGTGGAAGAGGAGATAAGTGCCGCCTTGGTCAGAGCGGTGCACGCTAGCTTTGCCCACGGCCAAACTCTCTCCTATAGAAGAAACCATTGTCCACTTCGCTGTCTGGATATTTTAATGGTTTGTGCCTCCGGAAACTCGAGTGCAAGTCCCAGAGAAGTGCCGAGTCAAAGCAAGAGTACGGAACACAGGGGCCCCGATGCTGTCCTCTCAAACCAGGGATGTTGAAAAGAAAAGCTTTGAATTTGCAGACTTTTGTTTTCAATGATGCTTAGATTGCTCATAATTCATAATTTATAGACTTTTAAATACAATTGCAGGGTGTAAATCTAAGAAGTATGAGGTTTTGGGAGATTTGATCAAAAATGAAATGGTTAAAATCAGCTGTTTCCTTGTTTTACGCCACAGTATTGCTCAAAAGATAGCGTGGAAGCTTCTTCAAGCCTCAAATTGATCCTTCTTTTCATAATGAACTCATTTATTTTTCATAATAAACAGACATGTTGTTTATTTTTCTAATTATATTTTAACTGTGTCACAAGCTGGCTCTATGCTTGTGTCAAAATGAGGGACAGACAGGTAGGGTCATTTGACATATTTATTGTAAATAATGAAAACGACGAACAAAGGATAATAATCAACAAGAATGAGGTGTGAGTATGTGAGCAGTGGAATGTGGGCAGTGTGTGCAAGTCAGTGAATGAAAACCAGTGTATGTGTGCGTATGTCTGAGTGTGAAAACAAAGCTAATATTAACAAATAACGAATGACGAAACAAAGAACCAACGATCCCGTACCTGGAGGGAGCAGAGCAGAGAGCAAGTGTTAGTGACACACACACATTTAAGCACAGGTGCCCCAATCACTGGATCCACCCTGCCTGAGAGGGAAACGCCCCTGTCAGGCAGGGAGGGGCCGTGACACCCCCCTCCTTAAGATGAGGGTCCACCCTCAATCCAGGCATACGGCTCCAGTCAGTGCCTCGCATCCTTCACCAACTGCCAGCCCCCCCTCTCGGCAACCCTGGTACCTGGGAAGCAGTTTAAGAGTGGCGGAGTTGACAGAAGGCAAAGGAAACAAACAGTTACTACACAGGAGCACGGGAAAGAGCATCAGCAATAACGTTGTCCTTACCCCGTATATGCCTAATCTCTAGATTATATGGCTGCAGGAACAGAGCCCAACGCATCAGTCTCTGATTTGGGTTTTGTAAGGACTTAAGGAACGTAAGGGGGTTATGGTCCGTGAAAACAGTCAAGGGGGTCAGACCGGAACCGATATAGACCTCAAAATGCTGTAAAGCCCAAATGAGACCCAGAGCCTCCTTCTCAATCACAGAGTAATTAAGTTGGTACTTACTAAACTTCCGGGAGAAGAAACTTACAGGACAGTCTATAGTGTCATCATTTTCCTGCAAGAGAACAGCACCTGCACCAATGTGACTTGCATCAACTTCAAGTTTAAAGGCCTTACTGAAATTTGGTGCTGCCAACACCGGAGCCGAACACAGAAGAGCCTTGACCAAAACAAAAGCCTCATGACACTGGGAGGACCAGGCAAACTCTGCCTTAGCCTTCAACAGGTTGGTCAGGGGGGACACCACAGAGAAGTTCTTGCAGAAAGCACGATAGTACCCTGCCATCCCCAAGAAGCGCATAAGCTCCTTCTTCGTGGTGGGCTGCGGAAAATCCTTCACAGCCAGGACTTTCGCTTCCACAGGACGAACAAACCCCTGACCCACAACCTTGCCGAGATAACAGACAGTGGCCTTGGCAAACTCACATTTTGCCAGATTTACTGTCAACCTGGCCCACTCCAGTCTGTCGAACAGGGCCTGAACTCTGCAGAGATGCTCATCCCAAGTGTGTGAGTAGACCACCACTTGGGATGGCCCCTCCCCTCATCAGGGAGGGGCCGTGACAACTGCTTCTTGTATAACTTTCTAGTTTGTGGCTGCCTCATCCATGTGACCACATTTGAGAATTGTCTGTTGAAATGACCAGGTCTAACTCCACATTCTTCAGCCTTCTGGATAAAGAAAATAGACAAGATTTTGGATTCCCAGGACCAAGAGAAAAGGCATTTCCCAGTTTTTCTTTCTTTATGTGACTTTTCTCAAAAGTGATGGATACTCGAGGAGATGGATGTATTCACACCAAGAAAAGCAGTGAAGACATGTTGCCTGTTTATTATCTTTATGTCAATTGTAAGATTTAGACAATGATAATGGACCAAACGGCCCAATGGACTCCTGTAAGTTTTTAGCGGCCCCTGAACAAATTATTCTAATACTAATTATAGACCCCTTTGGCCTTTGAGTCTGATGATTACTGTCGTTGTGTCCTTGGGCAAGACACTTAACCCCACTTTGCCTGAAGCCCCTGTTGAAAGACCAATCCTCACCACCTGCAGGAGGATCAGTGAGGGGCTGGTGCTCTGTGATCTGACGGCCACCCTCCAGAAGAAAATGGATAGATATCGATCTCAATATAAAATGTACATCTTGATATTTTTACAGGATAAGTAACCCCCGCAAAAACCACTGCAAATACAAATTTGCCAATTTCCGAACTATTTTAAATTGAATTTCAAAGAGTCGTCAGTTCAAGTTAGAACAAAGTGTTTCTGTCCCGTTTGTTTTAATTTTCTATAAACATAAATAATCATTTGACTGAAGTAAATGTATTGCCTTCTCTTCATTCAAAAATAAAAGGACTCAACTCAAGGCACAGCATAAATATAGGAACAAAGTGTTTCTGCAACATTTTAGATAAAAAAAAGT
The DNA here is from genome assembly GCA_964034765.1 of Knipowitschia caucasica. NCBI lineage: Eukaryota > Metazoa > Chordata > Actinopteri > Gobiiformes > Gobiidae > Knipowitschia > Knipowitschia caucasica. The sequence continues at coordinate 4,910,503 of OZ035844.1, read as the reverse complement.
ACCTAATTACATTAAAAGTAAGTAACCAGTTCAATTCAGTGACAAGCAGCTCTCTCCGTAGGGCAGTCTCTGGGGTTTGTGTGTCGCAAAGTAATGCCTCACCTCCACAATCTGTATGTTTTTTGTTTTTAGCTGTGTATAAAGTTTTTATTAGCGACAGTGGCTCAATTGGTAGAGCATTGACCTTTGGGCCTGAAGGTTGTGGGTTCCCACCACGAGACCTACTCAAACTGCTCCCACTGAAGTCTGCTGTTGTTGTGTCCTTGGGCAAGACACTTAACCCCACGTTGCCCGAAGCTCCCGCTGAAAGACCAAGGCTGTGTCGCCGCTGACGGAGCAGCCATCTTCCTGTGGACTCACCCCCTGCAGAGGATCAGAGGGACTGGTGCTATGAGACTTGGGAGGCAGCTCTCATTGCCACCCCCCAACCCAGAAATTCACGTGGGCACCCAGAAATTTTCCCCATAGAACTCAATGCACATTAAAACAGCTCAACCTCAGCTGACAGAGAACCTGACAGAGAACCAACAGCTTTCATAAAGGTCGGATTTTGTGGGGATTTTAGTGTCCCTTGTCATCCTGAACTCTTTTTCTTCTTAAATCCTTCGGTTTTCTTTAAATCCACACTTTAGTGCCACAAACTCTGCTCCTCTGGCTCTCGCTCTAACTCCTGCTCTGATGAACTGCTCTGATTGGTCAGAGCGCGGCCGAGCCCCTCTGTGCACGTGCGTGAGACCCGGTGTGAGACCCACACACGCGTGTTTGTGCAACGCATTATGGGAGATCATCCACTGCGCAGAACCGGGAGGACCAGACGATGCCCAAATACAGGCGAGTTTCCCATAGATCTTTGCGAGTTTCAGGCAACTTCCGCTAATCTTTCAGCCCCCATGCCGTCACAAAGCGCCACTGAGCACAACCATTCATTTGAATAGGGCGCCATCTTGGATCGCCGGGGCTTGTTCTCCACCCACATTAACAACATTAACACTCATTTTACCTTCACAACATCCTCTGCTCCTCCCTCTTTCCACAGTCAATATAAGAATAATGTAAAAATCACCATTGGTTGATAACGCTGCCAATAATCTGCCCAGCTGATAATCAGTTTAGTCGCTACTATAGTTTTTATGTGTTTTACATGTTTTTAATATGTTCTAGAAGTGAATCATGTTTTCTAGTTCATGTTTAATGACCAAAATGAATCCAAACGATACATCATAGTTGTTCTTTTCATGAAATCTGAAAACCAAGATGTCTGTAAATGTGTACTCCCATTTTAAAGTGCCTCGTGTGCCCCTGCATATTGATTATCCACCCCCTCCCTCCACCGGGATGTCCCAGACCGCTCTGACATTCAGCAGTGGACCACCTCAGATTCTGACAGCCCATCACCCCTCTGCGCTGCCTGATTAAAGCATCCCCCAAACCTCCCCCGCTGTCAGGAAAGACATCACCACGATCCAGCTGCCTTCCTGTCCTCCTCTTTTTGTTGCCAATTATACATGTGTTCTGATTCAAGTTTCAAGAATGTGTTTGCCATTTGCAGTAAAACCACATTGGAAAAATTGTGCAAGACTACCCCAGTGTGCAGCAGATAGTAGACACAAGTGCTCCTGCCACAGCGCCATTCTCTGGAGGTCTCCCAGCCTGGATTTGATGGAGATATTAGACTAAAATAGACTAAAGAATTGTTTTGTTGGGACAGCGCTTGTTAACCGGAAGAAACCTACGCAGACACAGGGAGAAAATGCAAACTCAGAAAGACCTTGTTATGTCAGGGATTTGAACCCAGAACTTTCTTGCTGAGAAACGAGAGTGCTATCCACTCAACCACCGTGTCACCCAAACACTTAGACTCAAACTGAACGTTGACCACAACCAAAAGATTCTCTGAAGTCAAAGCTTTAGTCCGACGATACAACAGGACATCAGAATAAGAAAGAATCAGAAGGTTTTTTATAGCCTTCGCAGTGAACAAAGAAGGACTGTGTTATGATGTTATGGTGCAAATACAATAGAATAGTGAAGACAGCCATTTTACGGCATGCTTAAATGAATTAAAAGGTAAGTCCCACAGTGAGGACATTTCAGTGCTGTCACTCATTCAACAGGGACTAAAAAGAACATGATAATGAAACAAGAACAAGAAATCCGCACATTTACAGAAAAAAAAACAATGTGCTTGAAAACTGCACTTGGGAAAATTAGATTGAATAAAATACCCTCAAAAATAAGGACAGTGGAGAGAAAGCTACAGGATCATGTGATTAGCAGAGTGATAATGAGTAAAGCATTAGTAAGAGGGACCGTGAGCTGGGATTAGACCGTCGTGAGACGGGTTAGTTTTATTTTACTGATGATGTGTTGTTGCAACAGTAGGAGCTGGGATGGAGATGGTCATGGAGGATACATAACATACAATTACAAAGAGTGAACCCACTTGTATTTCTTTCCCTATATATTTATTAAATACACAGAGCTAACATGAGCACCATAGACCACCGCAAAGAACGCAGTTGAGTCTTACCATACCATTGTATTAATGTTATTAAGTACTAAGGTCTGGATTTGCTCCATTGAGCTCAGTTAACAGGTTTGAACGATTGGATCTGAGTTTCCTGTGACGTTCCTGTGAGTGAGTGAGGCATTTAGCCTAGCTTTAGCCATCTCCTTTGCCTTAGCGTCCATTTCTAGGTCAAAGCACCAATCCATCCTGATCCTCCTGCAGGTGGTGGGTCCACAGAAGCTGGCGGCTGCTCCATTATCGAAGACACAGTGACTTTCCCAAGGACACGACAACAGCAGACACCCGTGGAAGTTGTTGGAGTAGGTCTCGTGGGAGTAGGCCCATCCTCTACCAACTGAGCCACTGCCGCGGGCAGATTGAAGAGCTTCCTTTCCTATCGCATTCACCGCCATTGCCAAACTACTACCAGCAAATTACATATTCAGAATATTCTTTCTGAGTAACTGTACTCCCTGACACTTACTACTTTAAAGCCTAGTATCTAAAAGACAGTTACTTTCTGAAAATCACGGGAACTACAAAATTTCTCACCTTACGTTTTCACATATAGTGAAAGTGTAATGAAAAACATGTATTCAGTATTCTTTAACGGAACACATTTTCAAAGTATTCTACCCAAAGTAGAAATGGAAATATGAACTGCCCAAATCTACTTACTGGCTTGTTTGAATGGTTTTGGCCCAATTGGCTCGACTAAATTGACGAGCATCGATCATTGAGGGAACTTACCTGAACGGGGAAGCACAAAATGTGAAAACTATCTTGGATGTCATTTTAACGTTCAAACCAAAAAAACTTTTTGTGTGTTCGTGATTTGAGGCTGACATTTGTAAGTCCAGACACAAGTGTCTTTGCTCCGCAGAGTGGCCCATGGATGATTGATATTCTCTATTAGCGCTTTGACGAGGGGAAGGACGTAGCGTTTGTAATGAATTGTGACGCATTAATGGGCTTGTCGACACTCACACAATATCCCAACGCAACTCTGCCATTTACCCTTTGGTTCCTGAAGACAGATCGCACACAAATGACTTTCAGTGAGATCGCTTGTTGCATTTTTGTTTTTGATCAATGCAGAGTTTATAATAAGTCATTAAAATTACTAAATATATCTATTTATACTTTCTTTATTATTTAAGCGAACTGTAAAGATTATTTTAAAAGTTGTGTTATACTTAATATTCACTTGTTTATTATTCAATTATTAAACCCTATCAGAAAGATACATGCACATTTTCTTTCCCAATTCGATATTCCTCAGCTGGCAATTAAAGAATGTGTACTAATCAAATCAAAACAATAGATTTAGTTCATATCGGAAAAGCTTGCGTTCTTATGGTGACATCTCTGGTGCCACAGCAGCTATGATGAAGTTGGATATGAAATTGAATATCTATAAATATTGGATGTATAAATTGGATCGAGCCAATGTCACTGCAAACAAAGTTGAATACATTCTGCTATATTTTAGCATTGGCTAATTCTTCTTCCGGGTCCACCCCCATCGGCCCGGCGTGGTATTGCAGCATGTCAGCGCACGTCATTTTGGCCACTTTTGAGCCGCCCCCACTGGTGTGAACATGTACATCTAGGAACTTTTTGTTTGTTTTAGTATTAGTCTTTTGTGTAATTATACTTTTATTTTGATTCATTTTAAATCAGATTTATTCTACTAGATTTATTCTAGCCAACTAAATTAATACAATCGTCTATAATCCTCTGTCTTTTTCAACTCACATCCAGAAGAGCTTCTCCCAGGTCCCAAACCCGGGAGTCCACGGAGCATGACTATTGGTTCAGCCTCGAAGAGATTCTGGCAAACCGTCCAGCGCCTCAGGAGGGGGAAGCAGGTCTTTGCCAACACTAACTATAGTGCGGATGAGGAGCTGCTGGACTTGACTGAGGATCATGTCGAGCGGTGGAAGGAATACTTTGAGGTTCTCCTCAATGCCCCGTCACATCCTCCATCTCCCTGGCTGAGGTCACCAAGGTGGTTGGCAGCCTCCTTGGCGACAAGGCTCCGGGTGTGGATGAGATCCGTCCTGAGTATCTAAAGTCTCTGGATGTTGTAGGACTGTCTTGGCTGACATGTCTCTGCAGCATCGCATGGCCATCGGGGCGGTGCCAATGGAGTGGCAGACCGGGGTGGTGGTCCCTCTCTACAAGAAAGGGGACCGGAGGTTGTGTTCCAGTTATCAGGGGATCACACTCCTCAGCCTCCCCAGTGAGGTCTACTAGTTGTTAGTGTGGTTTTTGTCCCGGCCGCAGAACACTGGACTAGCTCTACATGCCCTATAGGATTCTCGAGGACAATCTGGAGAAGGCGACTGTGTTCCCCGGGGAGTCCCTAGGAATACGGTAAGAACATGCAGCTTTTTTTGTCCATGTCCATGTTTTCTTAAAAAAAGAAACCCTCATCAAAAACACTTGTTTCTCTCTCCAAAAAAACCCCACCATATTGATTCACGGGGCTCTTCCTTACAGACATGCAAAAGATGACATGTCTTATAATAAAATGTAGACAGCATGTGGTTTGATCTGTTGACGACATTTAACTTTTAGAAAAACAAACCAATAAGTTAGACAGCACAGCTTTATGTGGCTGCTAATCAGGCCAAATTATCATTTGTCTTTAAAAAGAGGAGAAAGATGAGAAAATAGAGGCTGTTTGTAACGAGGCCTGTGTGCGTTGCGCTAACAAGCAGCTGATTACGGCGACAGGAACAACACACTCTGAACAAAGCCAAAACAAAAGTCATGTTGGAAAATTAAAATCATAGCTCATTTTTTGTTTTGTATTTTATCTGTTGACAAAAATCATTGGTAACTCTTTTCGCTTCGTCAACGAAAAAACCTTTTTTGACCAAATATTTTTGTCATAGTTTTTGTCAACTTCATACCCAGAGACTTCATTGTTTTGCTCATATTTTGGAGATCATGAATGATGACATGAAACCTTTTCGTGTGAACCATCAACAGCAGAGTGAAGTCACTTATTCTCTGAAAAGCATTTTTTCTATTTTAAAATCATATGTGCAGATCTCAGGCGTGTGGTTCATGCAAGGAGGCCCAGGAATTGACAAGAACTGGAGGCTTATTGCAATTATGAATGGGCAGCTTTACCATCAGAGAGGATAAAAAACCTCATCCATAACGAGCAAAAAGTCTCTAAGCTGTCACGGACGTTAAAGGGCAATACACGCTTTTGAGAACTGAGCGATGTTGACTCCTACTCGAACTTCATTATCATTTGAAAAATGAAAACATGTGTATTTAACATTTCTCCACACAACTACAAGTGAAAAAAAAAATATAAATATAACATCAATATAGTCAAAACACTTAATATTACAACTGTGTTTTTGTTGCTTTTGCGAGCGCCTGTCCGTTTTCCCCCAAATCTCCCAAACCCCGCCCCCTTCGCCGCTCGTCATTGGGACTCGAGGATAAGTAGGTGCGATCCCCCGGCTCATTAAAATGGGCGGACAGGAGCGGGGCCAGCGGGTCGTGTGTGTGTGTGTGTGTGTGTGTGTGTGTGTGTGTGTGTGTGTGTGTGTGTGTGTGTGTGTGTGTGTGTGTGTGTGTGTGTGGTGTGTGTGTGTGTGTGTGTGTGTGTGTGTGTGTGTGTGTGTGTGTGTGTGCGTGTGTGCGTGTGTGTGTGTGTGTGTGTGTGGGTGGATTGCTCTGACACGTGAGAGATTGGGTTCGTATGATATTTGACAAGTGTGGGACAGTCAAATAAATAGATAAATAAAATGGACGTAGGAGACAGCGGCGGTTACAGAGCTGTCATGTGACGAGATGGACATTTGTGCTGCTCTCAAGCCTACTCATTTGATTGGCTGTAAGGAAGACTGAGGAATGGTTTTGAATGGGTGGGTTTGGTCAAAGCTGCAAAATCTGCCAAAACAATCTGATTACAATTAAGGCTGTTTAATTAAAAATAAAAAAGAAAGATAAGAAAAGATAGTCCTTTCGTTGCACACATTACAGTAGAATAAAAACTAATATAAAAGAGCACTCAGATTGCACACGTACAACTTGTTTATTTTTTTTATTTAACCTTTATTTAACCAGAAAAATCCCATTGAGATTAAGAACCTCTTTTTCAAGGGAGTCCTGGCCAAGAGGCAGCAAGGTTACACATAGACACAACAGACAGATAAGATTACATACAAAATGACAGATACACAGACTACACACATCAAGTAAAACAATTACAGGTGATTGAGATAATAATTTATAAATAATAAGTAATAACATAACAAAAGAGAATAAAGATAAAACTCAGGAGCTATAATTGCACTTGGTTCAGAGGTATCAACAGATGTGGGTATTATACTTTAGCAGCAGAGAGTATAACCAGAATAAAATCAAATAAAAATAGTAATAAAAGCAGCAGGTAAAGTGACTGTGAATGGCAGAAATATCAGATGAATGGATTATGTAATAATGTAGTAATAATAATAATTCACTGGTTACTTTACCTGTTGTTATTATCTGTAATGTATAGACTCAGCAGTTCTCGTTGTACAGTCTGACAGCAGCAGGGAGGCCACGGCGACAACATTTTAGTGTGACATCTCAGATAGTCATAGATTAAACGTTTATCAGCATAGTCAGGGTCAGCATCAAAAAGCCTTGAATAACTCATTGGAACAAACACAATAGCAACGCTTTAGACTCGGCATGTCCAACCCAGGCCTGAGGGCCAAATCCGGCCTGCGAGACTTTTTAGTGGCCCCTGAAATGATGTTCAATCGGCTTTATCACAGTAACTTGTAGCATTGATGGGAATGGGCTGCTATTGCCTGTTATACTTCATTTTAAATCCTCTTGTCTCAGGAAAACAACCATAGAATTGCATGTTCTACAATGTAAACTAAAATGTAATTATTTAGAAGTTATGTTAAGGCCAATTATTTCTATTTTCTTATATTAGTCTTCAAATACATCTCTTTTAACCATTTGGCCCAGTTGTCATTTCATCTAAACCCACAAGAAAATAATATTCAAACTCATGATAACTGACTGCTTTTTGTGTCTAATGCTTTTTAAAAATATAAAAATACTTGGAAAAAATATAAAGTATACAAAAAGAAAGAAAGACAAAAAAAAACATTTATACCACTGTTATACTTCTGGCCCCAACCAGCTCTTACGATTTTATTTTTGACCCCAGACCAAAATTCGCCTTAGACATACTAAAACCTCCCAATAAATGTTTACAGAAGTCATGACATCGGCGACTCACTCAGAGGTCAGAGGTCACATGCATCAGTGGCCGATTCTTGAGTAGCTGTTTTCTTCTCTTCCTTCCCGTCGGCTCTGTCGTGATGAGGCCGTCACAGAGCTGAGATAGGACCATCAGGCTGAATGTGCTGATGCCTCTGAGCAGCGCCTAATGCGTGTCACACACTGCTCATCCACACCAGTCACGTTCACTTAAGGCAACACAACTGTGGGCTGTGTCGTCTGCGTGTGAGCGGCGCTATGGCACGGTCACTGTGGGCTGTGTTCTGCTGGTTACGCTCTGTGAAAATAATTTGCAGATTGTTTTCTGTATTTTCGTTTTGTGTATTTTTTTTTTTATCTGACTTGTTTGTGTGTATTTTGTATCTGTATGTTTTTTATATACTATATGAAGCGTTTTGTGATCCTGGTCTGTGAAAGGCACTATACAAATAAACTTTACATACTTATTATTTTCAATCTCAATGTTCAGATAAGATAGACTTGATTGATCTCACGCTGGAGAAATGTACACGTCACATTTGGCATGGATAGAATCACTCAGATTGTGCAAAAGACAGAAGTGTGAAACATGTAAAAGGTTAAAAATACAGTTTGGGCAGGATATGATTATGTACAATAAAAAAACCCAAGACAATACAAATTATTCTTGTATTTAATCACAACAGCATCATCTCAGAGACTTAACAAAACCATTGAAATGACTAACACAGATCAGAGAATCAACAGTTAAGACACAGAACACATGTGTATTGTGTTCACAGGGAGAGACCAATGTCCATGAAAGCAAAGGAAGGTTTCTCACCATCATCTGTACTTCTCAGCAGGTTTTCCCGACGTTTCCTTAATCCAAAGAACTTTTTCAAGGGAATGAAAGCTCAGACCACACATAGGACATTTACAACACACGGCCTTTCATTCCCTTGAAAAAGTTCTTTGGATTAAGGACGAAATATTGGGAAAACCTGCTAAGAAGTACAGATGATGGTGAGAAACCTTCCTAATCCCTGTACAACTGAGAGTTCACACAAACTAATGTTGATTTAAAAAAAAGACAATTAAAAAGTGGCAACAGGAAAAGAGTGGCAATAGCAATGCTGTCTTTTTTCAGTCCTAGCGCATTAGCAACTTAAAGTGACTTATTGTACAGTCTGACAATTGAAGTGATGAGTTTTCTAATGCAATCCAATACAATGTGTTTTTGTACAGCCCTAAATCACAACAGCAGTTATCTCGGAGGACGTTACAAAACTGTCGAATTCGCCCTCACAGATTAGAGAATCAAACCGTTCAAACACAAGAAAAGCAATGATTAAAAAAACACATTCGACCATAAGGGGCAGATGACCAATGTTCAAAAATGTTTATAAACGTCGAGTATCCTGGATCACCACCACAGATCTTTTAGTTAGACATGGACAAGTTAGACCCTCCTGCATCGGCAAGGAAACACAAAACGAATCTCTACGAAAAATGTACAATCCTCAAGTTATCGCACTCATTTACTGTATGAGAGGATTTCTGATGAATAAAAGCACAAAAACATTCACTATGTAATCAAATCTACCTGTCACTATAGTTCCTGGCTCTAAAACCGTCGCTAGTTGTCCCACAAATGTAAAATTGGCCTCTGTCACAACTTTAGATCAGCTGTTTGAGATAGAAGTGTTAAAAAGATAGGATCATCCTCACTCAGCCAATCAGCTCGCAGACCAAAGCAACAAACAGTGACTTACAGATAGAGCTAATTCTCTCAAGTATGAAAAAGTTAAAATCATAGAAACATACGATGAAGACGGGATATTGTGACTTGACTTCACCCAGACGTATTTTTTGGTTGTTGATGCTTTTTTCCCCCTTTTATTCAATTTTATTCTGTAGCACTTGGAGGTTTTGTGGAAATGTAAGGTGCATTACAAATACCTTATATTATCATTATTAATTATTATTATACTGTAAAAGTGTTAGACTTGTTTTTGTCTTGCTGGAGGGCCTGTTTTAGTTGTGATGTTCTAGTTTGGTATTACTCTTATGGCTCTTCAAATATTTCCCTTGAATAGGGTCCAACTAATGAAAACCTTCATAGATTTAAGCATGGTCTAAGGGAAAATGACACAGATAACTCTATGAAAAACAGTCGAATAAAATTAAACATTTTAATCAAACTTTCTATAAAAAATGCATTTAAATATGTCCCTCTCTTGCTTCAATTTACAATTTCACATATATTCAGGATAAAGTTACCACATCTTGAAATGCTTGAGAATTATTCATATCAAACTGGACAAGCTGCTCGGATCACAATGCACAATGTTTTCCCATAAACACAAGAGGTTACTATCATTATCAGAAATGGTTGCTCAACTTTAAAAGATAATTGAAATGTCCTTCTGAAATAATATCTTGCTAAAGTACCAGGTGAACGCTAGCCTAAATGACAGTATGGCTAATTGCATTCCAACTGCCCAACAGGCCGCCGCTGTAAACATGCTTATTATTCCCCTCACAAGAGTGGTCCTGGCAAATACAGCCCTAATTGAGCCTCTTTTTTTATTCATATGGACGATGGTGAGCGTGGAGCCGGCTGTCAGTCATCGATATTGTAAAGCACCTGTATACACGCCACGGGAATAACTTTACACTATAGGCAGTGGTGACGACAGCCGGGCCACGGAGGGGAGAGGGAGAGGCTAATTATCGAGGAAACATACAGTGCAAACCGCTCTGGCAGCGTGCATGCTAATTCTGATGCTGCGACTGTGCTAACACCGGAACCACAAATATACGCCCACAGTGACAGTCACACACAAGGGACACGGAGTCCCAGATTTGTGCTTTTTTTTGCATCAAAGGGGCTTCCAGGTGCATCAAAGAGTTTATACGGAGATCAGACAATATAGGATAAACGTTTTCAAAAATAATTGATTTTTGTTTGTCCATCCATCCATCCATTTTCTTCCCTTTAATCCATTTCTGGGTCAGGGGGGTGGCAGTCAGAGATGCCACCCAAGTCTCATAGCACCAGCCCCTCACTGACCCTCTGCAGGTGGTGAGTCCACAGGAGGACGGCTGCTCTCTGACTGTGAGCATAGCCTTGATCTTTCAGTGGGGGCTTTGGGCAAAGTGGGGTTAAGTGTCTTGCCCAAGGACACAACGACAGCAGTCATCAGTGGGAGTCGATGGAGAAGGTGCATAGGTGGGAATTGAACCCACGACCTTCTACCTTTTGTTTGTTTTAATGATTATTCTTTTTGTTAGTTTCATTATAGATAGATAGATAGAGACTTTATCGATCCCCGTTGGAGAAATGCAGGTGTCCAGCAGCAATAGACTCATCCAAGTTTGTTGTACAGTCTGACAGACGAAGGAACAAAGGATCTCTTGAAACGTTCCCTTCGGCAGCGTAGTGATAGGAGCCTGTTCCTTCAATTACTCCTCTGCGCAGCCATAGTGTCATGCAGAGGGTGTCTGGAGTTACCCAGGATGCCCTGCATTAGAGCCCTCATCCTCATCCAATCACAGAGACACATTTCCTGATCAGCCTGTTGAGTTGGTTACTGTCTCTGAGGTCAGACTGCCCCCAACACGTGACCCCAAAGAACACGGCACTAGCTACAACAGACTGGTTAAATATGTGCAAACATTATGCATTTATCACCGTACCATTTAACCTATATAACTGCAATTCATCCCTTGTCTGTTATTCTCATTATCTACTTTACCTATAACATTATTTATTCAGTGTTAGGTCATTTTGTTTTTTGCATTTTAACAATACTGTTGCACTTGTTCCACACACACACACGTGCACGCACACACACACACACACACACACACACACACACACACACACGTTATCTGTTGTTTCGCTTATAATCATGCTTCTCCATATATTTTTTGTTGTTTGTTGTATGAATATTCTTTTGTAAAAATTGAAAAAAAGATAAAACATAGAAATTATAGGATAATCATGGGAACATGTTTCGACTCCTCTCGGTTCTTCATAAGTCATGAAGTCCAGAGAGGGGTCGGAACGTGTCTCTAGGTCTCGTCAATAATGAAATATCTTTATGTTGAGTCTTAGTGCCTCGGACCATTATCTATTTGTTGTCATTTACTATTTATCCACTTCATTCAAACGTGCAGATTGGGACGCCCCCGTCGATAACATGCTAGCCCTTTCAAACTCTTCTCCATGTTGTGTGATCCTTTTATACATTATCACTTACACATTCATACCCTCTCCCATCCGGCCGAGGTGCGTAATAGCCCATCGAAGTAGATTGCCTTCATATTGTTTTGTAATAAGTCAAACGTTACCGACCGCACCGTAATTAGCTTTGACAATTTGCGGCTGGCTGACCTCGGGATAATGGCGGGGAAACTTTAATTCTCCACAGACACTTGGAACAGAATCATTTAGCAATCAGAGCAGCAGATTAGGAGACGGCGAGGTAGAGTCCATGTCTTTGCCATAAATGATCCAAAGGGGAATATTTTAGCCATGCAAGCTATTAGTTAAATTGGTAATTACAGGAGAATGATTTTTTTTCTAGGGCGGTTATTTTATCAACCTTATTCATTGTCAGCTCTCTCATAGTAACTTCAGAAGTCCATATTTTTGTAATTACTTATGGTTCAAGTGCGCAATGCGTCTGAATCTGAATCATGATGCGGTGCTATTTTGCCATAATAAAAATATATATATGAAAATCTGCTGCTGCTGCTGCTTTTGATAGAATGCAACTTTTACCATATCTTTCAAGTTTCTATTGTTAAATCGTTTTCAATACTGAGGCTAATAGTGAGAACATGCTGATTTGTGTAAAGAAAATATGTGCTTTTGTCCTAAATAGTGTCATTCAAAACCTCTGTGGATCCGAATTGACACTTTATATTATAATTTTCAGTATGGATCATAATTAGAAGGACAGGCTAAGATTACATAAAGTGTTTTACAAGTTACAAGTTATCCATTCACATCAGACAGTTACAGAACAGAGATGCACCGGACTCACTGACCCTGACCGTTTTTCACACACTCTGCACATCCAGACCAATTGCACATGTTTATAGCCGTAAGAAAAACCGCAGTGTAACGCCGTTAAAACTTTGGGTTTCAGATCACCTCGGTACAAGGAGACTACAACAGTTAAAAGTTTAGAATTTATTACAAAAACTCTTTAAAAGAATGATTAAAAAGTAGGGGAGATACAAACTCTTTGGGTTAAAAATATAGGGGAGAGGCTGGAGTCAAAAAACTTAGGGGTACAAGCTTTTAAAATGGATTTGTCAAGGTCCAGGCAGTGAAAGCGGTTTTGGTTGGCCGTGCTGGTGTGGCTTTGTCCCCAGCAGGCCCCAGAGCAGGCCCCAGAGCAGACCCCCTCAGACCGTCTGGAGGACCCGAGCTCTGTTCACACCAAGCATTAGTGGATCAGACAGAGGACAAGGTGCACTGAGCTTTCAACATGGGAAGTACCGCCCACCTCAGCTGCCGACGAATGAAAACATGGCCATTGACCCACAGAAAATGGAAAAACACACCACAAAAACCACACCCAAACTTAAAGTGGCAGCGTAGCGATATAGAGTACCCTGTTACAGCAGCACCTGGAGAAAACCTGTGCAGACATGGGTAGAATATGTACCCTCCACACAGAAAGGTCTCGTCTGGTCCAGGAATCAAACCTAGGACCTACAGCATTGGGCCTTTACTGCAAGAAGCTCATTATAACTACCACATTCTCAGGTCAATGATGATGTACAGGACACTCTCAGACTTGGGAGACCCTTTCTGTACTCAAAGGTACGAATCTAGAACATTATTATTATTTTTGGTCCATAAAAGTATCCAGGAGGATTTTCTACTTTTGTTCAAAAAGTGGAGAGGGCGGTTCTTTTCTAAATGTTGATGAAAAATCCTCCTATATACTGAACCTTTAAAATTCATTATTGAGTAAAAAAAAAAGCACATAAATGTATACGTAGGTCAAAAAATAAAAAATACAAAGTACGAAAACGTACCGTGGTTGAGTGAATAGCACTCTCGCTTCGAAGCAAGAGGGTCCTGGGTTCGAATCCCAATAGGAACAGGGCCTTACTGGGTGGAGTTTTCATGTTCTTCTTGTGTCTGCAAAGGTTTCCTCCGGGTGCTCTGGTTTCCCCTACCACTGAAAAAAAAAAACAATAGTTCTGAATGTAAAGAGAAAGTGAATGCATGGTGATGATTGGGGGCTTTGTGCGCAAGGGTGGTTTTTAAGGGTGGGAGTGCACTCGCCTTAAGGGCAAGGGTACATTTTAAGGACTAGGGTGAGAATTGGGACGGGGACTTTGATGGTCCAGCGTGTTCGGCGTCTCGCTTCCGTCATCATGTGTGTTTACAAAGTATTTTAATCAAGCACCAAAAATGTAACCAAGATGAAGATGTTCGTCCAGAGGCATCACTTGAGTGTTGAGTTTGTTTGGGTCAAATGTATAAACAAAATCCATGTTCACTGGTTCTAAAAATACAGGTTTAAAATCAAAACAGTCTTATACATTTCTCCATTGTGAGATGAATGAAGTTTATCTTATCTACATTATTTTATACTTTTAAAAGTGAGAATAAGAGCCGCACAGTCCATTACTAAATACAGTCCATATGATATTGATTTGACATTATAAGCCACATTATAGATTATGATTGATGTGCTACACTGACAAAATCCCAATAAACACATTTTTGACTCTGTTTTGTTCAAATCATTCCGTCGCGGCCATGTTTTCAGATCGGCCCATCGTCATTCCCACTCAATGACTCCCTGTCTCCATAAGCACCCACTTAACCCAGTTGGATCCTCTTTGGTCCTTTTCTGACGGCGCTGACAGCGGGCTAACCCACACTAAACCTTTGGCACCACTCCGCCCAAGGGCCAACGCTCCACCACCGCTTGACATTTGACTAAAAGCATAAAGGATGTGGCGTTCTGGGTGGTCGGGGGTGCGATCGCCGAGAGTGGGCAGCCCGCATTGTCTCGTCTCGAACATTCTATCTTGTAATTGGATTTTTTTTTGCGCGTAAATATGTGTTTCTTGTCAGGTGCGTGGAGGAGAGAGAAAGAGGAGAGGGGGGTACAAGCATGCAGACAGCTCTGACAAGCAATTACAGCATGGCGTGTAAAGGACAGAGAAAGAAATATGGAAGGGGAGGGGGAGAGCAAAAGAACAGCACTGACAAGGTACAACATGCTAGAATATCAATGTTTATCTAAAAAAACATTTGGTGTTATTTTTGATCCATGTTTATGTATTGTGTATTTAAAGAAGATGTGTGAAGTTGTGTAAATCTATCAAATAAAATAAAAATTCCAGTGTTAAAAGTACTAGTAATAGCAAGTCGATTGTCTCTGGGGGTAGAGTCATTTATTTTGAGCTGTTGTAAAATCAATATAATAATTTTTTATTTCTTTAGACACAAATAAATCCTACTTTTAGTACAAAGCCTTACCCGTTCGTAAAGAATAACACATTAATTTGCCTTTTTAGACACACAAAAAGTGGTGGTGATAAACTATACAGTAGCGAGGCCATCAGTATGTGACATCGGCCCCTTCGACCACTACCAGCCATTCACACACATCACACTCATTCTAGGCAATGTGGGTGAAGTGTCTTGCCTAAGGACACAACAATAGTTTGGCACTTTACAGCCGCAGCTGCCCCACTGTGGCACCTGGTGTTCCCAGAGGTCTCCCATCACAGTACTAATTCAATCTGAAGAGACCAAAGACACAATTAATACAATCAAATTATTTATTTGTTTGGCGCATTGACCCCGGCAGTGACACTTGCAGTAATGAGATCGATTGCAGCTGAAGATGATCTCAGATCCCCGGGGTCAATCACTGGTGGTGGCTAGAGTATGGTGTGAATGTGTAGGCGGAGCAGGAGCCAGAGCAGGAGCCAGAGCAGGAGCCAGAGCGGGAGCCAGAGCGGGAGCCAGAGCGGGAGCCAGAGCGGGAGCCAGAGCGGGAGCCAAGAGCCAGAGGGGGTGCTGCGGAGGTGGTGGGTGTTTACCAGCCTCAGGAAGCGTTGTTTGACAGGAAGTGGCTGCCTTTTAAACTGCCCGCTTTGCTGTGAGAGGGTTGGCAGGAGGCTGGCCTGGCTGTGTGATTGGCTGAGGCTCGAGGCTGGCAGAGCTGTGTGATTGGCTGAGGCTCGAGGCTGGCAGGCACTCGTCTTTCAGTCTGAACCTGCGCATTCAGCTTCATCAAGGTCCTGCCCTGCTTAGCTTCAGAGATCTGATGGAATCTGGCTTTCACCTGCAGGTATGGACACAAAATGTTGTCGTTATTCTGTATCCGAGTAAAGTTTGTAACAGGTAAAGATTAGAGTATTGAAGTTTATTTTATTTTATTTTTATTGCATAAAGCTTTGCCAGTCTCACATGTCTCCTTTCACATATAAGCATTACTTTAGTGGAAGGTAAATCTTCAAAAAGTTCTGGTGGTCAGAAATTAACCCTTGTATTATGTTAAGGGTCAATTTGACCCATTTCAGTTTTTGTGTTGATCAAATTACTGGTTATCCGTTCTTTTTCTTGTTGAAATTTGGTGACTTTTCCTCATCTAGGGTCATGAACTGGTGTGTAAAATCTGGACACTTTGATGTGTAGTGGAATGTCTGTGCAGCGTTTGTATACAAAGATGATGTTGCGGGTCATTTTGACCCAGACGCTTTAATGTGGGTAAATAGTTGTTCAGATCCAAAAAAACATGTCTCTTTGGCATTGTATTTTGATTGCCTCTGAGACCCAGAGCCAGGTGTGTGAGGAGAGGGAACTTTCTCACACTTGTCCTTGTCACTGGTCTCATGTCATCTCTTTTGCCTAGCGTACATCGGACTGGCAACTGATTATATCCGTTGCCTTTGAGTTGCTGCCCCGCACACATCGACAATCTGGCAAAAACGGGCAACTCTTAGTAGCAGGCCAGTCTCTGGAATAACAGCGCGTTCATCGACAGCAACTGGCCTCAACTACAGTGTGTTTTCTGACATAAACTGTAGAGGGCGCAATACACACAATACACACGTGTTGTTGGAGCGCGCACATCGGGTGATATCTCCGGATCTGAGGACAACTAATTGCCGAAAAGTAGAACACGGGCAACTGACTGAATCCGGAGATCGACTGTTTATCTCCAGTTAAGAGCGCTCACATCGACCGATTTTGGCAAATGATCATCTCCATCATCTACTCTCAGTTGCCAAAAGCCGCCTTGGAACTAGTTGTCTCCAGTTACTCTGTCGAGGTACGCTAGGCTTTAGACAAACTCACCAAAAATGAGCTCCAGAAGGATGACATCTGAGGAGGCTTTTTTCACAGATTTTTAACTGGGATAATGATTTAGAGGAAGAGATTTCAGAAACAAAGGATTTTTCAGAGACAGAGGACAATGTTCTTGCTGATCCAGATTGTCAATTTTCCTACGATAAGGAGGATTCAGAGGACGAATCTTTGGTCAAGGAAGGAGGAAGGAAGGAAGGTAGGAAGGAAAGAGGGGAGAAAGGAAGGAAGGAAGGAAGAGAAAAGAAGGGAATAGAGCAGCCATTCCCAAACTCAGTAACACCGAGGCCCCCTTAAAAATCTGACGGGTCTGCGTGGCCCCCCAAAATAATAACCAAGAAGACAACATTAAGAATAGGCTCTTCTGGTTATTTTATTTTGGGGAAATAGCCTCTGCTACAAACATTGTAATACAAAAATGATTACAGTGGATTATTCAAGTCAAATAATGAACACAAATATTTTAATATTACAAACAAAACATTATAAATTTAACATTAAATAATTATATTATTTTTTTATTTTTTTTATGACCTCCCGCGGCCCCCCTGCAGTACCCTCGCGGCCCACCAGGGGGCCGCGGACCCCACTTTGGGAGACACTGGAATAGAGGATGAACAGAGAGAAGGAAAACAGGATGAGAAAAAGGAAGGAGAAAGCACTGCAGGAGGAAAGAAGGAGGGAAGAATTGTCATTTTGACCCGAGAGGAGGACAAGAAGATTAGACTAAATATTTCTTAAATATAGCGTTGGAATTAAAAATGTATTGTATGTCACTTTTCTAAATATTTATATAACCTAAAATAAAGTTGTTATTGGTTTAATCTGTTTTCTTGACTGTTTTGAGTGCATTTACACAGTATGGGTCAAAATGACCCGCAACATAATCAATGTCATTTTTTCTCAACATAATACAAGGGTTAAAGACAGAACTTCCAAGCCCGTTTCGGTCCAAAACAAAATAAAAACGAGACCATAGCCTTTATAAATAAACGGGCCTAAGTTTATCGGCTGCCGCTGTGACGGATGGGTGCCCGGCTCTCCGTCCTCCCCTTGGACTCCTGACGATGGAGAGTGCACCTCCAGGTTCCTGGGAGGCGCCGCAGTTAGCATCCATTAGCTTGATGAATGAGCTAATTAGCCGCAGTAAACACAGCAGTGAAGATAGCGGGCGCAGACGGCTGTGAAACGACCACTCGCCAACGTCTCCAGGAAGTGATCTTGAACCACTTTAGTCACTTTTATCTTGTTAAGAGAAAATGGAACAGTTTACATGTGACATCACCACTCAGTCAAACAGCATTATTGTTGTGGTGTGGACTTTTTTGATTATTTTGACCCGGTTTGATTCCTGTCTGTGTGTGTTTGTGCTACTTTTCCCCACTTCCTGTCCGTCCATTGGGCCTCATTCACGAACCGTACTTAAGAACAAATTTGTGCATTCATGAAATTTTCTCGTAACCAGAATTTCGCTTGGGTACGTACAAATCCTACGAATGCTCAGGAGCACTCGTACGCACATTCAGGGCCGACACGTTTGCACGCTGGTGTTGTGAAGTTCAATAAAACAAAACATTACAGTGATATGTCCGTCATATTGATGTATGTATGTATTTATTTAATTGTTAATGGTAATTTAGCCTATTTTTTTATTCATTTTGAAATGAAATGCTTTATCAAATACATTGGAAATCTTGTCGTGTATTAGTGACCCCATCCTATTTATAGGGGGCATTTTTTTATCCACGGGCCACAGAACAATCTAATATATACTGTACTGCTGCTGCAGGAGGTTGCGGGGTCTTTCCCATGGATCTATACGGGTCTGCACTGGTCTTTCCCATGGATCTATACGGGTCTGCACTGGTCTCTCCCATGGATCTATACGGGTCTGCACTGGTCTCTCCCATGGCTCTAGACGGGTCTGCGCTGGTCTCTCCATTCGGGTCCGTGCTGCACGCTCCTGGATCCATACGGGTCCGCGCTGGTCTCTCCAGTCTGGTCCATGCGGTCTCTCTTCGGTCCGCGCTGGTCTCTGCGCACCTGTCTTTCCAGTCAGGTCTCTTCAGTCTACGGTCTCTCCTCGGTCCGCGCTGGCTCCAGTCAGGTCTATGCGGTCTCTCCTATAGGTCCGCGCTGGTTTCTGTGTGCTGGTCACTCCAGTCTCTCCTTGGGTCTGCATTGGTCTCAGCGCTGGTCCGCACTGGATCTCCTCCCAGGGTCCAAAATATTTTGGGATTAATCTCAAAACATTTTGAGATTCATTTTTAAATTAATACATAATATATTTTTAAATTAAGCTCATAACATTTTGAGATTAGCCTCATCATATTTTTAGATTAATCTAATAATTTTGCTAGTTCGACTTTATTCTCATAATATTTCAACTTTTAAGTCAAGATTTTATAACTTTATTCTCAGTCTGGCAAAAGAAGAAAAAAGGGTGACTCTTTTGCTCCGTGTAACTCTTTGCTTTAGGCCTGTTGCTGTTTCCTCTGCCGTCTGCACACGGCCCTGCAGTCCCTTATATGGGCATTAATGGGCGGTTACCTATGCTAAGTACCTATGCTAATGAAGCACCGGGCACGCGCGCTCTACTTACGAGGAGTTGGCATTCATCAATCTGAGAGAACAGCTGCGAGCAATTCAGCGGCTTAAGAGCGCGTTGATGAATCCCACGTAGGGTCTTCTTAGAAATCTACTTAAGAACGACTTGAGAAGAAATTTAAGAAGTTTCTTACGAAGTTATTCGTGAATGAGGCCCATTGTCTCTACCATGCTGGTCCCTGTCTAGTTTTTCGGTTTTGAATTTTTTGTGCTTTTTGTCACTCTGGATTTGGATTTTATTAAATAACATTTGATTTTCAGTCCTGCATTTTGGGTTCCCTTTTTCTTCATTTCCTCATGTGACAGGTATCGGAAAATGTATGAAGAAAATGTGCAAAAGGGCATTTGAACAGAATATTTACACAATAGTTTTATTTTTATTTTTTTATGCATTTATACAATTTTTATACATTTATACAATATTTATTTATTTATACAATCTTTATACATTTATGAAATATCAATACATTTAGAGACAATCCGTGGCCTTGTCTCTAAATGGCCTTGAGTTACTTTAGGATTAAATTACAGTAATATATTGTTTTTCGAAGTAACAGCAAAAGAGAACACTGGAAATATATTTCTATAGTTCACAAAAAGTGACTCAAGTTGAATGCATAAAAAATTTAAGTGCACGTTTGCTTTGTTTTCTCTCCGTTTGAAACAATTTGAGAAAACAAAGCTGTTGATTATAGTTATTTTAACTTGTAGCAAACAAAAACATCTTTCTGCTCGCAGCAGAAATGTTTGATATAAAACGTAGACCAAACAGTAATATTGTAGTACAAGTATATAGTACAAATATATATATATATATATATATATATATACCAGTAAAAAGTCCAACCAGTATAAATAAATTACTATTTTAGAGAAACTTACCCAGCACTGGTGGTACTGCTTTGTGGTCAAATCAAGATCAAGGAAGATCTGCAGCATATTTGCCTGAGGAAAGAATGTGAGGGAAAATAAATGACTCAAAAATTGCTTCAAAATCAACTTTGACAAAAAAATTGAGCCATAACAAAGTCTAGAGTGCAAGTCCCCTAAAGCATTATTTGTTTATTTAATGATGTCACATGAAATACCCCTTGAAAAAACAACACACCTTCCTTCGGTGGCACTGATGTGGACACTACATTGCTTCGTCTGATTGCTTCAACCTTTCTTCTGTTAAACCTTTACTGTTCTCTCGTGTCCGTGCCTTCTCGCCGCCATATAACATTGTCGGCACAAATCCTCCCATGTCCAAACGGCCATATTGTTATATTGTTTTCATCGATTCTGTCAGAGCAGCCTTGTAACATGGCGCCGCTTCATAACTGCCCCACTGGACACATTCAGCCTTCAGTCGCTGCTCAGACAGGTACAAACACTGGCCGTACACTTACACAAACAAAAGATCGCAGTTATAAAACACATTTCAAGAAAGAAAACATGTGCAAGCCAGCAATTAGTTTGGACCGCTGCATGGCATTGGAGGTGCACAATCCCCCCCCCTGACCCAGAAATGGATTGATGGGAAGAAAATGGATGGATGGAAATACACTTGCCTTGCCATACCTTGCCTCTGGCTTTTAAAACCAGGTAGACAGTTTTTTTGTATATGTATATACAGTATATTTCTGAGTTGTTATTATGCTGTTTTTTTCTATCTGTATCTAGCTGTTTTAAAGGTGCTCTACAAATAAAGATTGGATTGATCCCACGTGGGGAAATTCAAGTGACAATCCCTTGACAACAAACACTAACAACAGATACATATATAATTATCTGTTTAGAGCAGTGTCTCCCAAAGTGGGGTCCGCGGCCCCCTGGTGGGCCGCGAGGGTACTGCAGGGGGGCCGCGGGAGGTCATAAAAAAAATAAAAAAATAATATAATTATTCAATGTTAAATTTATAATGTTTTGTTTGTAATATTAAAATATTTGTGTTCATTATTTGACTTGAATAATCCACTGTAATCATTTTTGTATTACAATGTTTGTAGCAGAGGCTATTTCCCCAAAATAAAATAACCAGAAGAGCCTATTCTTAATGTTGTCTTCTTGGTTATTATTTTGGGGGGCCACGCAGACCCGTCAGATTTTTAAGGGGGCCTCGGTGTTACTGAGTTTGGGAATGGCTGGTTTAGAGAAATACAAATGTAGATTAGCCCAGAGTGTGTGCTGTAACAGAGAGTGTATTGTGGTAGAAAGGAAGATTGTTAGAAGAAACCATGCTAACACAAAAACATGGATGAAATGAAAGCAATTGACCCAGAAGAAGCCTGTTTATGATTTACGGACTAAAAGCAGAGCAGTAAATCCAAAAGAGCTCTATCTACACTAGCCTGGTCGTACCACACCATAGTACAAATTAGATTTCGTACTATAGGGTCTGGAGGCGCTCCATTGAGCTCCGTTTACAGGTGGGAGGGGTTAACTCCTTTTGCAGATTGAAATGATTGGATCTGAGTTTACCATGACATATGTAATGCGGCTGAGTCATGGATCTATTATATTAACTGGATAGGGTATTACTAGCTTGTAGCTGAATAACCCATGTGCTCGGGGGATTCTCGCGGTACTGCAGACTGAACCAGATTAAATTCACGTGGGCTACCCAGAAATTTTCCCCATAGAACTCAATGCATATCAAAACAGCTCAACCTCAGCTGACAGAGAACCTACAGCTTTCATAAAGGTCGGATTTTGTGGGGACTTTAGTGTTCCTTGTCATCCTGAACTTTTTTTCTTCTTAAATCCTTCGGTTTTGTTTAAATCTACACTTTAGTGCCACAAACTCTGCTCCTCTGGCTCTCGCTCTAACTCCCGCTCTGATGAACTGCTCTGATTGGTCAGAGCGCAGCCGAGCCCCTCTGTGCACGTGCGTGAGACCCGGTGTGAGACCCACACACGCGTGTTTAGCGCAACGCATTATGGGAGATCATCCACTGCGCAGAACCGGGAGGACCAGACGATGCCCAAATACAGGCGAGTTTCCCATAGATCTTTGCGAGTTCCAGGCGACTTCCGCTAATCTTTCAGCCCCCATGCCGTCACAAAGCGCCACTGAGCACAACCCTTCATTTGAATAGGGCGCCATCTTGGATCGCAGGGGCTTGGCCTGAGTGAGTCGTTAGCATTTAGCATTTAGCCTAGCTTTAGCCATCTCCTTTACCGCTAACGTAGCCCGTGGGAAGTAGCGCCACAATCTTTGCCAGCGATTATATTTGCTAAACATTCCTCTTGCTCCAGCTTGAATTTCTTGATAGAACCAGACCGGATTACTTTACTATCGCATTCTTTATCATTGCCAAATTACAACCTGCCCGTTCAACGCAAACTCTTGACGTCACCCACAACTAACAACAACACCCGCCACCCGCGCTCACCGATCGGATAGAATTCAACCAATGTAATTGCAAACCAATGAAATCGCAAACACAGGGACCAGACCCAGACGGTACATGCAGGGAAATGATGATTGACCGGAGTGTGCGGATGGCTAAGTGTTAATGCTGTTATTTACAGTCAATCCTGACAAAATCACAAACACAAAAGGCATAGTTTCTGCATTCTTTATACTTGGTAGCATTCCAAGGAGAAGTGATTTCTAAAACAGAGACAGAGCAGATTATGCTGCTCTCTCTGTGGTTCCAAAATCAGATCTGAATCAGACAGTCTGCAAGGTACTTTTGATAGTACAAGACACACCGTCATATGCAGATAGGAAAGGAAGTACCAACACAACAAAAGACACTCCGTATGAGCGTAAACAAAGCCTGTTTCCTCCTGATGTTCAACATACGAGTCCACCAGACTTAGTGAATTACAATACAGACAATATATTTTAGCCACATATTACTTATTAAAATGATAATGACTATTAAAATGAAAGTGGATAAACTACTTGAGAAGCATCAAGTGAGAATTGGCAAGTTTCTAAACACTACAAGAAAAGAAGAAATTTTGTTTTATGGCAGATAGACGATACTAAAATCAAGACAGATTTAAGATGGATCAAGACAATGTTGTTGTTGTTGTTGTGTCATGTGTTCTTCATGGTTCAAGTAGGTTCTGTATGTCAGGCATGTTCAAACTCAGGCCCGCGGGCCAATTGTGGCCCCTTGTGTCATTTTATACTGTATGTCCCTCTGCTTTGTAAACTCAAAGGAGTCTTTTAGATCATATACACAAGTTCACTGTGTCATCCATCCAACTTCAGCTCAGCCAATAAAGACAAGTTGTAACTCGTTCTAAAGCCCAGTATGTCTGGAATTCAGTCGACTTTATTTGTACAAACTATAGAGACGTGGTTTTTGATTGTGTCACAAACTTCAGTCAATGGTGCTAATGTAGCCAACCTCAGCTCTGTTATAGACCATTTGAAAGCTCAAAACAGCCCCAGGTTTCTCAATCTGTGATGTAGGCCCCTGGATTAGTCTGGTGAACTAAAGTGGCCCTCTTTATAAAATGTTTGGACACCCCTGAGGTACGTGGATCAATTCCCAGAACAGTTTAACTGCAGAGCCAAAATTTGAAAAGACAGAAAACAGCCATGGCATCACAGTCTGAGGGCATCGAGGGATTACCAGTGCGTAACAACAACTCGGAGCATTTGGACAGATACAGCGGGGGGACTTTTTTTTTTGCCATTTCCTAATATCGCCGTCGATGGAGGCAAAACAACTCTAGGTCTGTGTTTGACGAGGGAACAATAATGCAACAGTGGTCAAGCTAAAAAGAGACCATTTCACTTAACGTGTCCTTGGATTGTATTTATGCGACAACAGCAGGCTTTGATATAAACTTTAACATTTATGGAAAGGGCAGCATTTTATTGTCACAGTAGTTTGTTCCGAGATGAATGGGTTAGCGGCTTGGTAGAGTTTGTTTAGACTTGTGCAAAAACCATAATTCAGCGCATAGATGAGGATAGCTCTTAATAACAACACTATTAGGTCCTAACGATAACGGATAAGTCCAATTATGTGCGTGTCCTCAGGCGCTGTGCTTTTCCTGCAGGAGATACTAAATGCTTTTGCCTCCGTTGGGAAACTAAGAGGCAATTTGTATCTGAAGGCAGCCAAAATAAAACCAGTGAAGTTGCTTCTATGGCGGTTTCGTCTCGATCTTAAATGAGCTGTGCTGTAATGAAGTGAAAGAGGTTTGTCCCACTACAGGTGTTTTCTGAACAAGGAAGAACGGGTGTAACTTCAAGGGCTGATCTTTATGGACTTATGAAAGGAAAATGTGTTTGAAAAAAAACCTTTTCAATTTGGAGAGGCAGGCGTATGAATTCGATTTGGTCCTTAAATGTAATGGGTTTGCCTTGATAGAACGGGTGAACAAAAACGCGTAATAACAAGGCACAGTCACTACACAAAATCCTCTCTACACACAGCACTGTGGCACATTACTTTGATCAAGAACAATTATGAGCACACAGTACATCTCCTCAAACATACATCAGCCTGTCAACTTTTCTGTAATATTAAGTTTAAGAGATCCTGTATTTAATGAATAATGTTTTAAAGACAGAGACAGCGTGTTTTAAATAGATCTGCTCAAGAGGAACTGTTGAAACTGTGTAATGTCTAATTTGTTCAGGAGTGATTCACCACAGAGCAATCTGATTGACCCTTTAATGTTCACTCTTTGAAGAAAGCAATGTCATTTTTATTGTTTAAGATGTAGGAGCACTAATGACACACACATTTTTTGTTGGGTTATATGTTTAAATTATAGGCATTTAACGAATGGTTGAGATGTATTTAGTCCCTAAAACCAACTGATAGATTCCGCAAAAATATAGATTTAGGTTCCAAGCTTCACGCACAGTATATATAGTGACTCAAAAAGTGTTCCATCAAAGGGTTGAGGTAACTATTGCAGGGCTTTTGAATCTGACTTTTGGATTCTACTGTAGATGAGTTCTAAATCTCATGTGGTTTGAAAGGGGAGAATACACATCTTTATTATATGACTTGGACCGTATGCGCGCTCTGATTGGCTGATTACCGGTCTGATATTTTCCCATCTCGGACCGTTACCATGACAATCTGTCCGCAGCGCGTATCACACAAAACCAAGTCGGACATGAACATACTTCACAAATATCTCAAAAGCATTGGTAAAGACACAGACGAAAGTCATATAATAAAACATTTATTAACCTTGCTTGCTCGGCCTGTACAGAGAAATATCAGACCTTGGCCTTTTCTCACAGACCTTGCCACGGCTCGGTCTGTACATTAAGGCCGCGGTCTGATATTTCTCCATACAGACCTCGCGCTCGGTTAATAAGCCGTTATTATCCTGGAGGTTTGATCACATTATAGAAGTGCAGGAGGAGGGACAGAATCTATTATCATACAGTATATGTGTTTCTAAAATGCACAGTCCATAGAAAGTGCAGTCCGTAGAGTCCATAGAGAGTGCAGTCCGTAGAGTCCATAGAGAGTGCAGTCCGTAGAGTCCATAGAGAGTGCAGTCCGTAGAGTCCATAGAGAGTGCAGTCCGTAGAGTCCATAGAGAGTGCAGTCCGTAGAGTCCATAGAGAGTGCAGTCCGTAGAGTCCATAGAGAGTGCAGTCCGTAGAGTCCATAGAGAGTGCAGTCCGTAGAGTCCATAGAGAGTGCAGTCTGTAGAGTCCATAGAGTGTGCAGTCTGTAGAGTCCATAGAGAGTGCAGTCTGTAGAGTCCATAGAGAGTGCAGTCCGTAGAGTCCATAGAGAGTGCAGTCTGTAGAGTCCATAGAGAGTGCAGTCTGTAGAGTCCATAGAGAGTGCAGTCTGTAGAGTCCATAGAGAGTGCAGTCTGTAGAGTCCATAGAGAGTGCAGTCCGTAGAGTCTATAGAGAGTGCAGTCCGTAGAGTCTATAGAGAGTGCAGTCTGTAGAGTCCATAGAGAGTGCAGTCCGTAGAGTCCATAGAGAGTGCAGTCCGTAGAGTCCATAGAGAGTGCAGTCCGTAGAGTCCATAGAGAGTGCAGTCCGTAGAGTCCATAGAGAGTGCAGTCCGTAGAGTCCATAGAGAGTGCAGTCCGTAGAGTCCATAGAGAGTGCAGTCCGTAGAGTCCATAGAGAGTGCAGTCCGTAGAGTCCATAGAGAGTGCAGTCCGTAGAGTCCATAGAGAGTGCAGTCCGTAGAGTCCATAGAGAGTGCAGTCCGTAGAGTCCATAGAGAGTGCAGTCCGTAGAGTCCATAGAGAGTGCAGTCTGTAGAGTCCATAGAGAGTGCAGTCTGTAGAGTCCATAGAGAGTGCAGTCTGTAGAGTCCATAGAGAGTGCAGTCCGTAGAGTCCATAGAGAGTGCAGTCCGTAGAGTCCATAGAGAGTGCAGTCTGTAGAGTCCATAGAGAGTGCAGTCCGTAGAGTCCATAGAGAGTGCAGTCTGTAGAGTCCATAGAGAGTGCAGTCTGTAGAGTCCATAGAGAGTGCAGTCTGTAGAGTCCATAGAGAGTGCAGTCTGTAGAGTCCATAGAGAGTGCAGTCCGTAGAGTCCATAGAGAGTGCAGTCTGTAGAGTCCATAGAGAGTGCAGTCCGTAGAGTCTATAGAGAGTGCAGTCCGTAGTTTCTGTGTTATATTATGCCACACACAGACAGTGCAGTCCATAGCACATATTAGTCCTGTCGGGATATTGCACTCCTCAGCTGCAAAATACTACTTTCCTGCATCCAAGCAGTTATTCAGAGAACTAGTCTACTGTGTCATTGCAAACGTTTCCAGAAAATGTTGTCCAAATCCCTTGGAACCCAGAGGTTCTTGGGCTTTTGTAGGACAACAAGCTAGCAGACAGACCAACAAACGTGGGTCATCACACGACCTTTTCCAGGGGCAGAGGTAATTATTCTGACCAATGACCAATCTCATTGGCCGACAACCACCCATGATTCATTCAGACCGCAGACTCTTACCGTGCAAGGCTAGCACATGACCCGGCTAACATCCTGACAAGAGGAGAGAGAACAGTGATATTATGCATCCAATACTAAATACATTTGGCATTTACGTTACTCTTCCAGGCAAACAATCAAAAATATAGACACACAATTATTTGCGAGCAAACGCTTTTAGTTCCTAAAAGTTTAGTGAATTGTCGCAGTGGCGTGGTCTGGGCCAGCCCTGACAACCGATAACGAATGACTCCTCACACGGTAACCTTTCACTGGCGATAATGGCATAAACACAACACCGTTTACGAACGCGCTCTGGCCCGTGTCTCCTCTCTAATGAATTTGTTTAGTGGCAAATAAAGATTTCACATGTGGGGCCGCGTGGCGGGGCCCTGACAGCCCAAGATGAATGCGGCTCCTTTCTACAGGGACCTTTTCTCCGGCGGCATACACAAATAGTTTTTTTTTTTCCACAGTCCTCGGCGTGTATGAGCTGAGCTAACCGTTGTTTTGATATCGATTTTATTGTCTTTGTGTATATTTACCTTCTTCGTCTTTAGTTTATGCTTCAGATATGTGCACAGTATTCTGCCAGATGGATTTGAAGTAGGGCGATAAGGCCAAAATCATGTAATGAGAAGGAAAAATCACAATAACACAGGCATGTCCAAACTCAGGCCTGTGGCCCAATTGCGGCCCTCTGTGCCATTTAATGTGGCCCTCTGCTGATATCAAAGCCACCATTGAGGCACATTGACAGTGTCATAAAACCAACTTCAGCTCCACCAATAGTCATGCTAAACATTGTTGTAAATCTCAGAGCCTCTATTGTTGTATAGTGTCATTTGTTGTATGATTGTGTCACAACATTCCAAATAAAATGCAGCTGTGGTGTGAATGAATAAAGACGTATCATAACCCATTTTAAATTCCAGTCAATCCAGCTCAAATCCAGATTTCTAATCCAGGTTGTCTGCCCCAGGTAAGGAATAAATCCGTCTTATCGCTCTTGAAGTTCACTTCTATCTCTAGTTTGTATTTCTGTCACTCTTGAAAGTGTGTGACTTTCTGTTGAGACAAACAAAAACGTATTTATGAAACCAAAAAAGTCAGGTACTCCAGCTTTAATGTATCTGGCCACAGCAGCTTTCATCAGAGTCCAGAGTAGAGTTGTAAACGTGACTACACAGTGGGCGCGGTCACCCCCAGAGACTTGAGAAAGGATTGTTAGGAAAGAAGCCTGGGCGTAGGTTTCCTCCGGGTGCTCCAGTTTCCCTTACCACTAAAAACAGGCGCTATTTCAGTTTCATACCATCCCTTAATTAGGCAAGGCAAGTTTATTTGTATAGCACAATTAAAACATACTGTATTAACACAAATGAAAACAGCTTGAAGCAGCTTTCAGGTAACACATCAGGCTATTCTCACTAATATCAGGAACCACTGGAACCAATTGGCCCTTAACACGTCCCCCCGCCCTTTCTGTCTAAATGCTCTGTTTTCAAACTAATTATGCTTTGACAAATCCTCAGACTTGAAAGATAGATAGATATTTTATTGAGAAAGAGAAAAGAGAGAAATTCAGGTGTCCAGGAGCAGAAAGACATCCATCCACACAAACAAAACAAATGAATACTATTGGTTGTAACATAGACCTCCTCTGCTGTCTTTTTATAAATTACTTTTGTGAATTTCTTCATTTAAATTATGTTGTGTGCCTTCAGTTACATGCTTGATAATGACAAAAAGAGCAGAATATAATGTCAAACTTCTACCAGTCGATGCGAGTGATTGATGAGTTACAGATATAGATATTTTCTGATCTCAGGATCCTTGAATGCAGGACAACACTGGACCACTCAAGCAAGAGAAAATCTATAGAAATAAATGGTGAGATAAACACAAGGGAACACTGATGAGAATATAATAAGAAAAAACCACCGTATTACTCTAATCCCAGACGGCCAAATGCCTGACGTATGGATCGGTTGATGGCGTGTGGCAGAGTGGACGGTGGAAATGTCAGTTCTGCTGTCATAACTGAACGCATATACTTTGTCATATCATGTATTTTCCTCCAGTGGACTTGAAGTGCAGAGAGGAGGGGAGCGACAGATTGGGCAGTCCTCCCCTCGGACCAGTCGCGGACGTGAAGCTGAATAGATCATATGGTGTGGGCCATAGGCGGACCACGTATGAATGTTAATGGTGGGCTTGGTTAAACAGATTATGTTACGTTGCATGTATTTTCTGTTATTTTCATTTATTAAGAGCAATCACTGGAATTTAATCTGGACATTTTCTCTGGGACCCTCTGGCATCTGACCCAGCCTGAAGAAAGAAATGCAAGTATGTAAATGTATATCTCAGTTTATGCTTATCTACGTGTATTACTATATGTTGTATCATTTTCTCTAATCCATCTAATCTCACTCTCAAAAAAGTTGGGTACTATCAAAATTGGGTTTTATCAAAATACCGGTGTTAAATCAACACCAAGAGGGATACAGCTCAAGCGCAAATTCTGAATGGAAGACCAAAGAGACGTCATCTGCCTCCCTCTACACTGGACTCCTCCCTCTACAATGGACTCCTCCTTCTACACTGGACTCCTCCCTCTACACTGGACTCCTCCCTCTACAATGGACACCTCCTTCTACACTGGACACCTCCTTCTACACTGGACACCTCCTTCTACACTGGACTCCTCCCTTTACAATGGACTCCTCCCTCTAGAATGGACTCCTCCCTCTACACTGGACTCCTCCCTCTACAATGGACTCCTCCCTCTACACTGGACTCCTCCCTCTACACTGGACTCCTCCCTCTACACTGGACTCCTCCCTCTACACTGGACTCCTCCCTCTACAATGGACTCCTCCCTCTACACTGGACTCCTCCCTCTACAATGGACTCCTCCCTCTACAATGGACTCCTCCCTCTACACTGGACTCCTCCCTCTACACTGGACTCCTCCCTCTACACTGACTCCTCCCCTACACACCTGCACTGAGCTCAATAGCCTCCGCTGCTCAGTAACACACGTGTGCTCATCATGGCTGAAGTTAAACAGAGCCTCTCAGTTCTCTGCTGCTCAAGCTGCTGTTCAAGCAGCAACCCACCTCCTCCCCATCACCGCCTCTTCAGTGTAGTATCATGTCATGTCTTCGGCACAGCTTCTTCGCCACCAGGTTCTAGGCCACGGGGGTCACAAGCTCTCGTTTCTACAAAACTCCGTTCTGCCTACGTCATGCAGTATTCCCGCCGGGGTCTAATCCAGTTATTCATCCATCTCTACAATAAAGATTTGAATGCAAACTTCGTCTCAAGTCTCTCCAGATTGAATTCATTTTAACACTTAAAAAGTGTCTATATGCGTCCACTTTTTTCAGTGTTGATGTGACACTTTCCAAAGTGTTAAATACGGTTACACTGGTGTTATCTGGTGTCAGAAATAAACACCGGCAAAAACCTGTGTTGTTGATAAAACTTAACACTGGTGTAAAGTGTCATAATTTTAGCAGTCAGAGTTACAAGATGATAGCAGAAACTGATAAATACAAATGATCATATCTGCTTGAATCAAGTGGTTTTTGTTGTTGTTGTTGTTTTATTTATGTTTTATCCTGAGTCAAGCTCATTGAAATGTGTTTTATATCAACAGTGTTATGTGTTCCATTGACAAATCCTGTTTTAAAGACAATTTAGCCTCATTCAATTCTAGCATTTTATGACTGAAGCAGGTTACACTCACATTAATCAAGATAGAATAGCATCTTTATCAGCAGTGTCAAATTCATTTTGATCGGGGGCATATTTAAAAACCGAGAACAGAGCTGGTTGGAGCCAGAAGTAGCAGTGGTTTTCTTATATTATCTATAATTGATTTATTCACCATGTAATGTACAGATGTAAACATACTGCTGCTAACATGTACAGATGTAAACATACTGCTGCTAATGTACAGATGTAAACATACTGCTGCTAATGTACAGATGTAAACATACTGCTGCTAACATGTACAGATGTAAACATACTGCTGCTAATGTACAGATGTAAACATACTGCTGCTAATGTACAGATGTAAACATACTGCTGCTAATGTACAGATGTAAACATACTGCTGCTAATGTACAGATGTAAACATACTGCTGCTAATGTACAGATGTGAACATACTGCTGCTAACATGTACAGATGCTAACATAAAACTACACGCTGCTTGCACTAGAATACACAGTACTTTATACTCTCTTATTTTGCCAAATGTAAAACTTTTACACTTCTTTTATTATTATATTCAAGATTTTAATAAACAAGGATTTTCAAGTTTTTAAACTTATTATTGATGCTAGAGATAGAGATTTTGTTTTATTTTAATTAGTATAGCTATTTTTTTACTTAACTTGTGCCGTGTACTAAAATTGTCTTGAGGGCTGGATTTAGCCCTCGAGCCTGAGTTTGACATGCCTGATCTGCAGGCACGTATACCGTTGAGAACATAATATGGGATAATTTTGATTAAATCTTAATTAAAGAGTTGTTTCCTCCTCCCTCTTTGATTTGTGACTTGTTTCTTCTGACATTTCCCTTTCCCTCCACAGCCTCCCAGCCTTCCCTCCCCCCTGTGCGGTGAGCGATCATCACTTAGCCCCTATTGCCCGGCGGTGGCGGTGGAGAGAGATCCCGGCTGACGACTCATTGATTCAGGAAATGGAAGTACCTTGAGCCAGAGCGTGCGCGTGTAAACACTCCTTCAGTCGCCGCGCTCCAAACAGATCCATGAGGCAGGATCGAGCCGCTGCAGCCGTGGCACTAAATAGAGACTGACTGAGGAGCGCTTCACGGAGCAATAACCCCCGACCGCAGCCTTGGACGCCTCAGAGCCTCTTCAGCAGTACACAAAAACCCCATTATAGACTCGCAGAGAACGGGCTAATCTGCCGACTCCATCCGTTCACTCCATAATGCCACAACCTGCTGTAAAGCTGATCCAAGTACAAACTAGCAGTCATGGCCTTTTGTACGATGGATGGAGAACCTCCGGGATCCCGATTGCCACAGTGGAACAGATGCTGGGTTAATTAAATTAATTTATTATATAGTCATTTATTGATTATGAAACAAATAACGCTGAACTAAACGTTATTCAACAAAAAAAACAAATCATTGATTGGAAAAATCAAAAGTTACAATTCCGGCCGTGTTGTTGTTATTTGTCCACACTATTTTTGTTTTGCACCCGATCCCATGCCAGAATTATCTAGAATAAATTGTTTATGAAGCTCTATCCCTGCAAAGACACACCTAGTGTTTGAGAAAGATTGGTGGAAGGCCGTTGTGCACTGTATTAGTCGTCTACTTCGTCGATACTGCCCCAGACGGCTGTGGCTAACATAACAGGTCGTCCATCCATAAATGCGGAATGAATAACAGAAAAATATAAGTAATTACAATATGAAATAATGACCAAAAGAAATATTGTGCAGATAAACCAAGAATGTTTTGTTGGTAAGTAGAACTGTTATCCCAGAAATCAATGCCAAAAAAAAAGACAAAAGATCATAGCACATCCAGCGGATCTCTTCTCACTCAGCTAAACCTCATCAGTGACAGAAAACCTTATTACACTCAAAAGCTTCACCAAACCTTTATTCACAAGATCCCAAGAACAGTTGCCAGCAGTGTAAGAGAAGATGTGATGAACCTAGCGTCTTTGGATAGTCGCATCCACTGAATGTGACAAGAGTTGGTCTTTCAATTAAGTTTACTAGAAACAGCGATGATGAGACAAAGTAATTGACATCAAATCGCCAAATTCAGACCCTTCTCATAAAAACGTCTAAACGCAAACATCCACAAAACTTTCAAAGTCCTTTGACAATTTTGGCCACTGCATGCAAGGAATAAAGCGCTTTAGAAAAAACAATTGACATTGAAAGTCCCTTATTGTGTAATGAAAAGCAACTGATAATACTTCAAACTGATCTTAACTAATAAATACACTCTATACATTGCGTATGTAAATGACTATGCTACTGCCAATGTCGTTTTTTGTATGCATGTTAATGCTTGCAAATGAATTTCTTGGAATACGATACATGGGAGATTATAATACAATTAGAGTTATTCAAATGCAAATCATTAATCTAACTGTCCAGTCTTAGACTCTATGTCTGTATTCAATTCACAACCTATGGAGTGAGAATAAGTGTTACTTGAAAAAACATGGTGACCCCAACATTTGATCGGTCAAATAGTATATCTATTACTCTTCCTTTGCCGATGCCTGTATATGGTTTGGATCAAATCTCACCGATTCCAGAACATTATCCTTTTTTTTCCGAAGTTGGTTATAAGATTGGAGTCTTAGCGTGACACAACCTCCCCTAACGGTAATGGGTTGCTCGTATTGATGTAGCATGAATGTTTGTAGTGGCATTTATGTATTATGGAAATATTGCATATCCTTGGTGTTTCCATGGATCCTTGAATTCTGCTCTGGTGTCACGGACGAACACCACTGCCCACAAGACATTGACTAAACACTATTCATTATCAAAAAACACATTTTCAGAGTGCCACCTTCGCTCCATGTCTTTCTGCAAACATTTGTCCTCTAACCCCCCGAGTGGAATGAGCAACTTAATTTTGTTCTATAAGTGTGATACATGCACACTCCAGCAATCCCTTCACGTCCAAACTGCAGCATTCTGGGCACCCTTCCGTTCTACTTCCTTTCAGTTTGCTCTTTTTACCATCTCTTCCAACATCGCTCCCTGAAAAAATTGGAACCTCCGAACCGTTTCTCATTAGAGATGTCCCATAAAAATTTCTACTGCTAAATTCTACTATACCGCAAGAAAACCAGAAAAGTAGCCCACACATCAATTCACACTACTTATATTTAAAAATGCAGATTTTGTGCAAAGAACGTGAGACCAAGTTAAAAGGAAATGTTATGTTCGGACATAGATCAGTCGGGACTTTTGTCTAAATAACGGCTTTTTATCTATTATAAACTATTTCCTTTATATGATACATAACCTTTTCAGCGCTTGAGCGGCATAAAGACAAGTTTGTAGCGACCTACTCCCACCCCGCAGAAAGAGAACAAATAACAAGCAATTCCACACCCCACTTTTTTGATGATTGTGTGATTATTTTTCCATGACAATAGCACATACAATATATTGTAAAAAGAGACACTATAAAAGACAATTTAAAGCGGATACCCAAAAGAAAATTTAGGCGCATGAAAACTGCCATTGATTAGTTACACTGCAAACGAAGGGGGACTGTAGGAATTGGAGTGCATAAATACAAAGGAGACATTCAACCATTTATGATTTTTTTTGTCTACATTTGGTTTTGAAGTCCGTTTCACTCACAAAGATGGGTGGACTGGGTTTGGTACACGGGAGCGTTTGGATTAACTTTTCCACTTAATCAGATAAAGATCTTGGATTTAGTTTAAAAGTTCCTCTCCCATTGTATTACTCGCGCCAATCCTAGCTATAATAATCTACCTCTGGTCACGATCGACGATCTCTCTGTTCTTGTCCTCGGATGTAGGTTAAAATTTTGGAAATGGTCATCAATTATTGATGTTTACTTTTTTTGTAGTCATCATAAAATAAAAAAATCAGTGGAATCCCAAAGTGACACAGTCCTGAGTCCTCCCCTGTGGGACTCTGCCTGGAAGAACAAGCCACGGGACACCTCCCCATTGAGGTGGCAAGGCATCACCCGAAACAGACGCCTGCGCTCCCTCTGCTGGCTCCTCTCGACCTGGGGGCTCAGCGGCTCTATTCCAAGCTTACCCTGTGTGACTGAGCTCCCCACCCCATCTCTATCGGAGCGCCCAGGTCATTTAGATTGCTTATATTTGCCATCTTGTCTTTTGGATTATTAGACTCTGCATTAGTAGTGACAGTGAAAACCGCTGCCGTCTGCTGGTGTCAATGGGAAATACAACCCCCAAATGCAAGCCACTTAAAACATGCTCACACTGTAGCATAAGACACCGTTGAAATGAGTTTAATTTGAGTGCGATACATATGTAAATTATGTTAACAAAAAACACAGATTCAGCATGTATGTATCAGAATGAAGATGCTATCAGCGGGGACGGAACTAAAAACGAGTCAGTGCATGTTGTGTTTATAGTTGTAATGACAGCATATAATTGTGTATTCTCTTATTAGCGGCGTAAGAACCATTAGTACATTAGTCTCTATATGTCCAGGCCACGCTTTAGCCTGCTAGCATTGCTCTGAGAAGGGCCTTTAGTGCGCTCCCAGAGGCCTTCGTCAATTACAGCCAGACCGCCATCTCGCTTCTATCCACACCCACTTGTGCACTTTTATTGGGACGTGTCACTTTGATGTACTGTAGCGCTTACCCACAGCGGAAGAAAGATCCACCATCAGGCCCTACTCCAACGTATGTTCACGCACTTGTGTTCAATCACACCTGCTGATTTGTAACTTTTAAATATTAGATGTGTCTTCGCATTAACGATTCAATTAACGAGATTCAATCACAACATACACAAGTGTCAATAGTTTCAAATTTGAGCAGAGCAGGTCAGACTAAGATGTAGCCAAAGAAACATCCTTTCCATAGAAATCAGATTCATTGTATTTGCCATGTGCAGTATAAAAACCACATTGGAATACATTTGCGAAAAAATGTACTCTGTGTGCACCGACAGAATAAAAAAACACGGATACTGTTTCTTTATTCATTTATTGATAGGCCCTTGAGATGTTGCTTCTCATTTTCAAGGAGGTCCTCTGGGAGTTTTTTAGTACAGCTCATGTTTTTAGTATCTGTATCAGGCAAATATGAATATTTAGTGTTCATTTTGACCCTCACATATGATTATATTAGCTTAAGTTCTGGATCTACAGTCC
This sequence comes from Knipowitschia caucasica, assembly GCA_964034765.1. NCBI lineage: Eukaryota > Metazoa > Chordata > Actinopteri > Gobiiformes > Gobiidae > Knipowitschia > Knipowitschia caucasica. The sequence continues at coordinate 4,873,989 of OZ035844.1, read as the reverse complement.
GTGTGGAGCGGATCCCTCTCATAATGTGGTTTTCCCTGAGGTTTCTCACTTTTCTCTGAGCGGGTTTTAGAGTTTTTCTCTGAGGCAGGAGTCTGTTGGACAGTTAGTAACAACAAACACCTCATGAAATACTCCACTCCCCCGTGTGTCTCTCTCTTCCATCTGGCCCTGGCCCGGACTCCGCCCCCTCGGTGTTAGTCCGTTCTGGGGATGCTCGGGTGAGACAGCTGAAAAAAAATGTTCATTGCGTTTCCCGATCATTCCGTGTTCTCCGACAAATGTGTGTGTTTTCTCTCAGGTCCTCATCATCTCCCAACAGTCAGGAACAGAAATGCCATTTGAATGTCCTTCATCAAAATGGCATTTCAACGACCATGCAGCGCAAAAAATACAAATAAATATTTCTCTCTTGTGGTAGAAGTCGAACATTACATTCCGCATTTCTCATCAAAATCCAAAATTAAGCTGCGTAGTTGAAGCTTGCAGTTATAAATAACATGATGTCCCTGGGCAAAATTAAATGATTGTATATACTGTATAATTGTCTTTTTCTGCATTTTTATCTGTGTTTTTAAATTGCTCTTGTGAAACACTTTGAATTGTAAATTATAGTATTGTGTGTGTGTGTGTGTATGTAGTGAATGTGTATTGTCCATATGGCTGTTATTGGTGGGGGAATGTCTTGATGTTAGATCACTGTTGTAAATATGTTTTTTAGGGCATGGCCTATTTTATTCATTCTGTTTAATGTGTTGCACTCATAGACTGTATATATTAACGGACAGAGTCAGGCCTATCTCCGCCGTTCTAACTAATGGGCCAAAAAATTTGCTCTACTGGAGCAATCCAAAATGGGAGCGAGTGGTCCCGCCCACAAGAAAATGGTGAAAAAACGTATCTGCGTCAGTCGGCGCAGCTCCATTCATTTGAACGAGAGACTTCAAAAATTCACAGCAAGTAAACTAGAGTGGACCAAAAAAATCTACCCCCCTCAGCATTGACACACATGTGGAAAGGAGCTTTGAGCCAAGAGCCAACTTTTGGTCCATACTGTAAAGACGTTTTTGAGAGGTCTGACAATGCTATATGTTAGCATTGGCTAATTCTTATTCCGGGTCCACCCCCATCGGCCCAGGGTGGTATAGCAAGCATGTCAGCGCACGTCATTTTGGCCACTTTTGGCCAAAATGACGTGCCCGCCCCCACTGGCCCGCCCCACTGGCCCGTCCCCACCGGTTGCACTGTAGGGAAAAGCTCAACCAGGGACAGGAGTTGAAAATGAGCATTAGCTATACACTCTGTATGTGTCGCATCAGCTGCATTTTTCATAATGTAACTATGTATGACTACATTGTCACTGTCAAAACAAAACAAAATTGCCTTGGACATGAAATGTGGTATACTTATAAATTATTGATTGATTGAATATTCCTAAACTCCTTTGGATATATTGGAGTTCAATTGCTATTATCAGTGCTGGGAAAACAAATCCTAAACATATATTTGCCTATTTTTTCACTAAAAAGTCTCATCTGGAAATGAACAAGGCCTTTTGTGCTTTTGACACCCTTTTTTTTATCAACTCAATATTGATCAAACGAACCCAGTGGACCTCTGCATTGATTTCTATTACGTCATCCATATTTAATCCTACACTACACTTTTCAGAAAATTGTCCCTCACAGCTCGCCGTACATCACTCCAACTCTAATCCGACAATATTACTCCCAACAATTCACTTTTTATTTCCCGTTTATTTACCCGGGCAATAACAGCGGCGCGCCCCTGGTGTGGTGTAACCCTTCCGTCCTGTCGTGTACAATTACTTTCCCAATGAGTACGGCGATACTGCGAGGTACAAATGGTATTCATAAATCATACTTACGGCTCACGGCGGGGCCCCTACCTCCTGCTGGGGCCGCCATTACTGCCACGCTCTGTAGAATCAGTTACGTCCAGCGCCGGTATCTGTCAAAGCTGTCCGGGCGCCTTCCAAATTGAGATATTGTAGTGCAATTTTCTCATAACGGCGGGGAAAGAGCGCGGCTAAAGGCTGCGGAGAGAACGGTAAAGGTTGTGTGTGGAGATTGAGAGGAGAGAAAAGAAAACGTAAAGAAGGATTCAAGTCGAGTTTAGTTTGAAGAGGAAGTAGAGTTTTGAGTTATTCCCTTGTAAGTCACAAAATGGTGTCTCCGTGATCTGAACATGTTTTTGTTTGTTTGGAAAATGTTATACCAGGCGTCAATACTATGTTAGCCTGGCCTTAGCCATCCGTCAATTGGTCTGGGTCTGGTCCCTTTGGCTACAGTTACCATCCGACCAATCAGCGAGCAGCGGAGGCGGGTGTTGCTGACGTCGAGAGTTTGCACCGAATTTGCTAGTTGTAGTTTGTCAATGGCAGTGAAGGTGTTAATAAGGTAATTCGTTCTGGTTTGGCTCCAAATATGAAGAAATTTAAGCTGGAACAAGAGGAATGTTAATTAATTTAATTGCTGGCAAAGATGTTTTGGCTCTATTCCCCACGGGCTTCGTTAGCGGCAAAGGATATGGCTAAAGCTAGGCTAAATGCTAGCGACTCACCTGGGTGCATTACATATGTCACGGTAAACTCAGATCCAATCGTTTCAATCTGCAAAAGGAGTTAACCCCTCCCACCTGTAAACGGAGCTCGATGGAGCAAATGCATAGTACAAAGTAAAATGTGTACAATGGTGTGGTAAGACCAGGCTAATACTACTCGTATCCTACAGCTAGAGGCAGGTGGATAGCAAGAAGGTCCTAGGTTCAAATTCCGGTCGGAACAGGGGTCTTTCTAAGTAGAATTTTTTCTAAGTAGAATTTGCATGTGCTCCGGTTTCCCCTACCACTGAAAACCTGTACAATAGATCTGACACCTCCTTCGCTCCCATCTCTGTGTGGAAACAACTGTAAAGCCTTTTTTTGACTCTGGTCTGTGAAACGCACTACTTTATTTCATCCATTTCTGGTTCAGGGGGGTGGAAAATCAGAGCTGCCACCCAATTCACAATGTCCCTCTGATCCTCCTGCAGGTAGTGGGTCCACAAGATGTCTTGCGGGGGGGGGGGTTAAGTGGGGTTAAGTTTCTTGCCCAGGGACACAATAACATCAGAAGACCAGTGCTCTACCAACTGAGCCACTGTCGCCCCACACTTAATGAAACGCACTATATAAATGAATATTACTTACTTACAAGTGAGACGTACAGTAGGGCAAAACAAAGTGCTTTACGACGTAAGAGGAAACATTGTCCTCCCAGCATGTCCCAAATACAGGATATACTCTAAATTATATCAAGTATCAAAAACAGAAAGTATTGCAAATGTATTTCTGAAGAAAAACATGCATCACAAATTTTACCATTTACCCCAGACATTGTAATTGTAGGTGTTTTTGTAACCGTGGCGATGGTGTTGCAGAGGTTAAGGCTTTTTCAGGATTCAAGGTCTCACTACTTTTTACACAGCAATCAAAATATTTGAAATACAGTATGTGTTCAGTACCACAGCCGAATAATATCTGCTTTCTGCTAGTGTAATATTGCAAAACTAGTGTACGCTTTTTGGCTTCCAGCAATCCAGATCCCAGTCACCATGGCAACATTTTGTTAAACAACTTTATACTTTTTCCTGCGGACTGACAAAAAGGCTGCTCTAATATTGAGTGTGGTGGAAGAGGAGATAAGGGCCGCCTTGGTCAGAGCGGTGCACGCTAGCTTTGCCCACGGCCAAACTCTCTCCTATAGAAGAAACAATTGTCCACTTCACTGTCTGGATATTTTAATGGTTTGTGCCTCCGGAAACTCGAGTGCAAGTCCCAGAGAAGTGCCGAGTCAAAGCAAGAGTACGGAACACAGGGGCCCCGATGCTGTCCTCTCAAACCAGGGATGTTGAAAAGAAAAGCTTTGAATTTGCAGACTTTTGTTTTCAATGATGCTTAGATTGCTCATAATTCATAATTTATAGACTTTTAAATATAATTGCAGGGTGTAAATCTGAGAAATATGAAGTTTTGGGAGATTTGATCAAAAATGAAATGGTTAAAATCAGCTGTTTCCTTGTTTTACGCCACAGTATATTGCTCAAAAGATAGCGTGGAAGCTTCTTCAACCCTCAAATTGATCCTTCTTTTCATAATTAACTTCTTTATTTTTCATAATAAACAGACATGTTGTTTATTTTTCTAATTATATTTTAACTGCTTCTTGTATAACTTTCTAGTTTGTGGCTGCCTCATCCATATGACCACATTTGAGAATTGTCTGTTGAAATTACCAGGTCTAACTCCACATTCTTCAGCCTTCTGGATAAAGAAAATAGACAAGATTTTGGATTCCCAGGACCATGAGAAAAGGCATTTCCCAGTTTTTCTTTCTTTATGTGACTTTTCTCAAAAGTGATGGATACTCGAGGAGATGGATGTATTCACACCAAGAAAAGCAGTGAAGACATGTTGCTTGTTTATTATCTTTATGTCAATTGTAAGATTTAGACAATGATAATGGACCAAATGGCCAATGGACTCCTGTAAGTTTTTAGCGGCCCCTGAACAAATTATTCTAATACTAATTATAGACCCCTTTGGCCTTTGAGTCTGATGACTACTGTCGTTGTGTCCTTGGGCAAGACACTTAACCCCACTTTGCCTGAAGCCCCTGTTGAAAGACCAATCCTCACCACCTGCAGGAGGATCAGTGAGGGGCTGGTGCTCTGTGATCTGACGGCCACCCTCCAGAAGAAAATGGATAGATATCAATCTCAATATAAAATGTACATCTTGATATTTTTACAGGATAAGTAACCCCCGCAAAAACCACTGCAAATACAAATTTGCCAATTTCCGAACTATTTTAAATTGAATTTCAAAGAGTCGTCAGTTCAAGTTAGAACAAAGTGTTTCTGTCCTGTTTGTTTTAATTTTCTATAAACAAAAATAACCGTTTGACTGAAGTAAATGTATTGCCTTCTCTTCATTCAAAAATAAACGGACTCAACTCAAGGCACAGCATAAATATAGGAACAAAGTGTTTCTGCAACATTTTAGATAAAAAAAAGTACCTGATTACATTAAAAGTAAGTAACCAGTTCAATTCAGTGACAAGCAGCTCTCTCCGTAGGGCAGTCTCTGGGGTTTGTGTGTCGCAAAGTAATGCCTCACCTCCACAATCTGTATGTTTTTTGTTTTTAGCTGTGTATTAAGTTTTCATTAGCGACAGTGGCTCAATTGGTAGAGCATTGACCTTTGGGCCTGAAGGTTGTGGGTTCCCACCACAAGACCTACTCCAACTGCTCCCATTGAAGTCTGCTGTTGTTGTGTCCTTGGGCAAGACACTTAACCCCACGTTGCCCGAAGCTCCCGCTGAAAGACCAAGGCTGTGTCGCCGCTGACGGAGCAGCCATCTTCCTGTGGACTCACCACCTGCAGAGGATCAGAGGGACTGGTGCTATGAGCGTTGGGAGGCAGCTCTCATTGCCACCCCCCTGACCCAGAAATGGATTATTAAAGGGGAGGAAAATGAATGAATGAATAAAGTTTACAGTCTCTGGTATGAGCCACAATGTTCAATGACGACAAACGGCGCCATGTCACTGCTGTGCCACAGACTCTGACGCTGCTCCACCTTCTCTCATACTCCACTCAACTGATTTTTTACACAAGTTTGCAGCTTCTGAGCCTGTTTACTGTTTCTGCTTCGAGCTGAGCACCGCCGCTGTGTATGAGACACACAGGAGGGGTGGAGGAGCAACAACAGGAGGAGCAACAGCAGGAGGAGGAGGAGCAACAGCAGGATGAGCAACAGCAGGAGGAGCAACAACAGGAGGTGCAACAGCAGGAGGTGCAACAGCAGGAGGAGCAACAGCAGGAGGAGCAACAGCAGGAGGAGCAACAGCAGGAGGAGCAACAGCAGGAGGAGCAACAGCAGGAGGAGGGGGTGAGCAGTCAAGTGCAGAGAAGGCAGACAAGCAAAGAGGCAAAATTATAAACATTATATCAATAAGTAAAAAAGGGCAAAAATTCACTTGGATTTAATGTAAATACTGATATATCGCACACCTCTACTTGGCGTGCTATAGCTGATTTTAGAGTTTATTTTTTTTAAGAAAACAAGCATTTAATGTATCTATCATTTGAACCAAAGAATCTGATGTGCACTTTTTGTATTCAACTTCTTTATGATTGTCTTATTGACCAGATCGACGTCATCCAGTCACGTGATTGTGAATGAGCTTACGACGGAAGTAGTAGAAACTAGCATTGCTGCGAGAGCAAAACAGACTCCAACTATTAAAAACTGAGACTGCTCTCCTCAATCGAGAAGTGGCTGCTTCAAGCACATGTTCGATTACGTTATAGGTGGAAGTAGGACATCAGGTCAGGGCTCACAAAGCGTGGTATTTGGAGAAGTTAAGGATTGCCTAACTGGATGTTGACCCGTACCTTCTCCCCACAGTAAACTTGATCGATTAAATAAAATGTCCAACTTTGCCCGAATCCACCCGCATGCTCTTTATCATTGTCGTTAACAACACATCCGGGAGTACTTTTTGGTTGCTTACCGCTGGCCATCATCGTCTTCTGTCTTCATCAGGAGCAGGTATCAGATAAAAAGACACATTTGGCTTTCGTCCTGTTAGTACAACCAACCGCACTGCATCATACCACAGTTTTGGCTGTTATTCGGTGAAACGAGTTGTTTTGGTCAAGGCTCGCAGTTGAGTAAACAACAAGACTTCCGCTGTCTGTCATGGAGAGTGGGCGTGGTATATAAAAGTAAGTAGTTGGTATTTCAAGCAACATGACATGCTAAACTTTTACTAAAATAGCACTCGATGGAGGTGTCACAACAAAACGTCGACCATTTTGTTCAAGGTAGATATTGCAATACCCAAAACATCACTTGTAGTGAAAATATTGGTGTCAAAATGTGTAATAATACAAACATTTCCATCAACGCCCACCCCGCAAGTGTCATCCTGGAAAGTACTCCCTCCTTCTCCTCCATGGATGTATTATATTAACTGGATAGGGTATTACTAGCTTGTAGCTGAATAACTCATGTGCTCAGGGGATTCTCGCGGTACTGCAGACTGAACCAGACTAAATTCACGTGGGCTACCCAGAAATCTTCCCCATAGAACTCAATGCATATTAAAACAGCTCGACCTCAGCTGACAGAGAACCTACAGCTTTAATAAGGATCGGATTTTGTGGGGATTTTAGTGTCCCTTGTCATCCTGAACTTTTTTTCTTCTTAAATCCTTCGGTTTTCTTTAAATCCACACTTTAGTGCCACAAACTCTGCTCGTCTGGCTCTCGCTCTAACTCCCGCTCTGATGAACTGCTCTGATTGGTCAGAGCGCGGCCGAGCCCCTCTGTGCACGTGCGTGAGACCCGGTGTGAGACCCACACACGCGTGTTTGGCCCAACGCATTATGGGAGATCATCCACTGCGCAGAACCGGGAGGACCAGACGATGCCCAAATACAGGCGAGTTTCCCATAGATCTTTGCGAGTTTCAGGCGACTTCCGCTAATCTTTCAGCCCCCATGCTGTCACAAAGCGCCACTGAGCACAACCATTCATTTGAATAGGGCGCCATCTTGGATCGCCGGGGCTTGTTCTCCTCCCACATTAACAACATTAACACTCATTTTACCTTCACAACATCCTCTGCTCCTCCCTCATTCCACAGTCAATATAAGAATAATGTAAAAATCACTATTGATTGATAACGCTGCCAATAATCTGCCCAGCTGATAATCAGTTTAGTCGCTGCTATAGTTTTTATGTGTTTTACATGTTTTTAATATGTTTGAGAAGTGAATCATGTTTTCTAGTTCATGTTTAAGAACCAAATTGAATTGAAATGATACATCATAGTTGTTCTTTTCATGAAATCTGAAAACCAAGATGTCTGTGAATGTATACTCCCATTTTAAAGTCCCTCGTGGGCCCCTGCATATTGATTATCCACCCCCTCCCTCCACCGGGATGTCCCAGACCGCTCTGACATTCAGCAGCGGACCACCTCAGATTCTGACAGCCCATCACCCCCCGCCCCCCACCCCTCTGCGCTGCCTGATTAAAGCATCCCCCAAACCTCCCCCGCGGTCAGGAAAGACATCACCACGATCCAGCTGCCTTCCTGTCCTCCTCTTTTTGTTGCCAATTATACATGTGTTCTGATTCAAGTTTCAAGAATGTGTTTGCCATTTGCAGTAAAACCACATTGGAAAAATTGTGCAAGACTACCCCAGTGTGCAGCAGATAGTAGACACAAGAGCTCGTGCCACAGCGCCATTCTCTGGAGGTCTCCCATCCTGGATTTGATGGAGATATTAGACTAAAATAGACTAAAGAATTGTTTTGTTGGGACAGTGCTTGTTAACCGGAAGAAACCTACGCAGACACGGGGAGAAAATGCAAACTCCACTCTGAAAGACCTTGTTACGTCAGGGATTTGAACCCAGAACCTTCTTGCTGAGAAACGAGAGTGCTATCCGCTCAGCCACCGTGTCACCCAAACGCTTAGACTCAAACTGAAGCTTGACCACAACCAAAAGATTCTCTGAAGTCAAAGCTTTAGTCCGACGATACAACAGGAATCAGAAGGTTTTTTATAGCCTTCGCAGTGAACAAAAAGGACTGCCTTGTAATTTTTTTTGGTGTTATGATGTTTTGGTGCAAAATACAAATAGAATAGTGAAGACAACCATTTTACGGCATGCTTGAATGAATTAAAAGGTAAGTCCCACAGTGAGGACATTTCAGTGCTGTCACTCATTCAACGGGGACTAAAAAGAACATGATAATGAAACAAGAACAAGAAATCAGCACATTTACAGAAAAAAAACAATGTGCTTGAAAACTGCACTTGGGAAAATTAGATTAAATAAAATACCCTCAAAAATAAGGACAGTGGAGAGAAAGCTACAGGATCATGTGATTAGCAGAGTGATAATGAGTAAAGCATTAGTAAGAGGGACCGTGAGCTGGGATTAGACCGTCGTGAGACGGGTTAGTTTTATTTTACTGATGATGTGTTGTTGCAACAGTAGGAGCTGGGATGGAGATGGTCATGGAGGATACATGACATACAATTACAAAGAGTGAACCCACTGGTATTTCTTTCCCTATATATTTATTAAATACACAGAGCTAACATGAGCACCACAGACTTCCGCGAAGAACGCAGTTGAGTCTTACCACACCATTGTATTAATGTTATTAAGTACTGAGGTCTGGATTTGCTCCATTGAGCTCAGTTAACAGGTTTGAACGATTGGATCTGAGTTTCCTGTGACGTTCCTGTGAGTGAGTCAGGCAGTTAGCCTAGCTTTAGCCATCTCCTTTGCCTTAGCGTCCATTTCTAGGTCAAAGCACCAATCCATCCTGATCCTCCTGCAGGTGGTGGGCCCACAGAAGCTGGCGGCTGCTCCATTATCGAAGACACAGTGGCTTGCCCAAGGACACAACAACAGCAGACACCAGTGGAAGTTGTTGGAGTAGGTCTCGTGGGAGTAGGCCCATCCTCTACCAACTGAGCCACTGCCGCGGACAGATTGAAGAGCTTCCTTTCCTATCGCATTCACCGCCATTGCCAAACTACTACCAGCAAATTACATATTCAGAATATTCTTTCTGAGTAACTGTACTCCCTGACACTTACTACTTTAAAGCCTAGTATTTAAAAGACAGTTACTTACTGAAAATCACGGGAACTACAAACTTTCTCACCTTACGTTTTCACATATAGTGAAAGTGTTTGGAATACAGGTACTTCTTTTTCCAAAGTAATGCAAAAAGTATTCTACCCAAAGTAGAAATGGAAATATGAAGTGCCCAAATCTACTTACTGGCTTGTTTGAATGGTTTTGGCCAAATTGGCTCGACTAAATTGACGAGCATCGATCATCGAGGGAAATTACCTGAACGGGGAAGCACAAAATGTGAAAACTATCTTGGATGTCATTTTAACGTTCAAACCAAAAAAACTTTTTGTGTGTTCGTGATTTGAGGCTGACATTTGTACATCCAGCACAAGTGTCTTTGCTCCGCAGAGGGGGATTGTGGGTTGGCGAAGAGTGGCCCATGGATGATTGATATTCTCTATTAGTGCTTTGACGAGGGGAAGGACGTAGCGTTTGTAATGAATTGTGACGCATTAATGGGCTTGTCGACACTTACACAATATCCCAACGCAACTCTGCCATTTACCCTTTGGTTCCTGAAGACAGATTGCACACAAATGACTTTCAGTGAGATTGCTTGTTGCATTTTTGTTTTTGATCAATGCAGAGTTTATAATAAGTCATTAAAATGACTTAATATATCTATTTATACTTTCTTTATTATTTAAGCGAACTGTAAAGATTATTTTAAAAGTTGTGTTATACTTAATATTCACTTGTTTATTATTCAATTATTAAACCCTATCAGAAAATTACATGCACATTTTCTTTCCCAATTCGATATTCCTCATCTGGCAATTAAAGAATGTGTACTAATCAAATCAAAACGATAGATTTAGTTCATTTCGGAAAAGCTTGCGTTCTTATGGTGACATCTCTGGTGCCACAGCAGCTATGATGAAGTTGGATGTGAAATTTAAATTGTGAATTGTGAAGTTATAAATTGGATCGAGCCAATGTCACTGCAAACAAAGTTGAATACATTCCAAGCCCATTCTGCATAAAACTAACACAATCACATGACCTACTTTCCAAGTGTGTGTGAACCATAATGGACTTACTCACAACTATCTCCGCCGTTCTAACTAATGGGCCAAAAATCTATCCAAAATGGCAGCGAGTGGTCCCGCCCACAAGAAAAGTGTGAAAAAACGCATCTGCGCATGCGTCAGTCGGCGCAGCTCCATTCATGTGAACGAGAGACTTCAAAAATTCACAGCGAGTAAACTAGAGTGGACCAAAAAAAATCTACCCCCCTCAGCATTGACACACATGTGGAACGGAGCTTTGGGCCAAGAGCCAACTTTTGGACCATCCTGTAAAGACGTTTTTGAGAGGTCTGACAATGCTATATGTTAGCATTGGCTAATTCTTCTTCTGGGTCCACCCCCATCAGCCCGGGGTGGTATTGCAAGCATGTCAGCGCACGTCATTTTGGCCACTTTTGAGCCGCCCCCACTGGTGTGAACTTGTACATCTAGGAACTTTTCATTTTGTTTTAGTATTAGTCTTTTGTGTAATTATACTTTTATTTTGATTCATTTTAAATCAGATTTATTCTACTAGATTTTTTCTAGCCAACTAAATTAATAGAATCGTCTATAATCCTCTGTCTTTTTCAACTCACATCCAGAAGAGTTTCTCCCAGGTCCCAAACCCGGGAGTCCACGGAGCATGACTATTGGTTCAGCCTCGAAGAGATTCTGGCAAACCGTCCAGCGCCTCAGGAGGGGGAAGCAGGTCTTTGCCAACACTAATCATAGTGCAGATGAGGAGCTGCTGGACTTGATTGAGGATATTGTCGAGCAGTGGAAGGAATACTTTGAAGTTCTCCTCAATGCCTGGTCACATCCTCCATCTCCCTGGCTGAGGTCTCCAAGGTGGTTGGCAGCCTCCTTGGCGACAAGGCTCCGGAAGTGAATGAGATCCATCCTGACTATCTAAAGTCTCTGGATGTTGTAGGACTGTCTTGGCTGACATGTCTCTGCAGCATCGCATGGCCATCGGGGCGGTGCCAATGGAGTGGCAGACCGGGGTGGTGGCCCCTCTCTACAAGAAAGGGGACCGGAGGGTGTGTTCCAGTTATCAGGGGATCACACTCCTCAGCCTCCCCAGTGAGGTCTACTAGTTGTTAGTGTGGTTTTTGTCCTGGCCGCAGAACACTGGACTAGCTCTACATGCCCCATCGGATTCTCGAGGACAATCTGAGTTCACCCAACCTGTCCACCTGTGCTTGGTGGATCTGGAGAAGGCGTTCGACTGTGTTCCCCGGGGAGTCCCTAGGAATACGGTAAGAACATGCAGCTTTTTTTGTCCATGTCCATGTTTTCTTAAAAAAACAAACCCTCAACAAAAACACTTGTTTCTCTCTCCATAAAAACCCCACCTGTTTCTCTCAAAGAGTCAAATATTGATTCACGGGGCTCTTCCTTACAGACATGCAAAAGATGACATGTCTTATAATAAAATGTAGACAGCATGTGGTTTGATCTGTTGACAACATTTAACTTTTATAAAAACAAACCAATAAGTTAGGCAGCACAGCTTTATGTGGCTGCTAATCAGGCCAAATTATCATTTGTCTTTAAAAAGAGGAGAAAGATGAGAAAATAGAGGCTGTTTGTAACGAGGCCGGTGTGCGCTGCGCTAACAAGCAGCTGATTACGGCGACAGGAACAACACACTCTGAACAAAGCCAAAACAAAAGTCATGTTGGCAAATTAAAATCATTGCTTATTTTTGTTTTGTATTTTGTCTGTTGACAAAAATCTTTGGTAACTCTTCGCTTCGTCCACGAAGAAACCTTTTTTGACCAAATATTTTTGTCATAGTTTTTGTCAACTTCATACTTCATTGTTTTGCTCATATTTTGGAGATCATGAATGATGACATGAAACCTTTTCGTGTGAACCGTCAATAGCAGAGTCACTTATTCTCTGAAAAGCATTTTTTCTATTTTAAAATCATATGTGCAGATCTCAGGCGTGTGGGTCATGCAAGGAGGCCCAGGAATTGACAAGAACTGGAGGCTTATTGCAATTATGAATGGGCAGCTTTACCATCAGAGAGGAGAAAAAACCTCATCCATAACGAGCAAAAAGTCTCTAAGCTGTCACGGACGTTAAAGGGCAATACACGCTTTTGAGAACTGAGCGATGTTGACTCCTACTCAGAGTCGGGGAACGATTTTCAAACTTCATTATCATTTGAAAAATGAAAACATGTGTATTTAACATTTCTCCGCACAACTACAAGTGAAAAAATATATATAAATATAACATCAACATAGTCAAAACACTTAATATTACAATTGTGTTTTTGTTGCTTTTGCGAGCGCCTGTCCGTTTTCCCCCAAATCTCCCAAACCCCGCCCCCTTCGCCGCTCGTCATTGGGACTCGAGGATAAGTAGGTGCGATCCCCCGGCTCATTAAAATGGGCGGACAGGAGCGGGGCCCGCGGGTCAGGACCGTCCAGTGTTCTGAATAAAGATGGCCTGTGTGCTTGGGTGTGTGTGTGTGTGTGTGTGTGTGTGTGTGTGTGTGTGAGTATGTGTGTGTGTGTGTGTGTGTGTGTGTGTGTGTGTGTGTGTGTGTGTGTGTGTGTGTGTGTGTGTGTGTGTGTGTGTGTGTGTGTGTGTGTGTGTGTGTGTGGGTGTGTGTGTGTGTGTGTGTGTGTGTGTGTGTGCGTGTGTGTGTGTGTGTGCGTGTGTGCGTGTGGGTGGATTGCTCTGACACATGAGAGATTGGGTTCGTATGATATTTGACAAGTGTGGGACAGTCAAATAAATAGATAAATAAAATGGACGTAGGAGACAGCGGCGGTTACAGAGCTGTCATGTGACGAGATGGACATTTGTGCTGCTCTCAAGCCTCCTCATTTGATTGGCTGTAAGGAAGACTGAGGAATGGTTTTGAATGGGTGGGTTTGGTCAAAGCTGCCAAATCTGCCAAAACAATCTGATTACAATTAAGGCTGTTTTATTAAAAATAAAGATAAGAAAAGATAGTCCTTTCGTTGCACACATTACAGTAGAATAAAAACTAATATAAAAGAGCACTCAGATTGCACACGTCCAACCTTTTTATTTTTTTTATTTAACCTTTATTTAACCAGAAAAATCCCATTGAGATTAAGAACCTCTTTTTCAAGGGAGTCCTGGCCAAGAGGCAGCAAGGTGACACATAGACATAACAGACAGATAAAATTACATACAAAATGACAGATACACAGACTACACACATCAAGTAAAACAATTACAGGTGATTGAGATAATAATTTATTAATAATAAGTAATAACATGACAAAAGAGAATACAGATAAAACTCAGGAGCTATAATTGCACTTGGTTCAGAGGTATCAACAGATGTGGGTATTATACTTTAGCAGCAGAGAGTATAACCAGAATAAAATCAAATAAAAATAGTAATAAAAGCAGCAGGTAAAGTGACTGTGAATGGCAGAAATATCAGATGAATGGATTATGTAATAATGTAGTAATAATAATAACAACAGGTAAAGCAACCAGTGAAGTATTATCTGTAATGTATAGACTCAGCAGTTCTCGTTGTACAGTCTGACAGCAGCAGGGAGGCCAGGGCGACAACATTTTAGTGTGACATCTCAGATAGTTGTCAGGATTTAGCAGACAGAGACGGATCGTGGTGTGCCAAACTCTGGAAGTTTATTTAAGTTTCTCTCAAGTTCCACTGGTTTACTCTGTTTCTTTCTCCCAGACAGAATAAAGGCAGTACACAGTTTATATAGTCATTGTCACGTCACACATCGAAAGACATACGTGTCACAAAGAGACAGTCACATCATAGTCATAACATGGAGTCCTTGTAGAGTCCTTGTACAGTCCTGCATGTAGGCCATATTGCTATCTAATACTAACACTCTCCCCTTTGATCACATAATCACATGTGATCACTCAATTTGATCAATCAATAAAGTGGAAAAAGAAAAAAAAATCCAAAAAAAAAAAACTTTTAAAAATTATTAAAAACAAAGAAAATCTATGCATTAAACTCATAATTATCAAATCAATATCAGTGGATTTTATCCTATATCCTGGGGAAAAATAAACAAAAATAAAGTAAATAAATAGACAAAAAACAACAAAAACAAACAAAAATAAAAACAAACAAACACTATTGGACACACAAGAACTCAGCAGATTCAGTCAAAACACAGACAAAAACGAGCTGAGTCTCAAATTAGAAGCTAATTTAACTTTTCTTACTCTATACTTTTATTCTAATGCTAATTGTTTACACTTCACTCAATCTTATTTCACTGTATTATTTTCACTTTTCAATCTTAGACTGTGTACTTTACTTTCACTATTCACTATAGTTTAAAACTATTCTAATCTGTTCACAAATATGTTTGTATATTTGCTTCTGTTGAGCAATATTCTTAAACATATATTTTAATCTAATAAATCTCTCTGTGGTTTACTTTCATTATCAGTGGCTTATTATCAGTGGGATTTTGCTCCATGTCTATTCTCATTCTCAGGAATAAAACTGAACACAGTAAGGCAAATGGTTAATATGAACATTATTATGGCCAGTTTTCCAAATACATTTGTTGAACCAGGAAGTGCTGTCACTTCCTCCTCTCAGGCAGTTTGGGATGAATGTACATCATTAATCAAATTAGTATTATCCTTACAAGAGCTAATCTATTTTAGCAGGTTTGGGGTCAGTTATTCTACAATGGTGTTTGTGCTGGAAACTTCTCGATATCTAAATATCTACTATTGTTTTTGTGCTATACACAAATACATCAAAATGCTTTTGAAACTCTGTTGGTTCTAATCTATCTCATTGATCTAGGCATTAATCTAGGCTACACTCATGAACTTTTTGCATTGTCAACATTCACAGATGTTTGAACACAAGTGAATTTGGCAAGTATCTAATAAAACTGTACATAAAACTGTAAGTAACTTTATTTACTTTTGAAGTAAATGTTTGTGAAATGGTCCCTTTACCATTTGATATTAGCACTGGCTACAAATAATCTCTATTTTTGAAAGCATCTATGGTTGATGCATTTATCTATTTCTCTATTTTTACTCTATTTTTTAACTCCAAAGCTCGGCTGCAGCTTGAGCCAAGGCATATTCCTAGTTTGTGACTTCTGTCACTTTTAATGGCTGTAACATGATTCTGATTCTAATATTATAGCTGATCTATCAGAAGGATAACATTGTATGGTACTATTTTAACTCTTATGTGGAAATGTGTTTATGGACAACAAAGGAAGGACAATTCTACTTTTTTACTACTATTTAACATCTACTAAAACGCTATAATACTCATACTTTATCATTTTCAAAGTTTTTAACAGTTGCTCAGTCTCCCAGACAAAAAAGTCAAAGTTTTTGTCTGTCAGATGTCTGAATACTTAACATGTATATTGCATTTGGTCACAGGTTCTGGTTGTAGCAAGAGCATCGGCAATAGACGATTTTCATTGGCTGGTTCTTGTTCTGCAAATGGCTGTGTCCAATAGATCATCAGATGTCCAGAAGCTAGGGACAAACAAAAACAAAAGAAAGAATCATGAGTATCTCTCTCATTTACCACTCATCAATGTATGATTTCAATAATATAAACATCACTCCCCAGTTTTTCCTCTCTCAGGTCCTCAGGTCCTCAGGTCCTCAGGGTCCCCTGAGGGTGAGTCTCAGTCGTCATCAGGTCAGCCAAGCCATGGTTTTGGTCTCTCCAGATGCACATCAGGATCTCCAAATACAGTCTTTTCACTTGAAGCACATCAGGTCATTTGCGATGCACTTCTGGTCAATGGTGCAGTGTCACAGTTCCTGTACACAGCTTGTTATGCAATAGTTACTCTCTATGGTTAGTCACTTTGATTCTACTTTAACACAATTTCTATTCATGCTGTTGCTAATGTCTCTCAGACAAAAGCAAGCGCAATTTACTTCTCTAATTTGTGTTTTTATCATATCTAATTCTAATCAATGTAATTACTTCACACAGTACAAAATCAACAAATCAAAAGTGTCAGGACAGAGGTCAATTAAGTCCATGACAATATAGAATTCAAATGAACATTTCTGGTCTCAAAAAATACTGATTCAAGTGATAGACAATTAAAAATATGTGTTTACATTGGAGTAAACTTTTAAAATGCTTTTTTCTCATGTTCTGCTTTTTCATGTATCTATATGTAAATGTGAATGTGTGAGTGTATGTGTGTATGTGTGTAGGGTGTGAATTTTGGGGTTGTGTCTCCAGACTCCTCGAACCACCTGCAGGTGTCAAAGGTCACACTGTGGTGATGCAAACCAACTGGACACACTCTCAACTGCCTCTAGGTCTCTACCTGAGGCCTCCACCCATCACTGCCTCCAGAAACCTCCACTTTCATGGCCCCGGTCTCACTCCCACTTACTTCTGTAGTGGGGGGAGGGGCGTAGAGGTGGCATTGTTGCCCTTTGCTCTTAGCTCTGTGGCCTGTGGCTGGGTGGGCGTTGCGCTGTCCAGTGTCCAGCAGTGACCTCTCGTACAGTGTGGCAGAGTCTGAAAAACAATCCTTGAGACAGCCAATTTAAAAACAACAGATATGTGAATGAGATTGTTTTTCTCCCTAAAGTCAAAACAATTTTGGAGCGCTCTGGGTTTTTCCACATGCGCTATGTAAATAAAGATTACTTATTATCTTACTAATGTGAAACTTTTAAAACCAGAAACTCTCTTAAATAAAAAACAAGACTCAAATCTCTTAAACCTTCAACCTTTAAAATATGTATTATGTACTTTTGTACTGTGTGTTTAATTATCTATGCTAATACGTAATAAAGGTATTTGGAACAAACTATTTTATTGGAAATAGATAGTGTCATTGACAGATCTTTAAATGATTAATAATATTGTTGTGGGTTCAGTGTGCACATAAGATAAGATAAACTCTCACAATGGAGAAATGTACACTTGTCATGTGCCCTACTTGCGGCCACGGCCAAAGAGCGCTCACTGCGATAGAGCGCACACACTCACTTCTGTGAAACGGCTGGATCTGAAGCTTCAGCAGACCATGGCATAGGAATGTTCACAAGTTCAAAGAACACAAGTCCGAGTCTTCTTTTATTGAGTCCAGGCCCTAATTTTTCATTATTAATTTTAATTGGACTACGAGACCATTTATCTTATTCTTTTCTTTGACTGAATGTCTTTCTACAGAACCAGTTTGGCTATCGAGATGGAGGCCCCAACCCCTCAGAGGGCTCGTCATCCGGGGCCCAGGCCGGGGGCACACAGAACGCCTCTGGAGGATCCGCAGCTCTGGATGACCAGCGCTGTAACGGAAACCTCCTCAAGAAAAACAAGAGCCAGGGGGCCACGGAGGACAGCAGCGGGGGGCACCGGTACAGTGCAGACCCCACCATCTTCCTGGGCGAACGGACGTCCAGGGGCGACACGGACGAGGACGGCTACATGACGGCCACCAAGGAAAAGAGCTCTTCAGGTGAGCACAATGCAGCTTTACTGATAATTTCTCTTATTAGTGGAATAGTTACATTCTGCAAACACAAATATGAGAGAACTATCAACAACATATAATGTTTTTGATAATAAAATAACATACTATTTATATTTATTTCAGGATTCCTTTAAATTGTTTTGTTTGTTTTTGTAGAGCTAATAGATACCAGTCACATTAGCTATAATCCCCATGTGCCCCGGATTGAGTCAAAGTCAAATGAAGGGAGAAACAAAGACGCACAATTGCATTTGCTTGTGTAGTTTATTGCCATTTCAGAAAAGTTGACACTCTTGTATAATCTGAATCAGATTAAATTAAAATCCATAGACAAGTCTTTAGAATTCCAGACAGTTTGTAACTTTGTCAAGGCAAATATGTTGCTATTCATTTGAATCTGTCTGTCCTTGAATAATGAAAACCTTTTCCAGACTGTTTAATTGAAAACAACCAACTGCCCTTAAATCAAAGTTACTGTATATTCTGTTAACCAAACATTATAAAATAGCCCCTGTTTTATACAGTCTCTACATTGAATAGAGTTCATCCCAAAGCTACGTGAGGCACATGCCTACAGCTAATTACCATGCCGGGTGGTAAGTAAATATAAATATAAGATATCAATTCCAGGAAACTTATTGGGGACTTACAAGAACACAGACTTAAATGTTGCTTATGATTACACTACCATTAGAGCCATGTTTCATATTGAACTGGGCTTTATAGAATAGTATGCTGTAGATTGAGACTTTACCAGAAACACCATCAGGTCTTATGACTCGACATGACTCCATGTGATATTTTTTGCAAACTCATCAGATCTCTAATTGTCCACCCTTTCCTTTCTGTCTTGTCTTTATCAAACACAACCCGGTTTTGGAGGTCTCCCACATCTCATTCACAATCTTCTGTAGCATATTTCACCAGCTCATTTAACTTCTTTTTCATTGATTACAAACCCCAGCGGACATGGCCCGGCACATGTTAGCCTCACTAGCAAGTGTTTTATCATCTTTGATCATAACTCAGTCTGTCGACAATGCTTGCGCTTCCTGGTCTTTGATATTTCTTGCACAATCCCAAATATAACGGCTCAGAGCAAAACGCACATCTGATGCAATGTCAAGGAGCAACAAGAGTGGGAAAAATCAATAGTTTTTTGGCACACTACTGTTATCTTGCTTGAAAGTTGGTGAGGAGGGGTCATTTTCTGGTGTTTTCCCCCCTAGGCGGATGGAGTGTGCAGTGCCAAGGAGGTTTTTGGATTTATGCCCGTCTGGTCTGAAGAGAATGCTGTTATTTTCATTATCACCTCTGCCTTTATCTTCATCGCTCATTAGGCAATCATTTATTTGTCCTTCTTTTTCAGTTTACAAACCAAATTTAAAATGTTGTGAAATGTGCACTTTAGCGTGAAGTGTCGTGCTACATTTCCAATATTATCCACAACTTGAAAACCGTTCTGATTATTAATACATCTATCATAACGTGTTATGGCCAGCTGGCTTTAGTTTGTCCAAACATACAAACATAAAATGAAAGCACTTGAAACATTTTATGTTATTAGCACATTATCATATTTGATGTGTTCATGTCCTCCTCTTTCATAAAGAGAAACATTTTTCTTTAATCAAATTGGGTTTTTAATATCCATCACTTTTCTGTGATTTCCTAGTTCTGTCCTCTTACCGTTCTCATTTATTTTTCTTCCCTCCCGCTATTTTTCCCCTCTCCCTCTGTAGAATACCTGAACCCGATCGAGGAGAACCCGTTCGTCTCGCGCCGTAAAAACGGCGAAATCCATGCCTTGGACAACCCGGGCTACCACAGCACCCCCAACAACCAGCCAGGCAAGGGGGAGGATGAGTACATGAACGAGCCCCTCTACCTCAACACCTTCCGCATCCCGGCGGATCATGGCTTAGAAGTCCTCAGGAGGAACGGCCTGCCATTACCCTCCCAGACCCCTTCTTCCATCTCCGCCACCACCTCAGGATCCCATCTTCCGTTGACCATCCAGACCAGCTTGCCCCATTACCCGTTACCCTCAGCAGCGCCTTCTCCGGCTGGCTTGGCTTGCCATCACCTCCCTTTCCACCACACTTTGAAAGCCGGTCAGCTTGGTAACCCAACCAGTGTAAGCCAGATCGGAACCTCGGCCCAAGTTCAAGCGGGTCAGTCGGGTACCACGTCTACTGCATCATCCATGGCCATCGGCACGCTTCCAGCCTACCAGAGCCACGGAGCGACCATGCTCCCCGGCGGCATGCTCAAACATGGAGGCTATACGACAGGGAAAGGAAGTGGCAAAAAGCTCAAGGTTACTTTTGACAATCCTGAGTACTGGCAGCACAGTTTGCCTCAGAAATCCTCCGCGCAGATGGTAGTGGACGGCGCACAAGGAGGGTCCACCAACACCAAGCTGTTCTACAAGCAAAACGGACACATAAGACCACCCACGGTGGCAGAGAATCCGGAATACATGTCAGAATTCTCGCTCAAACCGGGTACAGTTCTCCCACCGCCACCTTACCGGCAACGAAACACTGTTGTCTAGACTCTGCTACCTTAAAGACTTTTGCCTAACCGAACATCTCTCTTTATCTCTCCGGCAATCCACTGTCCCATCCAGGCGGGTGCGGGCTAAACATTGCTGGCCAAACCCAAAAATCCCAATAATGTGCCATCCGCTGTAGACTGTAGCGACGTTCCAATGGAGAAATCATAACAAGTGCAAGCACCTTTACCATCTCCATCCATTTTGGTTGTAGATAGACTTCAAGCTCCTGGAATGGCATGGGGACTTACCTGGGACGTGTCTTGAAGGACTTGAACTCACTGCCAGCCATTTTGGAGGAGTTTTATCTATTTACAATATCTCTGCTGGTAATAAAGCAGATCAACTGTTCTGGGACAAGAATACTGAGGTTTGTTCATGGCTCGACGGAGCATCCAACGCAATCATATCCAATCGTTTGCCTATACTAATGTTAGTGTGTTGTCCATTCTCCCATCAGATATGTGACATTACCTTTCTACTGTAACTGTGATACTGTGATGGCCAAAACACCAACTTCTTTTTACTATTGTTATTTTTGTGCTTACTGTTTGGCCGGTGAATACGCTAGACGGGCGAACTGCTGTGTCCTGGATAGTTGAAAGGCTGATTTGAAAAACGCACTGTACTTTAGTATCAACACTGGTCGTTATGTTGGGGAAGTTTTGTTTAAAGCTACTGTAAAGAAAGTAAAAAATTAGAAGAAATATGGCCGACAGCAACAGCACAAAACAGTAACTTAGAAACATGCACATGGTAATTTAAGTTATTCAAATATCGTACATTTATAGAGATTATAATGTTATTTTGAAGCTTCCAGTTGCTGATAATTAACTTTAGTTGGACCTAACAGCACACAAAGTATTTATTTTCAAGAGAGTTCTGAGCTATTATATACATTTTGTTATTTAAAAATTGTGCCAATTCTAAGTGTCATGATGCATAAAAGGTAAATTGATTGATTGATTCTGCTTTGTTAATTATTATGTCAGCAGATTCTAATATATGCTACAGTTATTGCATATTTTGTTGCAATTTATGTTTTGAGCCGGGGAGCCAAATCAGGTCTGAGTCAGTGATTTCCAATTGGGCGAGACCCGACATTTAGATTAAGCTCACGTTGTTTAATCGAATGGGTGAGACAGAAGGTACATATTGTCAAAAGTTTCAATAAATGCGACGGGTTAAGCATTCGTTTGAGAACCACTTATTTTGAAAACTCTGTGGATAAAAGTGGTCATTGAACAGAATGAGCCAGTATATGTTCTGGCCTTTTAGACGTGTGCGTACAACTGTAGATATTTTAATCATTTCATGTCATCGCTTTACCAGTCTGCCCATTCTGCTCTCTGACTGAAACGCCTATAGTAATGGACTGTGATTTTGCGTGTTATTGATACATTCAGACTCCTCGCTCACATGGAAAGCATATTAGCATTTGAGCAACACCGAGGGTCCCAAAGGAGTTCTCACCACTACTGAAATGTAGGCAAAGTGCCAGTCAATGCTGCTAAAAGCACTGGTGTTAGAGCCATTACACCTCCTGCCAAGCCATACAGAACACTTGCAAGAACGACATTATGAAATCCACTTTATTTTAACATATGTGATGCTAGCTTGAAGTCTGTTTGCGGTTTTGTATATTTATTTAAAGTATTGTACCTTGTGGAGTGTTTTTTCCCTCCCCATCTAGCACTTTGGATCAAATTGTTTTTAAAAAGTCAACGGAAACTACACGGTGATGTGCGTACTTGCCAACCGCCGGCTTGGAGTATGCCCTTGTTATCGGCGGGTTTTGTTAGCATCAAACAGTATTGCTAACGCCGCTTTGATTATCCTAAAATCATTGAGCGACGGGGTATTTTGTAGTCCCTTTTGGAGCCGTAATGAAACGGGGACAACATTAAATATGTGTGTGAAATATTTATAGAGAGCTTGTTTATATGCAGAGATGGAATGGCCAAAAAAATGGCTTTGGGTTGTTAAGTAAATTGCGCTTTCGTTTGCTGTGAATTATGCGGACCACCCTGGGAAAGTGTTCGCTGGAGATTGGAATTCAGATGAGATGCCAGACCCGGCTTGTTCCTGAGTGCCCTTCACAAGGCTGGGCTCCCGGGGGAACTTTGGGAAGTGCTAAATTGCAGGTCAATAGAA